>OW796118.1:5778529-6358827 GCA_941860345.1 Chrysodeixis includens | reverse complement strand
AACCCCCTTCTGAAGTGGTTGGCTTATCAGTAGTCTCTATGTGTCAATCTAGGGTGTCAATTAAATCAAATCAAATTTGCATCAATATTGATCCATCCGTTTGAGTGTAATAGAGTAACAAACATATCCATCTAACCTTCCATAATTAGAAATTTTCGCGTTTTATGTAAAATAGGATGCCATTCATGAGTGTATTCTAACTCAGTTTTACTATTGATATAAATATCGGTTCTGTAGATCCAGGTTACAAACTTTATGTCTTTAAATTATAATATTAGTATACCTAAACCATGATTCTGAAAAAAGCTATGAAAAAAAAATAAGTTCTTGCAAATCGCACCGATACGATAGACTTTTACGTTGGCACTCATATTATTATGTGGTCGTTGCCAGACCCGGCGGATGACGTAACACAGCGTCATCCCGTCTGACGTCATGCGCTTATCGCGTGTCCCATATTTCTCTAATAATCATCGAACTAAATAGATCGGTCCGTTTGAATTTATACGTCACCTCAATAATTAATGCATGAACAATGCACAGTAATTTCGTTTTGAGTTATTTTTATACATTCCCTATAGGCTTTCATGTAATAATTCGCGTTCGTTGTTCATTAACCGTCGGCAGGCCTTGGTCGCAAGCAAAAATTACAACAACATTGCCTGCGATCAGAATGATTCCAGTCAAGTTTGAGTCCAAGCAAAGTGAAACAATCGTCGTAAAGCTTCACCGTAGCCAGCAGACGAGTCAATAGAAAAATTGCCTTCCACCAAGAATGGTCTGAAATCTAAAGTAAAGCTTGATTCTAAACGAGGCGCATGACATTATTCTCAAATTTAACCTTTTAGCATGTTTTCTATAATCAATGCCTTATTATTTTATTGCAATGGGCTATATAGTAAGGGACAAAAGAAATCATGAATCCAAACTCCAATACAAATTCTGTAGCCGCGTCCAACCGCGGTCGCCTGCCGTACGGCTTGTCCGAGCGCGATCCCGCGGCGGAGCGAATGCTCCACGCGAGCTTCGCGCCGCGAGAGCGACGCGCTGTCATACAGCGGTACTTGCGGCTGTTCCCAAACGTCGCAATGACATCCAGACCACAGCTGGCCACGAGCCTGCTACTGAAACCAGCAAGCAGTAATGCCGAACTCGCAACCAGTAAATGAGTGTTATGCTGCGACCTGCGCTCCAAACGAGCTTGCGGTGCGCGACGTGTGTTGTCTGATACGAAAATGTCTGTATGAAGTAGTTGTGAGCTTGTTATTGAAGCAAAAAAAATATTGTCTTTAACGCTAGGCCGCGGCCCGCGTTAAAGACAATATTTTTTTGCTTCAATATCAGCTCACAACTACTTCATACAGACATCTTCGTATCAGACAACACTCAGTGCAGATCGCAACATAAACTCATTTACTGCTTGAGATTCGTCATCTCTTCTGTATCAGTAGCATCATGTCTTGTGGTAGGTAGGACTCTTCACGACGTTTGGGAACAGCCGCAAGTACCGCTGTATGACAGCGCGTCGCTCTCGCGGCGCGAAGCTCGCGTGGAGCATTCGCTCCGCCGCGGGATCGCGCTCGGACAAGCCGTACGGCAGGCGACCGCGGCGGAACTCGGCGACAGAATTTGAATTGGAGTTGGAATTCATGATTTCTTTTTCCCCTTACTATATGTCCCATCGCAATAGAATAATATGGTATGGCTTGTATCGAGAGCCTGCTAAAGGGTTTCATTTGAGGATAACTGTCCTAGCGCCTCGTTGGGCATCAAGCTTTATTTTAGAAGTCAAATCATTCTTGGTGGAAGGCAATATTGACTTAATTTTGTTGCCTCGTCAGGAACTCACAGTTAACGATCAACGAACGCGTAGGTATAGGTTTAATAATTCTTTCGACGACACATTAGTAGATCTCGAACTTGAAAAGGAAGCTTATTATAGATCCTAATACACATTGGATAGCAGTTTCGTCTAAGCAATTCAGTTCTCATTGTAGGCAGCTTTAACTTATTTGGGTATTTGCATTTAAACGGACAGTCATAACCAAGTTTGCTAAACATATTTTGATGGGATTTTGTAAATTTACACATTTCGTCAATATAAAATACAAGTAACGGTTAAATATGCAGCCTCTTAAATAAGGACTTACTTGATGTCAGAGGATCAGCTTTACATATGGCCCGTGCGCAATATGCACAGAGTTTGATGCCAAACGAGGCGCTAGGACAGTTATCCTCAAATGAAACCTTTTAGCAGTCTCTCTATACTTACAATGCCATATTATTCTATTGCGATGGGATATATAGTAAGGGGAAAAAAAACATGAATCCAAACTCCAATACAAATTCTGTCGCCGAGTTCCGCCGCGGTCGCCTGCCGTACGGCTTGTCCGAGCGCGATCCCGCGGCGGAGCGAATGCTCCACGCGAGCTTCGCGCCGCGAGAGCGACGCGCTGTCATACAGCGGTACTTGCGGCTGTTCCCAAACGTCGCAATGACACAGACCACAGCTGGCCACGAGCCTGGTACAGACCAACAAGCAGTAATGCCGACACACAACCAGTAAATAAATATTTGCTGTAACCTTCGATCCAAAAGAAAGAGAATGTTGTAGTAAATTTGTTTGCAAGCAAGGGTTACGACACCGCGACGGTTAAAGATCAACAAACGCTTATTGTTATAAGAAAGCCTATAGGGAGGAATGTATAAAAATAACTCGTAACGAAATTGATACGCATTGTTCATGCATTAATTCTTGATATGGCATTAGAAGTCATAATAATACTTTAATTAGTTTCGATAATTAGATGAGAATACAGGACACGCGATAAGCGCATGACGTCAGACGGGATGACGTTGTGTTACGTCATCCGCCGGCCGCTTGCAGCGGCTACATCATATTTGCGAACGTTAAAGTCTGTCGTATCGGTGCAATATGAAAGAACGGATTTTTTTTTCAGTTTTTTTTTTTTTTTTTTAGAACCATTGTCTTTGATAAATGATCATTGGCCGTTGGAAGATAAGTTATTAGATTATTCAATAGTTGAGTATTTTAGTAGGTTTGAATAATTAAATTAATAATTTAAACTATTTTTTAAAGGAATTTTACTTAAATTCTTTAACTACATAATGCATATATTTATATGTACGCTATTAACATAATACCTACTTATGTATAGTAATACTAAAAATATTTTACTAAATTTACTCAGGGGCATTTAGTTTAGGATATTAGCTATATTATGACGTCATTATTATCATTAAAAGTATGATAGTTTTTAATTAACAGCATAGGATAGAGCGCGCAGTGTCCGTAACGCGCTCAGTATGACACGCATGCAACAAGTGAGCCGATATCTCGGCAAAAGTTAGCAACAATAGTTACGTTAGATTGGTTAGAATAAATTATTTTCTAATTTATTTCATTGAATGTCTTTACTTCCCTAGAAATTGAGCCGGCCTTTGGTGTGGGACGCAACGTGCGTCGACACCCTTGCGCCGTCCCATGTTCTAAGTTCGGCGGTCGCGCCCGGCGCTGCTGCTGGAGCTGCGGAAACCCTAAAGCGACGAAAATATTACCTTGCGGGCAATTATGTTTTTGAGCCCTTTGGGGTTGAAACGCTTGGGCCATGGGGGCCGGGTGCACGAGCTCTGTATAAGGAACTCGCTAAGCGCTTGGTCGACTTCACCCGTGATCAGAAGGCTGGACTGTATTTCGCGCAAAGAATTGGTATTGCCATTCAGCGTGGTAATGCGGCCAGTCTCCTGGGCACGTTTCCCGCCATTGACGGAGATGAGGATATTTTTTTCGACGCTTTGTAAATATGTATTTTTTTTAGTTACATAAGTTTAGTTATGAATGTAGATATTTCTTGTTTAGTATTGTTTCTGTTTTTATGAAATATGTAAATTAAAAAATGTTTTGTTCTAACATCTAAGGTAACTACTGTTGCTAACTTTTGCCGAGATATCGGCTCACTTGTTGCATGCGTGTCATACTGAGCGCGTTACGGACACTGCGCGCTCTATCCTACGCTGTTAATCAAAAACTATCATAATTTTAATGATTGTAATGACGTCATAATATAGTTAATATCCCAAACTAAATGCCCCTGTGTAAATTTAGTAAAATATTTAAGTATTACATATAAATATATGCATTATGTGGGTAAAGAATTTAAGTAAAATTCCTTTAAAAATATTTCATTCAAACCTACTAAAATACTCAACTATTGAATAATCTAATAACTTATCCTCCAACGGCCGATGATCATATATCAAAGGTATTTTTTTATTCTAAAAATAAAAAAATACCTGAAAAAAAAAACAATCCGTTCTTTCATATTGCACCGATACGACAGACTTTTACGTTCGCAAATATATGTGGCCGCTGCCAGCGGCCGGCGGATGACGTAACACAGCGTCATCCCGTCTGACGTCATGCGCTTATCACGTGTCCTGTATTCTTGTCTAATGATCTACCTTAATAAATTGATTCCTTTAAATTTGAAACGCCTGCTCAATAATTAATGCATGAACAATGCATAGTACCTAATCTCGATTTGAATTATTTTTTATACATTCCCTATAGGCTTTCATAATGTAATATATATAATACGCGTTCGTTGTTCGTTAGCCGTCTGTAAATCTTGGTCGCAAGCAAACTTACTACAACATAGACGGCTACGATCAGAATGATCCAAGTAAAGTTTATGTTCAAGCGAGACGAAAGAATTATTGTAAAGCTATGCTACACCTAACAGGCGAGTCAATAGAAATGGATTATTAAACCTATACGCGTTCGTTGATCATTAACTGTGAGTCCCTGGCAAGGCAACAAAATTAAGTCAATAGTGCCTTCCACCAAGAATGATTTGAATTCTAAAATAAAGCTTGATGCCCAACGAGGCGCTAGGACAGTTATCCTCAAATAAAACCTTTTAGCGGACTCTCGTTACAAACCATACCATATTATTCTTTTGCGATGGGATATATAGTAAGGGAAAAAAGAAATCATGAATCGAAACTCCAATTCAAATTCTGTCGCCGAGTTCCGCCGCGGTCGCCTGCCGTACGGCTTGTCCGAGCGCGATCCCGCGGCGGAGCGAATGCTCCACGCGAGCTTCGCGCCGCGAGAGCGACGCGCTGTCATACAGCGGTACTTGCGGCTGTTCCCAAACGTCGTGAAGAGTCCTACCACAAGACACGATGCTACTGATACAGAAGAGATGACGAATCTCAACCAGTAAATGAGTTTATGTTGCGATCTGCACTGAGTGTTGTCTGATACGAAGATGTCTGTATGAAGTAGTTGTGAGCTGTTATTGAAGCAAAAAAATATTGTCTTTAACCCGGCTGCGGCCGCGTTAAAGACAATATTTTTTGCTTCAATAACAAGCTCAAAACTTCAGCAGACAGTCACTTGAAAACTCTTTTGGATCGAAGGTTACAGCAAACATTTATTTACTGGTTGTGTGTCGGCATTACTGCTTGTTGGTCTGTACCAGGCTCGTGGCCAGCTGTGGTCTGTGTCATTGCGACGTTTGGGAACAGCCGCAAGTACCGCTGTATGACAGCGCGTCGCTCTCGCGGCGCGAAGCTCGCGTGGAGCATTCGCTCCGCCGCGGGATCGCGCTCGGACAAGCCGTACGGCAGGCGACCGCGGCGGAACTCGGCGACAGAATTTGAATTGGAGTTTGGATTCATGATTTCTATTTTCCCTTACTATATATCCCATTGCAATAAAATAATATGGTATTGAATTTTTCAAAAGTCTGCTAAAACGTTCAATATGCGGGTAAAATTCCTGCGTGTCGTTTGGAATCAAGCTTAACGCCTTAACCAGAAAACATTCTGTGCGCAAGTAAAATATTGAAAAAATCTTACTTGGGGCCCAGGAACAACGAATGACTATACTAATAATTATCTAGGTATTTGTTTTAGCTCTCGGCTTTGTTGAGTCTTTAGTTAAAGGTCCGTCCATCGGAACTAGAGCTACAAATTCTGTCGCCGAGTTCCGCCGAGGTCGCCTGCCGTACGGCTTGTCAGAGCTCGACGATACAGCGCAGTGCGAGCTCATCGCCAGGCCCGTCAGCATACAGCGGTACTCGTGGCTAAGTGAGCATGTTCGTTTTCATTACTAAACTTTTAAGTCATTATTAGTAAAGTACATTGAGAGGTCAAGTCACTGAAAAACGCCTACATAAAAGTTTATAGCAAATCATCTTCTCTCCGTGTTTGGAATATTGTACTTGTCAGGCGTTTGGAGACAAATAGTTCTAAGGACGCTTATTAAAGCTCCAGGTCAGTTAATGATTTGTTGTTTTTGGGATATTTGCGACACTTTGTAGGGCGGTATTTTCCGGGTGATTGTATAGCCTTCTATTATTAGCTTTTGACCGTGACATCGCTCGCCTGCGCGAATGTCGGTTACAGCTGTATAAGCATTAACCCCCTTCTGAAGTGGTTGGCTTATCAGTAGTCTCTATGTGTCAATCTAGGGTGTCAATTAAATCAAATCAAATTTCATCAATATTGATCCATCCGTTTGAGTGTAATAGAGTAACAAACATATCCATCTAACCTTCCATAATTAGAAATTTTCGCGTTTTATGTAAAATAGGATGCCATTCATGAGTGTATTCTAACTCAGTTTTACTATTGATATAAATATCGGTTCTGTAGATCCAGGTTACAAACTTTATGTCTTTAAATTATAATATTAGTATACCTAAACCATGATTCTGAAAAAAGCTATGAAAAAAAAATAAGTTCTTGCAAATCGCACCGATACGATAGACTTTTACGTTGGCACTCATATTATTATGTGGTCGTTGCCAGACCCGGCGGATGACGTAACACAGCGTCATCCCGTCTGACGTCATGCGCTTATCGCGTGTCCCGTATTTCTCTAATAATCATCGAACTAAATAGATTGGTTCGTTTGAATTTATACGTCACCTCAATAATTAATGCATGAACAATGCACAGTAATTTCGTTTTGAGTTATTTTTATACATTCCCTATAGGCTTTCATGTAATAATTCGCGTTCGTTGTTCATTAACCGTCGGCAGGCCTTGGTCGCAAGCAAAAATTACAACAACATTGCCTGCGATCAGAATGATTCCAGTCAAGTTTGAGTCCAAGCAAAGTGAAACAATCGTCGTAAAGCTTCACCGTAGCCAGCAGACGAGTCAATAGAAAAATTGCCTTCCACCAAGAATGGTCTGAAATCTAAAGTAAAGCTTGATGCCGAAACGAGGCGCTAGGACAGTATCCTCAAATGAAACCTTTTAGCAGGTTTTCGTTACAAGCAATGCCATATTATTTTATTGCAATGGGATATATAGTAAGGTACAAAAGAAATCATGAATCTAAACTCCAATACAAATTCTGTCGCCGAATTTCGCCGCGATCTCCTGCCGTACGGCTTGTCCGAGCGCGATCCCGCGGTGGAGCGAATGCTCCACGCGAGCTTCGCGCCGCGAGAGCGACGCGCTGTCATACAGCGGTACTTGCGGCTGTTCCCAAATGTTGTAAAGAATCCAACCACAAGACATGATGCTACTGAAACAGAAGCGATGACGAATCGCAACCAGTAAATGAGTTTATGTTGCGATCTGCGCTCCACGAGCTTGCGGTGCGCGACGTGTGTTGTCTGATACGAAAATGTCTGTATGAAGTAGTTGTGAGCTGTTATTGAAGCAAAAAAATATTGTCTTTAACCTGGCTGCGGCCGCGTTAAAGACAATATTTTTTTGTTTCAATATCAGCTCACAACTACTTCATACAGACATCTTCGTATCAGACAACACTCAGTGCAGATCGCAACATAAACTCATTTACTGGTTGAGATTCGTCATCTCTTCTGTATCAGTAGCATCATGTCTTGTGGTAGGACTCTTCACGACGTTTGGGAACAGCCGCAAGTACCGCTGTATGACAGCGCGTCGCTCTCGCGGCGCGAAGCTCGCGTGGAGCATTCGCTCCGCCGCGGGATCGCGCTCGGACAAGCCGTACGGCAGGCGACCGCGGCGGAACTCGGCGACAGAATTTGAATTGGAGTTGGAATTCATGATTTCTTTTTCCCCTTACTATATGTCCCATCGCAATAGAATAATATGGTATGGCTTGTATCGAGAGCCTGCTAAAGGGTTTCATTTGAGGATAACTGTCCTAGCGCCTCGTTGGGCATCAAGCTTTATTTTAGAAGTCAAATCATTCTTGGTGGAAGGCAATATTGACTTAATTTTGTTGCCTCGTCAGGAACTCACAGTTAACGATCAACGAACGCGTAGGTATAGGTTTAATAATTCTTTCGACGACACATTAGTAGATCTCGAACTTGAAAAGGAAGCTTATTATAGATCCTAATACACATTGGATAGCAGTTTCGTCTAAGCAATTCAGTTCTCATAGTAGGCAGCTTTAACTTATTTGGATATTTGCATTTAAACGGACAGTCATAACTAAGTTTGCTAAACATATTTTGATGGGATTTTGTAAATTTACACATTTCGTCAATATAAAATACAAGTAACGGTTAAATATGCAGCCTCTTAAATAAGGACTTACTTGATGTCAGAGGATCAGCTTTACATATGGCCCGTGCGCAATATGCACAGAGTTTGATGCCAAACGAGGCGCTAGGACAGTTATCCTCAAATAATAACCTTTTAGCAGTCTCTCTATACTTACAATGCCATATTATTCTATTGCAATGGGATATATAGTAAGGGAAAAAAAAACATGAATCCAAACTCCAATATAAATTCTGTCGCCGAGTTCCGCCGCGGTCGCCTGCCGTACGGCTTGTCCGAGCGCGATCCCGCGGCGGAGCGAATGCTCCACGCGAGCTTCGCGCCGCGAGAGCGACGCGCTGTCATACAGCGGTACTTGCGACTGTTCCCAAACGTGGTGAAGAGTCCTACCACAAGACATGATGCTACTGATACAGAAGAGATGACGAATCTCAACCAGTAAATGAGTTTATGTTGCGATCTGCACTGAGTGTTGTCTGATACGAAGATGTCTGTATGAAATAGTTTTGAGCTGTTATTGAAGCAAAAAAATATTGTCTTTAACCTGGCTGCGGCCGCGTTAAAGACAATATTTTTTTGCTTCTATTACAAGCTTCAAAACTTCAGCATACAAGTCGCTAAGGAACTCTTTCGGATCGTAGGTTCCAGCAAACATTTATTTACTGGTTGTGTGTCGGCATTACTGCTTGTTGCTTTGTACCAGGCTCGTGGCCAGCTGTGGTCTGTGTCCTCACCACGTTTGGGAACAGCCGCAAGTACCGCTGTATGACAGCGCGTCGCTCTCGCGACGCGAAGCTCGCGTGGAGCATTCGCTCCGCCGCGGGATCGCGCTCGGACAAGCCGTACGGCAGGCGACCGCGGCGGAACTCGGCGACAGAATTTGTGTTGGTGTTTGGATTCATGATTTCTTTTTTACCTTACTATATATCGCATTGCAACATAACATTATGCTTGGAGCGCTTCGAGCGCCTGCTAACATGTGTCGTTTTAGGAACATCAGCTTGTGCGTCGCTGGAATCAACCTTCTGCGTAGCAGTCATTTGGGAACTCTCTTGGATCGTAGGTTCCAACAAACGTTATTTACTTGTTGTCTGTTGACATCGTTGCCTGTTGGTGTGTACAGGGCTCTTGACAAGCTGTGGTCGGTGTCTTTTTGCCTACCATCAAGATTGGTTTGAGGTTAAGCTTGATTCGAGCGACGCGCAAGGAAATATTCCTCAAACGAAACATGCTAGCAGGCGCTCTGAGCAATCCAACCAAATTATTTTATTGCAATGGGATATATAGTAAGGTACAAAAGAAATCATGAATCTAAACTCCAATACAAATTCTGTCGCCGAATTTCGCCGCGGTCTCCTGCCGTACGGCTTGTCCGAGCGCGATCCCGCGGCGGAGCGAATGCTCCACGAGAGCTTCGCGCCGCGAGAGCGACGCGCTGTCATACAGCGGTACTTGCGACTGTTCCCAAACGTCGTGAAGAGTCCTACCACAAGACATGATGCTACTGAAACAGAAGAGATGACGAATCGCAACCAGTAAATGAGTTTATGTTGCGATCTGCGCTCCACGAGCTTGCGGTGCGCGACGTGTGTTGTCTGACACGAAAATGTCTGTATGAAGTAGTTGTGAGCTGATATTGAAACAAAAAAATATTGTCTTTAACCCGGCTGCGGCCGCGTTAAAGACAATATTTTTTGCTTCAATTACAAGCTCAAAACTTCAGCAGACAGTCACTTGAAATCTCTTTTAGATCGAAGGTTACAGCAAACATTTATTTACTGGTTGTGTGTCGGCATTACTGCTTGTTGGTCTGTACCAGGCTCGTGGCCAGCTGTGGTCTGTGTCATTGCGACGTTTGGGAACAGCCGCAAGTACCGCTGTATGACAGCGCGTCGCTCTCGCGGCGCGAAGCTCGCGTGGAGCATTCGCGCCGCCGCGGGATCGCGCTCGAACAAGCCGTACGGCAGGCGACCGCGGCGGAACTCGGCGACAGAATTTGAATTGGAGTTGGAATTCATGATTTCTATTAATGATACTAATTGCGTTAGGGTTATTTTTACTTAAAAAAAATAATAATAATGTAGGTAGTTAGCTAGTTCCCCCCGGCGGGGCCGGGTATTCGACGCCCAGCCAGGCGCCGGAGGGGTCGCGGAAGTAGTCGTCTTCGTTTCCCGTGACTCCTCCAAGGTGGCGCACACCGAAAACCCGGGGGTTTTAGTGGGTACGGGGCCGCCTCACGGCCCAAGCCCTACACTCCACAATTTTTTTTTTCTTTTTTTTTTGCGTAAAAGTAGCCCTAACGCTATTAGTATCATTAATAGTGTCTTAGTTTAAAATATTGCCCACGACTTCGAAGTCACCCTATATAACAGCGTTGTTTTTTTTATAGAAATCGATTTCAGTAACTAGTATTATTTTAAGGTACTCTGTGCAGATAATTTTGACAAGTAAAACTGATATTAACACCAATATTATATAGAGACAAAGTTTATAACGTTGAAGGAATTAATGAACCGGTATTTATATCACCAGTAAAAATCACGTTATTAAATAAATATAACTTACTTATAAATGCCATTCCTACTCAATTTTATAAACGCTAAATTTTGTAAGGATGTATAAATATAATACATGTTTGTTACTTTTTCACGCTCAAACGGGTCGATAAATTTTGATGAAATTTTAGTACGAAGCTAGTTGATATCATGG
Source organism: Chrysodeixis includens (assembly GCA_941860345.1). Classification (NCBI taxonomy): domain Eukaryota; kingdom Metazoa; phylum Arthropoda; class Insecta; order Lepidoptera; family Noctuidae; genus Chrysodeixis; species Chrysodeixis includens. The sequence goes on along the minus strand of OW796118.1, from coordinate 6,347,577 downwards.
ATTAACACAAATGCTCGGCCACGGTTGTTTTACTGGAAATAACTAGTAAATAATATACTCAATATAATTCAATATTAAGCTTTATTCAACTATCACATTATCAACGTATTTTATATTATTTATTGTTACATTACATTAGGAACAAACACTTATTCTAGGTGTATTTTTCAGACGTTACTTTGAATAAAATAACGCAAATTGACCTTAACTGACCTGTGTCTTTAATAAGCGTCCCCAGAACTATTTGTCACCAAACGCCTGTCATTTACAACATTCTAAACACGGAGAGAAGATGATTTGCTATAAACTTTTTTGTAGGCGTTTCAACTTTTACCTTTAATAAATGTACGTATAATTTTATAATAGAAGTAATAGGTAGTTAATAATTCTATCACAGATCTAAAATGTTTTAGACTAAGAACAAGTATTTGTAGTTCGCACAAATTCTTGCCGTACGCAGGGATCGAGCCCGGGACACGTTGCGCAAAGTGGTAATTGGTGTGGTGACCTATACCCCTCGGCTATCCGAGTAGGATAATCCGTGCGTGCTTTATAAAATTAAGTCCGACATTAGTTATTTAGATTTGCGTTATTCTATTCAAACTTACTGTTACATACCATATCTTTTAACCTACAAATCGTTAATTTATTTAGTCCCTCTAGATAAATGACATTTTTACAGCGATTAATATTATTTAAATCGGTCAAAAAGGATGATAACCGCAACCAAACCGCCCCGCAAACACTAAATTATCAAAATCCTACAGTGAATTGAACTTACGCGTGACGTTACTATTTCGTATTAATTTTGCGAATTCGTTACGTCACAAGCCTCTTCTCATAAACTTTAAAGCGGGTTTTCTTTGTATTTTTTTACTGTTTTGATTGAGGAGAAAACACGTGACTGAATATCTTTTTAATATCTGACGGTCTAATTTCATGGAGACTTTTTGTACCTAGGTATCTTAGTCACGTGACTAATCAGAGAATTTTTTTTTGTTCTTGATACTTGAGCGATAGTTTGTAAAAATGTCATTTTTCTAGGGTCACTCAAACCGATTTTGAATCGGACGAAAAAAAGAAGAAAATAAATCGAAAAAAAAAGAAAATAAAACAAAAAAACAAATTGGTCTCACGATTTAATACTTTGAAACAACAATAAAATAATTCCGAAAAACAAAACTATTTACAAGACAAATAATTAAGAAAAATATTGAAGTTACGCTTATAGCTAAGTAAACCACGGTAATACACAGGAAAAATGCTTTAAAAACAGTAAGTAACCTTTCATTCTGATTTCCATTAAAATATTTAACAAACCACAAAAAAACTGATAAATAATATATTCAAATAAAAACTCATGTGTGCCGGCAGAATAGGAACTTCAATGCCTGAAAAAAACAAACGTCGAAATGACAGCTCGTAACTGACAGCTGTTTAAGCGCCAAATCCGTCGACAAAAATAAGTTTGTTTTCTATTACTAAATAGCAACTCTTATAAATACATTTTTGTTATAATTTCTATATTTTATCAACATTGGAATGAAGAAACACATTGGCACTAGCATGGAGGGAACTTTTTCTTATTATTTTTTTAACGCCTTGAGTCCGTACAGAGTAAATATTCCAGATACATACAATTTTATTATTAATATATCCAGATATTTACAACTGCAAAAGACTGGTCTTTTGACAAGTATTTTCTTTAAAAACATCGAATAGCCATAAGACAGTTTATTTATTCTACCATATCTGGATGTATAATTTGATGTATGGAATCTTTCGTAGCTATATTTATTCCGCAAGAATAATACAGCTTACATAAACGTTTTCGCCCAATTTTTAGGAGGGCAGACATATTTTTTGTTGTCTTTTTTTAGTCGAAAAGACTAAAACTCCAAGCCGCAACTGCCAGATGACATTTAAAAAAGATACTTGTCAAAATTTAGGCTCTTATTCTAATAGACTATGCAATTACAAGAAGCTCGGAATATTATTATCGTTGTTCACGTGGAATTAATTTGCTCGGTATAAGGCCATGGTTCATAGGCTAGTTTATGGCTTAGAGAGTGCATGCCATAGACAATATATTTTATACCGAAGAGTAAGGAATTTTGTTCGTTTTACGTCCAATAATATTAAATGTTCCTTTTTAAATTTTACTAGTGATAGTTTGTGCATGTGTTTTAAATGTTGTGACACCGTGGCTGAATGTTTAAATTCCTTAGGCCGTGATTTTTTTTATTTGTGAATACGTGGCCATCTTGTTTTACCCGACTGCGTCTACAAGGGTTATGTTTATTTATACAGAATGGACTCTCTAAGCTTATACAAATATATACATCACCCACTTGCTATTTTATTTCTCTTTTTTTTGTAGGCACATTAATGGTTCATACACACTTATCATTATATCTACATTTAATATACATATAAGCGATTTTTATAAGCATATACGCGGTAAGAGTATATATTAGCGTTTTGAACATCGAATACAAATTAGTCGATTTTTAATTTTTGTATCGTGAAATAGTCGGTTTTGAAAAATCGACTGATTTTGAAAGTCTCGTTTCTATTTTCTACGCTGGAGGCACCGTTCACTAATCGTATTAAATACTTCGAAAACATTACTTATTTTACTTTTCGAACGCCTTTTTCACTTAAAAGTGTGATAGCAAAAAATTACTGCCACATCTAGCCGAAGATTTAGTTCCGTCGGGCTATAAGAGTAAAGGAACAGAGAGTGCACCTGTGTTAGCACACGCTTGTGCACTATATGTCCCGCGTAGCTGGCTGGTGTCATAGTAACACTAGCCGCCGTGGCCGGAATCGGTCAGGACATTATTTGTCTTCGACTTTAAAGGATGTTTTTAATATCTTTGCTCCGATAATGTTCTTTAAAAAGAATTTGTCGCTGTCTGTCCCTATGTATGCTTATTTTCAAAACTAGGCAATGGATTTTGATGCGGTTTTTTAATAGAATGTTTAGATGTAAGTTTATTTGTATACATAGTTACAAATTAGGGTTGCTTTTTTAATAAATCGGACAGATAAATATTAAAAACTTCCTTGTAAATGTGGCATGTAAACTTTTTGCTGTCAACGGCTCTTTGTCTAAGTATATTATAATAAATAGTTTTGGAATCCATTTGAGCTCAGAACATGAACTGTACTACGGCACCATATAACGTTATAATTATTCGAAATTAATGTCTTAGTTAAATTCGGTGAGAGAAAAAAAAGCAGAAAAATATTATAGAAAAAAAATATATCGAAAATAAGTTTATTACTTATTGAATAATCCGTATATATTGAAGTTATTTGACATACTATATTAACTGATTTAAAATAAATATTCTTATTACTAAAAATTAATAAAGTGCAAAAAAAAATACTTGATCAATACAAAGAAAAAAAATCCTAAAAAAATCTGTGATTATAGCTTAATCCTTATACAGGAAGAGGCTTACCCAGCAGTGGGCAATTAAGCCCAACAGTGGGCTTCAAAAAAAATCTCTCACCGAACACTAAAACATCATTTCCTAACTAATTTACTCTGAATTAATAGTAATAGTCTTTCCCTTAGGGTCATCAAACCGGTCCATAGTTCTGATGTCCAACATCATCATGATACCGTAGAAGGTGATGAGGAGGAGAATGAACACCACCAGAAGACCAGCCCAGATTGGTGCGGAGAAGAAACCGACACAGTTGAAGGAGTCACCGAATTCCTGGGTAGTGTTCGTTTCCTTGAAGAACGGCTGGATCTGTGGAGGGACGGTAGTTGATATTAGCAGTAGCTATTCTATATTAACATTCATGAGAATTTGTATTGTTATATTTATAAAAGAATTACATAAAAATATGATCTATAATCATGATTCAAGATCATATTTTTTATCATCATCTTCCTGCCCTTATCCCATTTCACTTGGGGTCGGCGCAACACGTCTTCTAGACATGTTGCTTAAAGATTTGGCTATGGTTTTATAGTCGGCCGCCTGCCTGACACTAACCCTCTTTGGGAATGCATTTGTTGATGGCTTACCCGCCACCATTCGGGTGACCCAAGGTGCTTGGTACAGTGCACTGGGTCTTAAGGTCCATTAGTCGCCTTTTACGACACCCAGTGGAGGATATGGGGTGGTGCTATTCTTTATATCCGGACACCACACGGAAAGATCATATTTTTTATGAAATTTGCATAATTATGGTTTTTCACATGTACTATTTTTTTGTGCAATTCATTTGTATTTAGGCTTGGACATCACCTCAAATCAATGTTAATGTAAAATATAAAAAATCTCTAATATTTGCATCATCATCCTATCGCAGTCCACTGCTGTACATAGGCCTCTCTAAGTGCACGCCACTGAGATATATTGATGATGATATTTTTTTTGACATACAATTAGCTTTTTTTTTATTTTTCGACAAAATATGGTATTTTCACTGCTGAATATTGTTGCTGAATGATGTGTGTTACGATAATATTAGGTCGGGGAAAAAGTTTTTCGCATTCTAGTATGTATGAACTTGTAATAAAATCATTTTGGCTATAGTACTTGTATCTGGATGGTTTTGGTACAATTGAAATTGAAAGTTAAAATTTTAAAGAACATAATTCCAAATCCTAATTTTATTAGAGAGAGAAAGATTTTATTACAAGTTCATACATACTATAATGGTAAAAGACTTTTTCCCCGACCTATTAGTAAGTTTATCAATAAAAAGTACATACCTTCAAGTCGTTGAAGCTAAGAGTGTAAGACCGGGACTCGTTGACAGTTGAGAAACTGATGTGTTGCTGGCAACGGTAGGAGAAGTCTAGGATAGCAAACACTTCCTCGTTGGGACGGAGCTCCTCCGAGATGGAGTCCAGGTTGAGGGTGACGGAGTCTGGAATTTATAAGTTATGGTTATTATATGCAAAAGATATATTTTATAGAATTACTAGCTGTTGCCCGCGTTTTCGTTCCCGAAAACAAAATGAAACCGATTCTCAGACCCACTGAATGCATAACTAAAAGAGAGAATTGGTCAAGCCATTTTAGAGGAGTACGGTAACTAACATTGTGACACAGGACTTTTATGTATAAGATAAATGTGTCTTTCTTTCTTTATTGAAAATAGTTGACACCCATATGCACTTGGAGTTAATTCGGTCTCTACTTAAAACCATAGATAACTAAAAGTTTTAAATAACTGCTATTAAACATACACTTAGTAAAAAAAATGTTATGTAAATGCAAACTAGGTCAACTACAACTTACTGACAGTATATAATATACATTATCTAAATCACTGATAATTTTATTTATTCTCTCCCATAATTATGAATGAAAGCAAGCTGCAAATGAGTTTGTTTAAAAAGGAGCGGATGCTGAAAACATTAAAATGGATCTTGGACTAATCATAAGTGATTAAAAACGAAAAAAAGGCAAAGATATACATTAAAAAGAAAAGTAGTTCATGAAAATTGTTAAAGGTAACATGTAGCTATGACATTTGGTGAGGTACTTAATGTGATAAGATTGCCCATTGTGGCACCATGTAACTTTGCTTTGACTAGACTACATTTATATCTGTTACAGAATTTAACATTCAATACTTAAGTAGGTCCATTTTGATAGGTGTAATATGATATTATGACTAATTTGATATTTAAATTGAATTGATTGAAATTTTCTAACCAACAAAATGAAAATAAGATTAAAAATTCCTTTTTTTTCTATAACATTCAAGTTTAGCCTGCGACTTCATCTGACCAAATGTTGGTTATACCTGCAAACACATTACCACCAACACAGTAGGTTAAAAGTAATTAGTATCAACTAATTCCTTACAAAATTCCATCAAGATTTTTCCAGCTGTTGGTGCATAAAAGAGTAAGTAACATCCATACATCCATCCATCTAATGATCTATACTTACAAACTTTCACATTTATAATATAAGTAAGATGTTTTCGCTTCAATCACCTGACCACAATCAAGATTGGGTCATGATATAACAAATGTTGCCAATGCAATAACACTGACGGAGAAGTATTAAATGTGACAAAATGAGAGGCATTTATCTAGCAGCGGAATATCACAAGATTTTAATGATGATGAGCTAGAATAGAAAAGAACAATTAGCACAACTTACCGAAAAACCAGTATCCACCCTTTTGATTGAAGTTCAGTACAAGAGTGGTATTGTCAAATGTCATCGTGGTGTTCTGAAGGGTATTGTTAAACTCGGAGCTGGTTGCCGTCAGGACAGACAGCTGGTTAGTGGTGTTTCCGTCCTTCAGCTGAATGCTGGCGGCGTACAGGCGGAGACCACTGACTCCGTATGTCATGGGTGTGCCGTCTGCGGCACGACGGGTCCTCGAGTGCGTCGGAGGGATGACGAACGATGGGTATTCCGCAGTGTACACTGCTACTACCTTGTCATTTTCTTCTTGCATCTTTGAGACGGTCTCCTCGATGAAATCATTGTGGCGCTTCAGTAAGTCAGCCCTGGATTCACCCTCGCGGGCGTCTTCTAACCTGATCACCACAAACCTGCCTTTTCCATCACTTTTTGGTGAGATTTCCTCAGATAATCCATTCTCGGTCAGCTTAATGCGGTCTGTCTGGGATGGGTCGGCAAGCTCATCAATAGCTTTCAACGTATTCTCCACCGAAGGCAAGTAAATAGCGTGGCCAATGTTTGAGTGCAGGTACGGGAAAACCGTCTCACCCTCTTGTTTCAAGGAGAAATCTTCGACTGAGAGCGTATTCTCAACGAAAATTACGGTCAAAGCGTCTTTAGACAACTTACTCCTCAAGGTATTGCCAAATTCTTCCAAAGAAGTCAACTCCAAGGAACCTATACGAGCACCCTGAGCCAGATCTCCCCAAATGTACACAGGGACGATTGATGCGGAACAACTTACTATACTTAGAACTAGCAACGGGAACACCACACGGCAAAACGCCATTTTTAAGGCTTTACTATTGGACGCAAAACGGACTAAAAGTTAATATTTTAGCCCAAATTTGTCATAAAAAGACAGTGTTCGGGCGATGACGAGCGACCATGGGTCATGTGAAAAGTGATCATATGATAAGTTTGACGCCTACTCTATGGTTCTGTAATGTTGCTATACTAATAGGTTAAAATTACCAACTTAACCTTGAACACTAAAAATAAATAAAATTGTAAATCTCAAAAAACTAATGAAATACATATGAGTGCATTTTAAATGAAATTGTATACGTTCTAGTTTGCCGAGTTTCAAAAAGTCACCTCTTTATTTTTGTGAACTATTTTAAAATGTTTCCAAGATTCAAACTTTTTCCCTATTTATAAGGAAAACGTCAAAATAATTGGCTGTCAATTCGATTAATTTCATAGACAAAGATTAATCAGAAAATTTCAATTTGTTATCACAATCCATGTAAAATGCAAAATTGCTGCAAAATATATATTTATACTATCAGATAGCAATTAAATATTAATATAGAAATAAAGCTTTAAATCACATTTTTGGCATGCGGTTGTTACGCCATCTGTTGGCGGGTAGAACAGTAAACTTGCATGTAATACCGTAAATATAGCGGGGAAAAAATATAATTCTCTAGAATATTAGCAAAGGCTGAACGCTGAACTATGTCTGGTTTCCTCTCAGTATACACTCTACATTGGCTAGTCTCCAACGTAAAACCACTTAAATAAAGAGAGCAAATATATACAAAAAATACGGTGTATAAATTAGTTAAATAAGTAACAACTTATACAGTATTTACCCAAATAAACCAAAAAATCCTGACAGAACTTTTACAAAAAAAAACAAAATCGTTTTCGTAGAATAGTCTACGGCGTTTTCTTTTTAATTATAATAAAATGCCCGAACGTCACTCACACATCCATGTCTTGAAAATATTTGTTAAATTCAGTAACAATGTTGTCCTTTAATTATTTAATTTTTATTCTTATTTTTCATTCATGTGGTGCCGATAAAAATACTTTACCAGTTTTCATGATAGATTACGATCAAGTTATGACAGATGTAAATGTGGAACCGAACCCTTTTGACAAAATGAGCGCCTCCAGGTTCGCAGACATTATCCACGATTCAATTAAAAAAAGTGAAGGAGTTATAATTTTTATAGAAGACTCGTTTAGTGCTGAAGACATTAGTACTAAAGATGCGCTTGGGACGCCATTTAAAAATTTAAGAGATGGAATAATAGCGAATAAAGTGCAATACTTTCCCGGCGTAATTGAGCCTTACAAGTTATTGAACCAGATTTTTCACCCTCAACAGTATAACGTCTTCTATTTTAAATCCCGTACTAAGCTGCAGCTGGTGGATAATTTTAAATATATCTACATTTTCTTCCAAGACGGAGCGAATGAAACTCGCGCTGAGATTTTGAGGCGACACGATACGATTATAAAGGAGGTTGTGTTTGTGGTGCGTCAGTTGAAGCCAGGGCCTGTCGTGGCGTTTTATACGGGGAAGTTGAACCCAGTTGTGGTTGAAAAGGTGGCATTTGTTCCTATCAAACCCCACCCCGTACCAAGAGACATGGGAGTCATGGTTGTTTCTAATGGTGCTTTGTTTCGGTTTTCTGGTAATTCATATATTTTTTTGATATGTTTTATTCATGTTATCTTTTGCGACTTAGGCGACGGTTGGAGTCACTAGGTACTAAGTTGCCAATGATCTGCGCAGGACATAAATATAATACAGCCAAACACAGTTGTATTCTTTGTCCCCTCAATCTATAAGTCCGAATAATATAGTGTTATCTTTCACTATCCACCACAGTTCCACAGTTTGACTGGAGGCTAAAATTTAGTCTCGCCAACCTAGTCCGGTGAAGCAGTCAAAGTCTCCCTGAGGCTAATTGCGGCTAACCCCATCCAAAAAAAAACTGATCCACAGCAGTTTAAAAACATTCATCCATTCGATTTTAAACTTGTACACATATTTTAGACTACCGTTGCACCGACCGCGGTCACGGGTGGACAGACCGAGCAGTCCACCCGTGACCACGGTTGGTGCAACTCGATCGAAACGTCAGAGAAAAGAAAAACTGAATTATATCGCGAATAAGTCCCGTTTGTCGTCTAAAACATTCATCCATTCCTAAACAAAATTCCTCCATCCATTCCTAAACTACACAATCTATACATTATTCCTTCATATATTCAGGTGTATTCGCGGCTACAACCACTCGCCGAGCGCTCTTCAACCAACTCCCACTGGTCGCGGACGAGCGTTTCACGCGACGTACCATGTCAACCAAGATGGCGTATACCGATTTCGAATTGGAATTCAATTTTAGTTTCAGAGATGAAGGATGGCTTATAGGTTAGATTTTGTATCTTACTTTACTGTTTTTGTAGGATAATATTTTATTTGCAACTAGCTGTTGTTGCTACCCGCGACTTCATCCGCGCGAATGTCCGTTATAGCAGCAAAAACATTACCCCCCACTGACGCAATAGGTAAAAAAATATTTGCTACTCCAGATTGTCAGCTGACTTCTTAAAACATTTAATAAAAATTGTTCTTGCCGTTTGAGCGTGAAAAATCGTCCATCCATCTTTATCATCTACAAACTTTCATGTTTATCATAATAAATAAGACTATACTCAAACTCGGATTATATTTGGACCGATCTTTTATGTTCAGACTGCACAAACAGTTGACTAGTGATCAACAATGAGCGTATGCCAAGAGAATATTTGTAATTCAACACAAATACTTACTAATTCGAAAAGAAAACTCAGCAACACTTGAATAAACTCTCGAGGTCAATGGCCGAGAGTTAAAATTTATCCATTACATTTTTTTGTGGATCAGGATTAGTAAATAGAAAGTTCTTTCTACTTATTCGTGATAAAGATATGACAGCGAGCTGCTATGGAGTTTGTTGCGCCGTTTCTTCTTCTCAGCTCAAAGCTATTAGGGGGTGGGTAGGGTTAGACAAAACGGGGTGCCGTTCATTTTGACAATCGAAATAATATTCCACGACTTTCACACAACGCCATCTAGTCCCAAACTAAGCAGAGATTGTCGTTGTGGACAACAACACGCTTATTTCTTTAAAATACACACATATTATAGAGAAATTACGCCCAGACACAGAGCAAATGATCGTGCTCATCACAATAATATTTGATCTTGGTGGGGATTGAACCCACGGCCTCTGGTATAGCAGTCAGGGTCACGAAACGTTCAAACCAGCAGGCCAGTATGAACGTGCCATTTATCTAAATAAATATTAATTTCGGTCATAATATGGACATGCCCCTGTAATTAAAACAGCTGGCGTAGTGTGCAGAGTAAGTTTATACATGCTTATCTACTTCCACACCAAAAGGCCAGTCAAAAACAACCTTCATTGCTACTTAAATGTTATAACGGTTTACTCACGCGTATGTATCGGGATAGCGGGACTAGTTTCGGACCCAACCGGAATCCTTAATCATGAGCTTACGCGGCGGCGGGGTTGCGAGTCGAACTGTGTGAAGAGTTCGACTCTAAATAATCGATAAATACGCGTGAGTAAACTGTTATAACGTTTAAGTATGAATCATCCTCATGAAAGTTATTATATAAAATCTTCATTGCTTATCTTGAGTCCATAAATGTTTTATACTTTTTGATCTGTCTGTAGACAACGTGGCTCTATTGGAGGCGGGCGAAGAAGTCGGGCGTACAGACATGGGTGTAGGAGCTCCTTGGAATTGGTCCTACGTCTGCGGGGAGCCCCTAGTCATTGTGAACACGAGGGACGGGAGCTCCGTCACTATATCACAGTATCAGGTAATATTATCGTTGGTGCATGGTGAACTGCAACGCATTGCCGCGCACCGGCCAAACGCGGGAGACGTTGCATGGCGGTTCAGGCTTAGTCAGTGATACCTAGCTGCTGACCGATTTCGACCACGGCGGCTAGTGTTACTATGGCACTAGCCAGCTACGCAGGACACATTTTAGTGCACAAGAGTGTGCGCAAAAGCAGGTGCATACTCTCATAGCCCGATGAGACGACAATCCGACGCGACCGCAGAGAGATGAGGCCCACATTTTTACGTGCCTTATTTGATATTTATTTCTAAACCACACGAGATCGAACTCGAGACCTTTGACTTGGTAGTCCTATGGTCTTACCACTAGGCTATCACAGCTCTAAAGCTTTAGTCAGTAAGAGTCTGACACTACTCACACTACCCACTTCCTCCCCCGAGGAGGTGGGTGTCCATGAGGAGCAGAGGCCTTCCCCGAATCCTTCCACGTCTTTCTGTCCTGCGCCACCGCGAACCAGTCCTCATAAAAGTTACTTACCAATATAGAATAGAAAAACGTTTACCTTAACTAAGCCAATTTCCTTCTAGATCCAACCGCGGGTAACGGCATACCATCGCGACGGTCTCTACCGGGTCCCGCGCGCGCACACAGGCACTTACCGAAGGCAGGACGAGGGCGAAGAGGGAGGTGAAGGCGGGGGCGAAGCCGAGGGAGGCGGGGAGGAGGAACCTCCTCCCCCACCTCCCCCGCCCCCACCACCACCCGAGGAAGCTCCCCCGGGAGGCGACAGCAAAGAGCCCCCACCAGTAGACGGACCTATTTGCTTCGGCCAAAGTGTAAACTGTGGCCCCTATTTTAACACTAATATTCTATCTGGCCTTATGGTCGCGATGGTGGTCATGGGTATCACTATGTATGGAGTTTTGACTATGATGGACTGCATGACGAATAATAGGTATGAGGACCCGACTTCGAAGCCATTGATTCATGAGGTTCAACATTAGTGTTGGTAGTTGTTTACACGCACAAATTGTCTTCAAAAGTCGGTGTTGAAAGTTCATAATTCTTAGTCAAAATATAGAAAGACAAAAATGCTCTTGCGACTTGAATTTTAGGCGATTTTGAACCTTATCTTTGAACACCGAAGATCGGTTTTTGCGAGTCATAAAATTCTGCGTCACTAAATTGTGTAAGGAAATATGCGCTTTGTGACGATAGTCGTAAAGTCTGTTTTTGCTTGTCATTCTAATTGGCTTCGCGTCGCGCGTCGGGCCTAAGTCGTAGAATATTAGTAAAATATGTTGTCATAAGTGTTATTAATAGTTAGTAGATTATTTTATGTTGTTACTAAATAATTATGTTTAAGGAAAACTTGTTTTATTTACCTCATGCCAGTTTATTAAATCTAATTCCCAATATCAAGTAAATTGTCTTCTCTTATTTAAAACTAGCGACCCGCCCCGGCTCAACACGGGTGTTATGCTGATACTAAATAGTAAGTATACTATAGAAAAATAAAAACTGAGGATAGAAATAAAATAGAGATATTATTTCTTAACCGTTTATTTGGTAAAGCTGAAACTATACCTACAATTGCATATGTAAGGTAAATTAAACTAAACGAAACAATATTATGTCTTAGTTTTGAAAAGTGATTGAAGAGTTATCAATATAATACATAGTTTAAAACAAAGTCGCTTCCCGCTGTCTATGGTCCTATGTATGCTTAGATCTTTAAAACTACGCATTCTGTAATAGCTTGAATGTTTAAAGAGAAAGTTTTATATGTATAATATATCAGTATTGTACCCATACGAAACTGGGGCGGCTCGCTAGATTTTAATATACGTATATAACATGTATATTTATTTGAAATAACTCTTCAGCCAGTTTTCTTAATTATTGTAGTGTATCGCACACATTAACACACGTAAATGCACATTTTTACAAAATTTCATCACAAATTTACAATTTTCAAACAACTTTTATATAAATTTAGCATATGTTGCAAGGTAAAATATTCTTTATAGTAAAAGTTTTAAGGCTCAATTCTCTTTAATTATATGTACTTTTTAAAGTCTAAGACACAACTGTCAAACTGAAAGAAAAACATCGTGAGGAGACTCGATGCAAGCTAGGGTGGTGTTCAATGCTCAAACCTTATCTATATGAAAAGAGGCCTGTAGCCAGCAATAAGTCAATCAGGTACTTTCGCAAAATAATAATGTCCGGACCGATTTCGGCCACGGCGGCCAGTGTTACTATGACACCAGCCAGCTACGCGGGACATATAGTGCACAAGCGTGTGCTAACACAGGTGCACTCTCTGTTCCTTTTCATAGCGCGATGGGGCAGCGTTGTGTTAGTACCAATTTCTATCCCACAGCAAGATTTTAAAAAATCGGAATGGTAAATTATAGTACCCTGTAATAAAATTGTTGATCTTAAGTAAACCTTTCTAGAGAAAACTTTAATGAAATAGAAATCAAACCGTCTTAGAAAGTGTTCAATATTTACATATAACTAGCCAGAATCTTGTAAAATGTATTGATTAAATATCAATGTCTTGTAACATATGCTAAATATAAACTACATTCAAATTCAACAGCCTAACAATAGGTCAGACCTGCAGTCTATGTATGAAGCTCAATAATCATTTATTTTCGTAAAAATAACATAATTTGTGTATTAAAGGGCTATTTACCGACGGGCGTGTATGAAGCTAAAGTGGTATGCCAGGATCGTAGCAAATGGAAAGATGTGATCTCTGCCTACCCCCAAGGAAAAGAGGCGTGACGTATATGTATGTAAAGAGTTATTTAAGATATGAATGTGTTTGTATCATGTAAGTAGATTCGATGTCACTGATTTTGGTTTAATCTTTAGGAGAAATGGTCACGCAGAAAGGCAATAGGAACAAAAAAATACATTAGGTGTAAGACAATGTTTTTTGGACAAGTTTTACGATAAATTTTGCTGTTTTTAAAGGGTTATAGATCACAAATTGCAATAAATTTGTCTGCGAACAGTTTCCACATTCAAAATATAATCTGCTGTTGTTATTAATTTGTAAAAAACAAAACGGATTGGCCCCAGATAAAGAGATGCTTAGGGTCAATTTATACTAGTGCAGAGTCGAAGCGCATCGAAGCGTCTATCTAAAACTGAACACTCATATCACTTCTGATATTTTAAAAAGACGCGCGCATTCTTCGAATTAACGCGAATTCGACTCTGCGCTAGTATAAATTGACCCTTAGGTATATTATCATAGTGTATCGCTTAATCTCACGCTAAAACTTTCCTGTTAAAAACACCAACAAAAAATCAGGTAAAACAAGAAAAATAATACAAAAATTGAGCTCCATAAATTAATTTAATAAAAATATAGGCTGCAGGTCTGTCTTATAACTACAAGGAAACACCAGCCCTTTTTACACTAAATAACAAATTTAATATTACATCTAAAATCTAATTTAATGGCGGCTAATTGGAATAATGGTAATTTACAAGCGATAGCTTAGTATGAGAGAAAGAGAGAGCTATACACTGTATAGCTGTGTCTCACTAAATAGACTGGTTTTTTTTTCGCATGGTTGATGTACACCCGATATCACACCCTTGAACATTTCTCAGGCGTTTTTAATCTTCTGAATAACAACTATAGCTTGTAAATTACACACAAATGATACTAATTCACAGATCAGTAAAATAAAATAATATATTTTACGATACTAATTATTAACACAAGGGCTCAATTTGGACAAAAATAATTGTGATTTGACAAGTCTAAGCAAAGCTTTGAAATGGGAACAAATATATTCAAAGTTGCATTCAACTGACAGCTGTTTTGCCGCCATTTTGCCAACTAAAACCTTTTTTATCGTAAACTTTTTGATAAATGCAGCCAAATTAAGCCGTTATGTGGTGCTCAATGGTACTCTAGTCGAATATTCTACATTTCGAGAAACATACAATGAAAAAACATTCGTACAAATACTAAATAAATTTATATATAATACTACTCGAGTTAATTTTGTCAAGTATCTATATTTATAAAACTCAAAGGTGACTGACTGACTGACATAGTGATCTATCAACGCACAGCCCAAACTACTGGACGCATCGGGCTCAAATTTGGCATGCAGGTAGATGTTATGACGTAGGTATCCGATAAGAATTTTGATAAATTCTACCCCCAAGGGGATAAAATACGGGATGAAAGTTTGTATGAAACTTTGTCAAAATGGCGACATGGCTTCGGGTGGATAAATCAATTCGTTCTGTAGGGTTCTAATAGCCGGCCGGGCAGATCCTAGAGATACTTAAACGTTATAACGGTTTACTCACGCGTATGTATCGGGATAGCCCGACTTGTTTCGGACCCAACCGGAGTCCTTAATCATGAGGTAACGCGGCGGCAGGGTCGCGAGTCGAACTGATGTCGGCTGCCGCGCATCTCCTCAGTTCATGATTAAGGACTCCAGTTAGGTTCGAAACTAGTCGGGCTATCCCGATAAATACGCGTGAGTAAACCGTTATAACGTTTAAGTAAGCTCCTAGAGAGTTATCATTGATGCCGGACGGGCCGGGCTGGGGTTCACACATCGGAGCCAGCCAGCACCGGCCACAGGAGCTATAATCACGTGCGCCTCAACGTTTCCCAATTCATTCAATGGCTCTCACGACGGTGGTAGTTCAACATCTGGCATAGGCACGCGAATCATCTCGGTCAAGTCAGCATCGTGTAACACCTGAACCATTACATGAACAATTTAGATGACTGAATTAGATTCCGTGTGGTGTCCGGATATAAAGAATAGCACCACCCCATATCCTCCACTGGGTGTCGTAAAAGGCGATTAATGGACCTTAAGACCCAGTGCACAGTACCAAGCACCTTGGGTCACCCGAATGGTGGCGGGTAAACAACCAACAATCGCATCCCCAAAGAGGGTTAGTGTCAGGCAGGCGGCCGACTATAAAACCATAGCCAAAACTTTAAGCAACACGTCTAGAAGACGTGTTGCGCTGACCCCAAGTGAAATGGGATAAGGGCAGGAAGATGATGATTTAGATGACTGAATTAGCAGCAACGTGAAACATACGTAGTCATCTATTTTCTCCAGATTGGACAAAAGGTTAAGCAGGTCATACTGCGCTCTATCTATGTGGCGTGAGTACCACTAGTTATCATTATCCCTGTCAGTGGCCAGAAATGGTATCATCAAGTCCATTTTCTCAAAATACCTATACTTCTTCTTCTTTTTGCCCGAAACTGTCATCAATCGGTGGGATAATCTATGCTTAATGAACATTTCTTTTAGCAATTTTTATTTATTTTGTACCGCGCGCACTTTATTAATTTTGGTTTCGGTGTCCCACCTCGCACCATGACATAGTCATGGAAGAAGTCGTCGGATCACGACTTTTATTGTACAGTGTTGGGCGTCTTTAAACCTCGTATACAAGTCCACATCAATGTTTTTAAATGCATCGTCGTCGAGATTCGTCCGGAGAGCCATGTCGCTACCAAGTTTTAGCGCCAAATGACAAATTAGTTAAGAATATTGTGTACAAAAAAGTTTTGTAGGCCCTAATAAAAATATTCCCGATGTCTTTAACTCCGACATACTAATAATAAAAAGGCGTTTTATAATAAATCAACTTTATTATGTTAAACAACGGCTTCTACTACATGTATCCTAGTTCGACTCGTGATGGTTATCATTAAAATAATAAATGCTTGTCATATATTCAACCGCCAAACATTGACAGCCCAAAATGTTTATAACCACTGACAAAACTAAATTGGGGGGCCTAAGAAACTGATGTATTCACAAATGCCAATAAGTTTTAGTGCTACAAGGATCTTTTATCACGTGGCCGAAATTGGAACTAATGCCGTTATATTTTAGACAGCAAATAGGTCTTATTCGCGTTTTAAATCGATTATCGATTCATATTTCTTTTCTCCCGACGTTTCGGTCGAGTTGCACAGACCGTGGTCACGGGTGGACTAATGCCGTGACATATTGTAAACCATCACTTTTGACAGACAGTTGAGTTAATTCTTGCGAATATGCACACCAACGCCCTCATGTTAATGTCATCCACGTGACAAAAGATCCTTGTAGCTTTAAATCATTTAAATGTAATTTTGTCACTGTAACGTGAAATATAGAGACAAATACGACATTATAGTGTCATTTATGAATACAACAGAGCCAATATACGTCAGTATGTAACGTTTTGCTTCCCCAAATGCAAATCTTACTTGTAAGATGCGATAATAGACCCCTTGAGAGCAAACTCAATTTTAAAACCGTCTCAAGTCCCTCATAGACTAACAGACGATTTAAAATTAAATGTTTGTCTGTACTACAATCTTTTCCAGTAAGATTATAGTTGTGGAAATGAGATGCGAATACAAAATGTAGTGCGCTATCTCGCTTTCACAACTACTAGTCTAACTTTAAGAGGCCGTTATAAGCGTTCAGTAGTCACCACTCATAGTTACACTGTTGTAAACTAAGCATTAAATGAATACTTAGACGAAACTCGAATTCGAGACGGTCTCAAGTCTTCGTAAGGGTATTTCACGAATATAAAAGGAAACATATTAAACAACTTTCATGCGAATATAGACCCATATCCAACCAAACACACAACCAATCTCAACAGCTTTTCAAAACATGCACTCAAACTTGAGTTTCGTTTAAGTACCACTTAATAAAAACCCCACCAGCAAATCGCCTCACAAATAAAAACTGATGATGGATAAACTTGCCACAAAATTAACTCGAGTTGAAAACGAAAATTTAGTTCCGCGCTCTGTGTCCACCCAGTTTCGTTCTGTGACAGAACAGAACAGAAGTTAGCGTAGTTCTCCTTCTAGAAGTTAACTTAGTTCTTCTCTTCCTTCTTTTCTTGATTCTGTTCGGTGGATTGCGTTTGCTGTTGTCCTTCACGTTCTGCCGCCATCTGTGGATGAATGAGTTGTTTTTTTAATATCTAGTTTTTAATTCTGTGTGTATAGATAGCCGGGTGGTATAGGTCACCACACTTTGTGCATAGATCCGCGGGTTTGATTCCCACGAAGGAAGGAAACGCATTTGTGTTGTGTGTGATCCAAATAATGCTTATCCATAGTTACGAATTTTCCACAAACATGATGCTATTTGTGTGGGACATTCATTTATTTATTTGCTTTTCCCTATGTATTCTATAAGTTTTCAGAATCGATTAAATCGGTTCACAAAATTATTCGATTCATAAAAAGAAGCCTTTTTTTCGGGCGAACCAGTCGATACTCTAAAAGTGAAATCCTTTAGCTTATCAACTGGTCGATTCTCTAAAAGGTTTAGATTATCAGTTGACCAAAATAGCTACACAATTTTATAGCAAAAGTACTTTTTTTTTTACACTTTCCCCAAAAATGTATCGATTTAGAGTACTTTTTATTTAAACATATTTTCGTCATTAAATCCTTGTATTATAATATTGTATACGCATGTAGTGACCGCAAATCGACCGGCTAGCTACAGAGCAGAGCCGGTTGATAACGCAATCACATTGATCTAGCACAATTGCTTGACCACCGCGCTTATGACGGCGAGATGGCTCAAATATGTGCAACTCAATAATTTAGTCATAGATATAACTCTTAATAGTCAAGCACATAACCCCATCGCGGGTTATGTTAGGTTAGTAAGAATAACAATGATCTATTTGGCCCCGAACATAATCCAGTAGGCTTAAATAGAATCGAGTTCTTTTCTATCGAATCTTAATCTTTGTCATGTCAAGGAACTCTTTGAGTGTTTTATTTTCTTTAAGCATTTGCATTTAATACCACATTTTACCATCAGATCATACGATGGACTCCACAAAAAAAGTTTTGAAGTCGGTTTCATATTTTTGTAAAAGAAAAGTAATTTTGTTTTTTAATAATACTATATCCACACACGGCCATCTGATCCCAAGCTAAGCAGAGCTTGTGTTATGGTAAACAGACAGCTGATAAACATACTTATATATTTCTAAATCTATACATATTATAGATAAATCACGCCCAGACACAGAACAAATGGTCGTGCTCATCACACAAACATTTGTCCTGGGTGGGAATCGAACCCACGACCTCCGGCTTAGCAATCAGGGTCACTTTAGTACGCGCCAAATAAACTTGCAATAATGTGTCAATGTCATTCAACCGTCCTGTACCAAAAAGTTCCGATAACTTACGATAGATATCGTTCTTACGATAGATAGCGAATCTAAACCTAATAACAAGGCCGCTAATGATCATAATACCTTACACGGCACGGACGTGACCAACCAACCAAAAGTTTTGTAATCCCTCCCTTGATGCATGTACTGTCTTGCGATACTTGTTTTGATCGTGTTATCGACACTGCCCATACATTTTTTCGTATTGTTTTGAAATATTGGGATACATTAGTAGAAGGAGGTGAACAAACTTTATTGCAAATTTATTTGGCGCGTACTATAACCACTAGACCAACAGGCCTGTCTATTTCTATACTGTTTACTATCTACAGCGTTTCCGTGTGGTGTCCGGATATAAAGAATAGCACCACCCCATATCCTCCACTGGGTGTCGTAAAAGGCACTAATGGACCTTAAGAGTGCACTGTACCAAGCACCTTGGGTCACCCGAATGGTGGCGGGTAAACAACCAACAATCGCATTCCCAAAGAGGGTTAGTGTCAGGCAGGCGGCCGACTATAAAACCATAGCCAAAACTTTAAGCAACATGTCTAGAAGACGTGTTGCGCCAACCCCAAGTCTAAATGGGATAAGGGCAGGAAGATGATGATGTTTACTATCTCCCGCTATAGCTACGTACCTTCTTGTATGCCTGTTCGAAGAGCTTGAGGCTGGCCTGCTGCAGCGTGCCGGTGGCGGTGCGGATCTCCTCGGGGTCGGCAGACTCCTTCTTAGCGAGCAACTCGCGCAGCTTGCCGATCTCTACGCGGAGCTTGTCGCACTAGGAACAGAAAGATAGGAGTTATAGAAATTGTTTCGTCAATTTACGATTTCAAACTTTCGCGACTTGTATACACATACATATTTTAGACGACAAACGGGACTTATTCGCGATAAAGAACGATATTTCTTTTCTAGAAAAGTAATATTGTTTCGTTAATGTTAAAACAACGCTAATAGTTTTAATTTAGAAAATAAAAGGGTCTTATTCGCGATATAATTCGATATTTCTTTTCTCCCAAAGTTTCGATCGAGTTGCACCGACCTGTCTAAAATATGTGTACATTGTGGAAGTTTGAAAACTTGTAGCTAACAATTTTGTTAAATAAAGAATATTTTTTTGGAAGACTTGTTCAAATGTCAAAGTTTTAACTCATGAAAGCTTTTGTTAAGGATTGCGATTTATAGTAACGGGCTCAAGTTAGTTCGGCTTATAGCCATATTATGCGGTGATAGCCTCATGGTATGACTGTTAGACTGTCAAAGATAGTAGGATTCAGCCTGCCACTGCTTGTATTTAAATCCAATGCACCCAATATCTTTTCGATTTGATGTGCGTATTACACAGCCATTGCATAATCACTTGGTGAAAACAGTGAAGAAACCGGCACAACTGTGACTGTACATCAACCTTTCGAAAAATGAGCGCTAAGAGGTTACAGCATACCCACGAGTTCGTATTTAATCGTGTAAGTTTTGTTATAACATAAATAACAGGGGCGGTTGTGTTCTTTGCCCTTTTCGACTAGTCCATTATTCACGTCGCTTTGGCTTAAAACTTCTGACTGAGAGTGAATTATCTCTCTTATTCCTTTACTCTCAACCTGTGCACTCTTGCACCTGTTTGCGCACACGCTTGTGCACTATAATACGTCCTGCGTAGCTGGCTGGTGTCACAGTAACACTAGCCGCCGTGGCCGAAGTCGGTCCGGAGACATCATAATTACGCAATAAAGTATATATTATAGTAGTATTGTAGTCCCCCTCACCTCGTCCTGCGGCAGTTGCGCCTTGTACTCGTCCATCTTGGTCTCGGTATCGTGCAGCACTCCCTCGGCCTGGTTGGACACCTCCACGCGCTCGCGACGCTGCTTGTCCGTCGCGGCGAACTGTTCCGCGGCTTTAACCATGTTCTCGATCTCGTCCTTAGATAGACCGCCGGATGATTGGATTACGACTGTTTGGGGAGAAACAATTATAAATTAAGGTCAATGAATAAGAAAACAGTGCAAGTCCGAGTTCGACTCGAGCATCGTGGGTCAATCAGCAAATCAGCACATAATAAACATCGCAAATTCTCAAAATTTAAAAACCTGCTTGAGTTGCAGTCAATGAGTACGGGCGTGGACACATGTCTGCGGTGCGGCACCGGCCACCGTGTAACGGCACGGCGCCGCTAGTGGGAGACGGCACGGCGTCGTGCCGCGACACGGCGCCGCGGGCGACGTATAGTTAATCCTAGCATTTCCTTAGGCTCCACAGGTTTTCTGAACACGTATTGCTTTTGTATACGAGGTGCAATTTTGGTTAGCAGTTCTTCAAAACTTGATATAGAAATTCTAAAAGAGTCGGTCGTGTTACGTGTTCAGAAAACCTGTGGAGCCTAAGGAAATGCTAGGATTAACTATACGTCGCCCGCGGCGCCGTGTCTCCCACTAGCGGCGCCGTGCCGTTACACGGTGGCCGGTGCCGCACCGCAGACATGTGTCCACGCCCTACCCATTAGGGAGTGATAATCTTTAGAAATGTATGAGGTATCGCGAGACTATTGAGTAAGAGCGAATACGTAATAATTTGATAACGTGCGTTTTAAAAACCAGCAGTTCGTATTGTGTCAGCTGACCGCTTCGAGATATACGAAGCGCCGTTGTACATTTGAACGCGCGCTTCTGTTGGGTAGACGCACAGTCTACAAAACTTAAATTTTCATTTCCGATCTGAGCTGAGTATAAACCAGAAACGGTCGCTAAACGCCGCACTAAGCGCGGTATACGTACGCTTGCAAAAAACGCTGAACGCAATGCCAAGCGCTCAATTTGTACCAGTGCTAAAATAACCTTCATCCCAGCATCCTGCTGGGATGAAGGTTAGGTCTTATGTACTCACTCTGTTGTTCCTTGCCAGTGCCCTTGTCGCGTGCGGACACGTGTACAATGCCGTTAGCGTCGATGTCGAAGGTGACTTCAATCTGAGGCACTCCGCGCGGCGCGGGCGGGATGCCGACTAAAGAGAACTGTCCGAGCAGCTTGTTGTCCGCGGCCATCTCACGCTCGCCTTGGTGCACTTTGATTTCCACTTGGGTTTGTCCGTCAGCAGCTGTGGGATGATAAGAACAATTAGTCATCGTCATAGATTAGGGATCGTGATCATCATTAGTCTCTGTAATTATTGAGGGGGGGCAGGACAATTAAAAAAATAATATTAGTTCGGGAAAAAAGTTTTTTCCGCATTATAGTATGTATGAACTTGTAATAAAATCTTTTTGGCTATAGTATTTGCATCTGGCTGGTTTTGGTATAATTGAAAGTTCCAATTCTATTAGAGAGAGAAAGATTTTATTACAAGTTCATACATACTATAATGCGAAAAGACTTTTTTCCCGACCTTATTATAAACGTTCATTTTATTCGATTGATAAAAGTATGTCGAGTTTAGCGGACGTCGGTTGTTGGATGCTATATTTAAGCTCTGCTATCGTGCATGATAATGAGTTTTAATATATGAACTTCAGACAAAAATTGTGATCATGTCATGGTCAAAATCACATGAAAACTTCATTGTAAAATTTGAGAGTTAAAAAGCGCTTTTTTTGGATTATTTTAAAAACAATTAGACCAAAGCCTGATTATCTCCAATAGTATGGTAGTTAAATAAATGTATGTGAGCGTATAACCCGCAGGCGTAGCGACGCGAGCGGGGAATATAACCCCAGTCTCTCTGGCACCCGTCCGTAGGACCGCCTCGACAGCCATGAGGGACTGGCGGTGGCTTGTGCTGTTAGGTGCTTTTTAACATTGGCAACTATTTTAACCTAATATTATTATAACTTGCTGAGAACTAATTGAATAATATTAAATAAAAGAATAATTATAAATGGGTAACTGACAAATATTTTCGGTTTCTAGATTTAATAGATTTGAAACTTCTATTGCTGAACTTAATTATATAAAAAATCCTCATCCTAATAAATAATTTCAACAAAAAATTTACTGGGAAGCAATCACATGGTTTCGTATTATACTCCACTAAACTCAGATGTTCAAATAATTTGAGCCCAATATTGTTTTCGTTAAATGTATTTTTTATTTTTCTAAAAGTCATTTCAAGTAAATCCGGTCTTTTACATGCTTCCACCCATAACTTACATCTGAAATATTGAAATACAATACAAATTAATAAATTCATTCTTCATCTATATTTTTTCATGTAAAAATATAAACTTTGTTATAATTTTAGATTTAAGTTATTTAGGTTTCATTTTTGTAATTAGCACTTAATTAGCGTCCATTTTCCAGGATTTTCCATTTTCCTTCAGGTACCTAGCCTACCTAACTATTCATACTTCTTTCCGTCCATCATTCGGCCTTTTTGTTGGCGTTGTCAACTTTGACGGGTATGACAAATATTTTTATTATTAAATTTACGTATTCACTCTACAATAACAAAACATTATTTATTTACCTTTCTTCTGTTCGTGGAAGCTGATGAAACCGCAGATCCTTATTAATACGAGATGAAGACTTGCAATCTCTCACAGCACACGTCGTATGCACCATTTTATAAAATAATTACGAAAACAAACACGCGTAAGCCCTGAATGACGTGTCCCGACATGCTAACATTATTTTGTTTGCATGTCGGGCTCGGCCCTCCCGCGTCCCACCCCTCACACCCCGCACGATTGCCCTGTCTAGACGCCTTCGTCGGACGACTGTATGACAATAGTATATTTAGACTGTGGTTATATCATACATGTGCTACCAACCTGTAGAGAACACCTGACTCTTCTTAGTAGGTATTGTAGTGTTCCTAGTGATGAGCTTCGTGAACACGCCGCCTAGGGTCTCGATGCCGAGCGAGAGCGGCGTGACGTCGAGCAGGAGGATGTCGGTGACGTCACCGGCGACGTCACGGGTTTTGGGGTTATATCATACATGTGCTACCAACCTGTAGAGAACACCTGACTCTTCTTAGTAGGTATTGTAGTGTTCCTAGTGATGAGCTTCGTGAACACGCCGCCTAGGGTCTCGATGCCGAGCGAGAGCGGCGTGACGTCGAGCAGGAGGATGTCGGTGACGTCACCGGCGACGTCACGGGTTTTGGGGTTATATCATACATGTGCTACCAACCTGTAGAGAACACCTGACTCTTCTTAGTAGGTATTGTAGTGTTCCTAGTGATGAGCTTCGTGAACACGCCGCCTAGGGTCTCGATGCCGAGCGAGAGCGGCGTGACGTCGAGCAGGAGGATGTCGGTGACGTCACCGGCGACGTCACGGGTTTTGGGGTTATATCATACATGTGCTACCAACCTGTAGAGAACACCTGACTCTTCTTAGTAGGTATTGTAGTGTTCCTAGTGATGAGCTTCGTGAACACGCCGCCTAGGGTCTCGATGCCGAGCGAGAGCGGCGTGACGTCGAGCAGGAGGATGTCGGTGACGTCACCGGCGACGTCACGGGTTTTGGGGTTATATCATACATGTGCTACCAACCTGTAGAGAACACCTGACTCTTCTTAGTAGGTATTGTAGTGTTCCTAGTGATGAGCTTCGTGAACACGCCGCCTAGGGTCTCGATGCCGAGCGAGAGCGGCGTGACGTCGAGCAGGAGGATGTCGGTGACGTCACCGGCGACGTCACGGGTTTTGGGGTTATATCATACATGTGCTACCAACCTGTAGAGAACACCTGACTCTTCTTAGTAGGTATTGTAGTGTTCCTAGTGATGAGCTTCGTGAACACGCCGCCTAGGATCTCGATGCCGAGCGAGAGCGGCGTGACGTCGAGCAGGAGGATGTCGGTGACGTCACCGGCGACGTCACGGGTTTTGGGGTTATATCATACATGTGCTACCAACCTGTAGAGAACACCTGACTCTTCTTAGTAGGTATTGTAGTGTTCCTAGTGATGAGCTTCGTGAACACGCCGCCTAGGGTCTCGATGCCGAGCGAGAGCGGCGTGACGTCGAGCAGGAGGATGTCGGTGACGTCACCGGCGACGTCACGGGTTTTGGGGTTATATCATACATGTGCTACCAACCTGTAGAGAACACCTGACTCTTCTTAGTAGGTATTGTAGTGTTCCTAGTGATGAGCTTCGTGAACACGCCGCCTAGGGTCTCGATGCCGAGCGAGAGCGGCGTGACGTCGAGCAGGAGGATGTCGGTGACGTCACCGGCGACGTCACGGGTTTTGGGGTTATATCATACATGTGCTACCAACCTGTAGAGAACACCTGACTCTTCTTAGTAGGTATTGTAGTGTTCCTAGTGATGAGCTTCGTGAACACGCCGCCTAGGGTCTCGATGCCGAGCGAGAGCGGCGTGACGTCGAGCAGGAGGATGTCGGTGACGTCACCGGCGACGTCACGGGTTTTGGGGTTATATCATACATGTGCTACCAACCTGTAGAGAACACCTGACTCTTCTTAGTAGGTATTGTAGTGTTCCTAGTGATGAGCTTCGTGAACACGCCGCCTAGGGTCTCGATGCCGAGCGAGAGCGGCGTGACGTCGAGCAGGAGGATGTCGGTGACGTCACCGGCGACGTCACGGGTTTTGGGGTTATATCATACATGTGCTACCAACCTGTAGAGAACACCTGACTCTTCTTAGTAGGTATTGTAGTGTTCCTAGTGATGAGCTTCGTGAACACGCCGCCTAGGGTCTCGATGCCGAGCGAGAGCGGCGTGACGTCGAGCAGGAGGATGTCGGTGACGTCACCGGCGACGTCACGGGTTTTGGGGTTATATCATACATGTGCTACCAACCTGTAGAGAACCTGACTCTTCTTAGTAGGTATTGTAGTGTTCCTAGTGATGAGCTTCGTGAACACGCCGCCTAGGGTCTCGATGCCGAGCGAGAGCGGCGTGACGTCGAGCAGGAGGATGTCGGTGACGTCACCGGCGACGTCACGGGTTTTGGGGTTATATCATACATGTGCTACCAACCTGTAGAGAACACCTGACTCTTCTTAGTAGGTATTGTAGTGTTCCTAGTGATGAGCTTCGTGAACACGCCGCCTAGGGTCTCGATGCCGAGCGAGAGCGGCGTGACGTCGAGCAGGAGGATGTCGGTGACGTCACCGGCGACGTCACGGGTTTTGGGGTTATATCATACATGTGCTACCAACCTGTAGAGAACACCTGACTCTTCTTAGTAGGTATTGTAGTGTTCCTAGTGATGAGCTTCGTGAACACGCCGCCTAGGGTCTCGATGCCGAGCGAGAGCGGCGTGACGTCGAGCAGGAGGATGTCGGTGACGTCACCGGCGACGTCACGGGTTTTGGGGTTATATCATACATGTGCTACCAACCTGTAGAGAACACCTGACTCTTCTTAGTAGGTATTGTAGTGTTCCTAGTGATGAGCTTCGTGAACACGCCGCCTAGGGTCTCGATGCCGAGCGAGAGCGGCGTGACGTCGAGCAGGAGGATGTCGGTGACGTCACCGGCGACGTCACGGGTTTTGGGGTTATATCATACATGTGCTACCAACCTGTAGAGAACACCTGACTCTTCTTAGTAGGTATTGTAGTGTTCCTAGTGATGAGCTTCGTGAACACGCCGCCTAGGGTCTCGATGCCGAGCGAGAGCGGCGTGACGTCGAGCAGGAGGATGTCGGTGACGTCACCGGCGAGCACGCCGCCCTGCACGGCCGCTCCCACGGCTACTGCCTCGTCGGGGTTCACGGCGCGGGACGGGGCGCGACCGAAGATCTCTTGCACTGTCGTTTGTACCTAAAAGGAGAAATAATATTTAATATATTTCTCAACATTCACACATTGTAGGCTTCTCTCAAGGTACGCAAAAGAGCCCGGTCTGCTGTTTTATGCATCCAGTCGTTGCGACGCTCGAAAGACTCTAAGAGGGGGGTCTCTTAATGGTAAGACTAAATGGACGATACCCCTGCCCCTATTCCCTAAGCAAGGGAATTTCATGAGAATGTCAAACTTATTTCCGATTTCAAATTTGCTATATTATGATACTTTTCTTTGGTGAATAAATGGTTCAGACAACAATCTACACTAATATTATAAAAAGGAAAACTTTGTTTGTTTGTTTGGTTGTAATGAATAGACTCAAAAGCTACTGGACCGATTTTAAAAATTCTTTCACCATTCGAAAGCTACATTATCTACGAATAACATAGACTACATTTTATTTAGGAAAAAATAGGGTTCCGAAGATATTTGGATTTTTCATCATAAATAAAACGATAGTTTTCATATTATTTTTGTCAGCGAAACGATGTTTGCAGGGACAGCTAGTATTAAATAAATTTAATTATTTAAATAACATAAATCTGTCTTCTTGTTTATAATTAATCCGTTTTTAATATGAATTTTATACATAAATGTATGTGAGCGTATAACCCGCAGGCGTAGTGACGCGAGCGGGGAATATAACCCCAGTCTCTCTGGCACCCGTCCGTAGGACCGCCTCGACAGCCATGGGGGACTGGCGGTGGCTTGTGCTGTTAGGTGCTTTGGCTTATACTTTAAAAATGCTTCATCATTTAACTTCTTGATCAAGAAAGTATTTCAAAAATTAGCAAAAAGACTATTTAGATGACCAAACTTTCCGTTACTTTTTCTATTGTGTTCCCAGAGAAAGTAATTTAATACTTTGCACATGTTTAAGTATATAATAATCATTCTGCAGGAACCCCTTTATGGATGAAGGCATCCTCCAAAGAAGCCCACTGGTCTCTTGGAATACTTGAAATGAACTTGGAGATAGAAGAGTAAGTTATATATCTAGACCAGAATGTCAGAAGTGGCTTGCTTGCCATTGGTCATTCGCCATCCATGATCTAAACAAATATAACTATAAATATCTTGGGACAATATTAACACACGACCATCTGATCCCAAGCTAAGCAGAGCTTGTGTTATGGTATTCACACAGCTGATAAACATACTCTTATATTTCGAAATACATACATATTATAGATAAATCACACCCGGACGGAACAAACAATCGTGCTCATCACACAAACATTTGTCCTGGGTGGGAATCGAACCCACGACCTCTGGCTCAGCAGTCAGGGTCACTAACCACTAGACCAACAGGCCTGTCAATGATTCAAGAAGATGATATGTAAAAGAGGATAACATTTATCCTATTTGCAGAATAAACTATTTCATTACATATATCTAGACAAATATTTATATGTTAGTTAAGTTACCTTAGGCATCCTAGTCATACCGCCGACGAGTAGAACCTCGCCGATATCAGCGCGTTGAACCTCAGCGTCCTGCAGCGCGCGCTGGCACGGGGACACCGTGCGCTTGATCAGGTCACCCACTAGCGACTCTAGCTTCGAACGGCTCATCTGGAAAGGTGGGTATAGTTAGTATTTGTGGAGTATATGTGTAGGTAGATAAACAGCTTAGAGATGAGAATATCGGAATATCGGAGCATTTAATATATAAAAAAAACAATATTAATAAAAAAATAAAAGGTGATGGACACCGAAGTTACATAAGTTATTTATCTTATATATAAAAATCAATTGCTGTTCGTGTTAGTCTCGCTAAAACTCGAGAACGGCTAAACGGATTTAGCTCATCTTGGTCTTGAATTGTTCGTGGAGGTCTAGGGAAGGTTTAAAAGGTGAAAAAAAAACGAAATTTTTTTTTTATCGTTGGGGCAGTACGAAGTCTGCCGAGTCAGCTAGTAAGTAATAAAAACCAATAGTAATAGTATTAATAAAGGTGATTGACACCAAAGTTACATAAGTCATTTATAAGTGATTGACGAGAGCTGCCTTCAGATTCTCAATTTTTCGATTTGTTTTACCAAATAAGAATGTTAAAACCAAAAAAAGACAGATAATCAGATCAGAGAATTCATGAAACGATGACGTCAGGGCCGAATATATTCAATAGTGGATGCATTGACCCGTCGCAACGTACGCACGAATTGAGCATCTCCTTTATGCCTTACGATATATTATTGAATAAAATGACGAGGGTGTAACAAACTGTTACATTTTTAAGCGTTTTAGTTGTATACCAATTATCTTGTAAAAAAAAATAATGAATAACGGTTTATCTATACTTATATTATAAACGTGAAAGTTTGTAAGTATGGATGTATGGATGTTTGTTACTCTTTCACGCTCAAACGGCTAAATCAATTTTGATGAAATTTGGTATGAAGTTAACTGGCGCCGTGGAATAACACTAAGGCTACTTTTTAACCGACTGCGTCAGAGAGGGGTTATGCTTTTGCCACTAAATCTGATATTTGCGCGAGCGAAGTCGCGGGCAATAGCTAGTAGTTATTTAAAGAGAAAAAGCAAAAGGGGTTAGGTTCGAAAATCGAACCGTAAATATGAAAGAACTTTAGATTGTCTTAAAACTACATAAAAAGCGAAATAGAGAAGACTTGATTATTAAAAAAAAAAAAAACAAAATTATGCTATAAGAAATTTATATAAAACTCGGGCTATTGCGCAATATACTGTAAAGGTAGATGATCAGACATTTATGAAATAGCGAAATGACGTTAACGAGTCACTGCCAAAACACGTCATAAGTAAAAGTGGACTGGCAGATGGCCATATATTTAGTTATTAGAAAGCAATTTCTAGAGAATGCCGATGGCATAAAGTTAAGAGATAAGTTTCTTGTAGGAAAACACAGTCATCATCTTTCTGCTTTTATCCCATTTTACTTGGGGTCATCGCAACAATTTCTGTTCTTCTATTCTCCCCTTTTAGACGTCACAGTATAATTTTTTTTTCATTCGCATTATTCCTTATACCTACAATCTAACCATCTTTTCTTTGAAAACACAATAGCAACCTTAATTAATTTGATAAATTTCAATTTGATGTGGTGACATAATATCTTCCATAAGATACAGTTTTAGAACTATGATTAACTATGATATGCTAACCTGACGACTTTAGTTTACAAGCGATTATTATTATTCAAACATGAATCTCTTGCCCGTGCAAATGTTTGCTGAAACATTTGACGCAGTCGTTTAAAAAGTAACCTATGCGTTACCCAGGGTGTCAGCTAACTCCTTACTAAATTTCATCACAATTGCTCCAGTTGTTTGAGCGTGAAAGTGTAACAAACATCCATCCACCCAACCATCAATACTCAGAAAACTTTCACATTTATAATATTAGTAGTGAGTAACCTTTATTATGATTTGGGCATGTTCAATGTTGAGAGGATGAATGAAAGAAGACGAATGAAACAGATATATGAGTGTAGTTTGAATGGAGTTGTTGGGAGGGGAAGACCACGACAGACGTTCCATGATCAAATAGGGAAAGTCGTAAAAAAGGGTCAGGTCAGGAGTACCCTAAACCGACGGGCGTGTATGAAGCGATTGATGAGTGTGGATGAAGCTAAAGTGGTATGTCAGGATCGTAGCAAATGGAAAGATGTGATCTCTGCCTACCCCCAAGGGAAAGAGGCGTGACGTTTATGTATGTATGTATGTATGTTACCTTAAGGTTCATGTGCTTAGGCCCGGAGGCATCCATGGTGAGGTACGGCAGGTTGATGTCTGTCTGCAGGGAGCCGGACAGCTCGATCTTGGCCTTCTCCGCAGCTTCCTTCAGCCGCTGCATCGCCATCGCGTCTTTGCGGATGTCGATGCCTTGCTGTAAGATGATAAATAATTAAATATTCAACGACTTTCATAGAACATCATCTTGTTTCAAACTAAGCAGTTTGTATTATGAGTACTAGACAACTGATAAATATACTTATATAGTTCTAAATACATACATACTATAAATAAATTACACCCAGACAAGACAAATGATCATGCTCATTACACAAACATTTTTCCTGGGTGAGAATCAATCCCACAACTTCTGGTAGAGCAGTCAGAGCCACTAACTACTAGACAAACAGGCCTGTCAAATGGGTTTAAACAGTTTATAAATGAGTGATTAATTATGATTTTTAAAATACTTAGAGACAACAAATAGTTACATTTAGTCATAAACTTATTGATCTCATAATAAAATATCTTTAGTAAGATTATAAGTCAAAAAGGTTATGTTTGTGGTAGACATTTGTCTATATGGTTATTCTCTATTAAGGGTATCGTTATAGATGTTAGAATTAATATAATATATAAAAGGGCAATGTCCCGCGGTTTCTAGGGCTAGGAAAGTGGCGCGCAATGTGCGCACAACTAGCTGGTGCCGCGACTACTCTCGCACCGCTGCAAACGTGATCCGCGCATGGGCGCGGGCACTGATCGACGGTGCTTAGTTATTATAAAATAAACATATTTAATACATAATCCTAAACATACAACAGAGTATCCTAAATATTCTTCCTGCTTACGTACGCATAATTTATATTTAATGATATCGCGTAAGTGATATCGCTTATACTGGTAGCCCTTTTTTTTTCGTGGGAAATCATCAAATGACCCCGCCCGCTGTGAGCGCAGCGGGAGGGAGCGTCAGACTTTCACTGGCTAAAACCCACTACGTTTCTAATGGAGCCTTTTAAGTGCCAGGGTCGCGGTAACTTTATAGAGTACTTCTGGCAACATGACAGAGTCATTTGATAAATTATGGCCTACTTTGATCTCATTACATTATTTACAACGTTCGTGGAACATTCCGCAGCACTTTTGATAGCCCTAAATTTGTCTAAAAAGGTCTGTAATACTCACGTCTCGCTTAAACTCATCGACCAGGAAGTTAACGATGACGTTGTCAAAGTCTTCACCACCGAGTAGCGTGTCACCGTTGGTACTCTTCACCTCGAACACGCCCTTCTGGATCTCCAGGACCGAGATATCGAAGGTACCACCGCCCAAGTCGTATACGGCAATGCTGTGGGGGAAATATTGGTGTTAATTTAATTCATTTATTATGTCAGACAACTATGATGCGTATTTTTTTTATATTAACTTTCGTGAGGATGGTACTTTAATGATATAACGGTTTACTCACGCATATTTATCGGAATAGCGGGACTAGTTTCGGACCCAACCGGAGTCCTTAATCATGAGCTGGCGCGGCGGCGGGCGAGCGAGACAAATTAGTCGGGCTATCCCGATAAATACGCGTGAGTAAACCGTTATATCATTTAAGTGTGGTCCATATTGGTTAGTAACAGTAGTTGTTTTTAGATGTCTTTTTATAGCTGACTGCCTACCGCCGCTAGTTGGAAGGGCAGATTGCAACCTTAAATAGACAGCCCCGAACGAAACAAAACATCAAAACTGTGTTCAATATACGAACATGTTTTTTCGCAAGTTCCACAATTTAAAATTGATTAACGATAGGAGATTGTGCAAAAGGCCTCACAGCTTTATTATCTGTGGACATTTTTTGCAGATTTTATTTAAGTGTAGTTTTGAGCTCTGCAGTATTAGTTCAAACAAGGTTTTGAAATACGTATTATTGGGAAAAAATGTCCCGCGGTTTCTAGGAAAGCGGCGCGCAATGTGCGCACAACTAGCTGGTGCCGCGACTACTCTCGCACCGCTGCAAACGTGATCCGCGCATGGGCGCGGGCACTGATCGACGGTGCGTTATTTTTTTTACAAAGAACAACTGTTTCTTTTTTAGGAGATAGTCAAACAAGTGTAATTATATTAAGGGCCCCCAAACCGAAAAAAAATGTACTAAAAATGTTAAAGCGTTAAAAGGTAATGAACCAAACAACAAAGGTTTGACAAAGTTACATGGTGCCACAATGGGCGGTCCTATCTCTAAGAGTGATCTCTTACTAACAGACAACCTTCATTAGTTAAATACCTTATTTTGTGACTTATTTTTTTTGCTTTAGTTCTTCATTCCATATTTGATTGCTTCGGAGTCTCCTTATAAGTTCTAGAAGGTATTATGAATGGTATACTTACATTTTATCGTCAGTCTTGTCCATGCCGTAGGCGAGGGCGGCCGCTGTCGGCTCGTTGATCACACGCAGCACGTTCAATCCGGAAATCTGGCCTGATGAACAAGAATATTCATTTAAAAAACTGTTTTTGTGGTTAATACTCCATCAAATAGCTGTATAAGCTAGGCGAAGAACGCACAATGCATAATTTCTTCATAATACATAATATGTAGGTGAATGGCCTGATCAAAAATAATCACTTAAATAACAGTTTTTCTGGTCAATACTCCATCAATTAACTGTTTAAACTTTGTGGTTGACACACAATGGATATTTCCTTTCCTTTCCTTTTAAATAATGTCCCGCGGTTTCTAGGAAAGCGGCGCGCAATGTGCGCACAACTAGCTGGTGCCGCGACTACTCTCGCACCGCTGCAAACGTGATCCGCGCATGGGCGCGGGCACTGATCGACGGTGCATAGTTATTATGTTATTTTAACAACTAATATTTTATCAAACAATTTCTTTTAATTTAAATCAATAGTTATTTTGTCAGATCTGATAAGCCAGAGTTACATTTATAGAAGTTTTATCGCACTTATTTTAGACAACAAACGGGACTTATTCGCGATACAATTCGATATTTCTTATCTCCCGACGTTTTAGTCGAGTTGCACAGACCGTGGTCACAGGTGGACAAATGATGTCCATCCGTGATTACAGTCGGGGTAAGAAATATCGAATTATATCGCGAATAAGTCCCGTTTGTCGTCTAAAATATGTGCTATAAACTTCTACAATTTTCTGTGTGGTGTCCAGATATAAAGAATAGCACCATCCCATATCCTCCACTGGGTGTCGTAAAAGGCGACTAATGGACCTTAAGACCCAGTGCACTGTACCAAGCACCTTGGGTCACCCGAATGGTGGCGGGTAAACAACCAACAATCGCATTCCCAAAGAGGGTTAGTGTCAGGCAGGCGGCCGACTATAAAACCATAGCCAAAACTTTAAGCAACATGTCTGGAAGACGTGTTGCGCCGACCCCAAGTGAAATGGGATAAGGGCAGGAAGATGATGAATACTTACCGGCATCTTTAGTGGCCTGTCGCTGCGAGTCGTTGAAGTACGCGGGCACTGTGATGACGGCGTTCTTGACCGACGTGTTGAGGTACGCCTCGGCCGTCTCCTTCATCTTCATGAGGACGAAAGCGCCGATTTGGGACGGCGAGTACACTTTGCCGTCGCTTCCTGTATAAAAATAGGGTTATTTATGATTAATTACGTACACAAACCGGAATATAATGTATGGATGAAGACTTGACAGTTGGCTTAATAACACGAATGCTTTTAGAATGGCTTTGTATTCAACTATATCTTTGATATGTTTTATCCTAATAAAATTATACAAATAAACTTTGCTGTACCCAAAAAAACATAATTATTTTTATATTTATGTTTCATCAGCTAGAATGTCACATTGTGGAATACAATATAGTAGGTATTTAAGAATTCTTTATTTAGCAGTTAAGGACCGTATAAGATAGATACACTTGCAGTGATATAAATCTAAGAATCTCCTAAAAAGCCTCTCAAATACATAAAAATAGGCAGAGTTGATTTCAATAATTAAGGTTAAAATGTCTGAACATGCTAAAATTTTGGCGAAATGACGACATACCTAGAAAACACATACTATAATATTATTTTTTTTTTGGGTAATCTTGTATTACAAATTATATCATATAATAATAATGTCCCGCGGTTTCTAGGAAAGCGGCGCGCAATGTGCGCACAACTAGCTGGTGCCGCGACTACTCTCGCACCGCTGCAAACGTGATCCGCGCATGGGCGCGGGCACTGATCGACGGTGCTTAGTTATAAATGTTTTTAAACTTGTTAATAGTTTTAGTTGTAATAAAATTATTGTTTTTTTTTTTTCATAGCATAATGTTCACTAAATAAGGATTTAGGTAGCAATTCTGTTTCTTAATCAGGTCACGTAGATATCGCACTCTCTACAAGTGTAATGTTATCTACTTACTGGTGTCAACGACTTTGATATCAAAAACATATGTATTGCAAATTCTTATTTGATTACTTGAGATTATAAAATGCATGTCACTAATTAAATACATACTATTTAGGCGACAATTATACTTTCTAGCGCCCAGTCAAACAGTTTAATAAATAATATTGGATCTAGAATCTTGTCCATAAGGATGACATTTTGGAACCGCGCAACAAGAGTCAGAAATGTTATGAAAGTGTTGTTGTGTTGGTAATTATAAATTATAACCTTGTAAAAGAATTGTAACCATTAACTTAACCATTACCTAACGAAATACTGTTTTAGCACCTAAAATTCAGTTCCAACTACAGCAAAAGCTGTAGAAACGCCCTAACCATTACCACTTAAATCAGTTTCAGCACCTAAAATTCAGTTCTAACATCTAAAAAGACTGTAAAAACACCTAAAATAAGGTTCAAAACTCACCTTGCACCCAAGCATCACCATTGGACGCTCTGACGACCTTATAAGACAAGTTCTTCATATCCTTCTGGACCTCTGGGTCATCGAATCTCCTGCCGATCAGACGCTTGGTGGCGTAGAAAGTGTTGCCGCTGTTGGTGACCGCCTGGCGCTTGGCCGGCATGCCGACGAGACGCTCGCCTTCCTTGCTGAACGCGACGTGGGATGGGGTCGTACGGGATCCTTCGGTGTTTTCCACGACCTAGGATGATATAGATATTGAGAATACATAACATGGTAGTAGATATTTTAG
This sequence comes from Chrysodeixis includens, assembly GCA_941860345.1. NCBI lineage: Eukaryota > Metazoa > Arthropoda > Insecta > Lepidoptera > Noctuidae > Chrysodeixis > Chrysodeixis includens. Next base: position 6,311,927 of record OW796118.1, on the reverse strand, counting down.
ACGACAAACGGGACTTATTCGCGATATACCAAGATATTTTTTTTCTCCCGACATCAGTCCACCCGTGACCACGGTCTGTGCAACTCGATCGAAACGTCGGGAGAAAAGAAATGTCGAATTGTATCGTGAAAGTCCCGTTTGTCGTCTAAAAAATGTGTATAAGTCGCGAAAGTTTAAAATCGTTCATGGTAGTGGATTTATATGGAGTTAATAAAATGTATAAAGAAAAATTGCTCACTAAATTATTTTAAATGAGTATGGTAAATTTTGTTTTAACACTTTAACTCTACATTTCCTACTCGGTAAAACCTAAATAAAATATACAGGAACTGTAAATAAATAATATGACCTGTCTATAAAGGCCTTATTTTAAAATGCCTAAATATATACAGGAAATATGACAGGAAAAATGTTTAATACACAGAGGTTAATTGGTCACATTTTACTTAGGTATTAATACATGAATTTGAACTGTCAACCTATTGACATAATGTGGAAACAGACAGTTTTATATTTTTATAGTCCTACAATTAATGTCATATGACCTACTTAAGGCACATATTCATAAATGGGAGTAGATCTTACCGGATTAATAAAGGATTTTTAATTATATTATCAGTGGAAGTATGTACTATCATCATCATTATTATTTAATAAAAGACAAATTCATTGCTGTCGTCAAAAATATGCCGTAAATCTCATAACGATACTATCATATACAGATACACTCTATCTGTTAGCGTAAAAGATAAAAAAATATATTTAAGATAAAAATTGCGCAATGTCCCGCGGTTTCTAGGAAAGCGGCGCGCAATGTGCGCACAACTAGCTGGTGCCGCGACTACTCTCGCACCGCTGCAAACGTGATCCGCGCATGGGCGCGGGCACTGATCGACGGTGCTTAGGTATAAATTACATACATAATTATATGAAAAATATTATATCTTGGAACTGTTAGTGTTTTAAATTATAACGCCCAAGTGGATTTCGGTTATGTTGGTGAGATTATTCTATATGTCTTGGAGTTCAAGCTACGCCCAAACTAAATTTTATTACAATCGGTTGAGCTGTTTAAATTGTAGCGGATAACAGAGACGGTTATTTTTATAATTATATTTTATATCAAATACTTGAGTTTACGACTTTAAGCTTTTTTTTATTTCATAACATATTACTGGCATATCAAGGATCTATAGAAGCTAGAACCAAGTTCTAGTAATAATAATAATATGTTAAAATTCCTTACCTTGGGCGTCTTTCCCTCCATGACGGCGACGCATGAGTTGGTGGTGCCCAGATCGATACCGATGACAGCGCCACGAACGCCCTCCGACCTAAGACGAACATCAGAATTTGATTACATTTTTCATACAATAACTTAAGATTAATTTTGCCGAATTGTTTGAGTGTAACCTTTGTTTAATATCTGCCTGTTTCAGATTTAGTTTTGTATAAGGTAGGTCAATTTATTCAAAAGGGATGATGTAAATTAAATGTAAGACATGTAGTTTAATGAAATTCATTGAATCGTATTTTTTTTTGTCCCGCAAACAAAAATTTAACAAAGTAGAGTCAATGAAACTTCCGCGTAACGTCACTTCTTGGTATAAATTCTGTGTAGTCGTTACGACACAAGCTCCCCTCTCTTAAACTTTAAAGCAGTATATCTTTCTCGTTTTTATTGGTCTGATAAACGCAAAAATACGTGTGTAGTATTTTTTAATTATCTATCAAACGGATTTATAAGATTTATTACTTTTCGTACACTGTCATCATCCCTATTATGGTAGTACCATGTATCAAATTTCGAAAGTCAAGTAAAATAGATAGTTTAACTAGTAACTCAGCCTTTTGCATTTCTTGAAATATGTCATAGAGAATTGAAAGAACTTCTCGAAAACCATATTGTAAATAAAAGAGAAACTATAATTAATGTTACGACTTCCCATTCACAAAAGCTGACAAGAGACAATAATTCTTTGTTAAGGTCTGACCTTCAGATAATGTTAAGTATGTTGTAACTGTCAGCGGTTTAAAAATAAGGTTTAAGTTCTTCTTACAGGTAATGTACAACATGGTATCAAACTTGCTGCCTTTAATTGTATGTGGTGAAAATGAAAACCCAAGAAATAATATGAGTGAGTGTATTACATCATACATATCTGTGAATTGCATATTTTTGGAGTGTCAGCATGGTTTTTAAACCTCTTTATCAGTGGGATAAGATCTAGCTAACCTCCATCTAAATCAAGTATAGAAACCTACATTCATTCATTTTTCTTTAACTTTAAGGTATCTACCAACATTACATGCAATAGTATTAAGAGACAAGTTGAATAAGACCTGGTTCTAAACTAATAACTCCCAGTTTTAGGAAGGGTGATCAACTGTCAAATCAACTAAAACAGACTGTGATTGATTGACTATAACTTACCACCAATCACAGAGCTTGACATGAGATTTGACTGATGATTAACAAATCTTTATGTTGATCAACATTTGAGAAACCAGGGGTTGGTATAATATCTAGCAGCACAGAAACTCACGACTATTCCTACATAGGGCTGCTTGTCTTTAAGCCTATGTAGGCATGCATATGTGACTGACATAACCTTGTACATTAATGACAATAGATTACGAAAAAATATGCCTTAATCTATGATTGAAGTTTCAAGTGTATATTTTGTTCAGGCATAAACCTTGTGGGCATCCATATATGGAGACTAATGTTGAAACATTGGATACTAGCATAGCCTCACAAAAATTTAGTACCTAGTACTACAAATAGAATTACCTACATCATGACTATACCAACTTTATATGGTCATAGCATTCTAAAATGCAAACATAAATACCTAATGCACCTCAGAACTTCTGCTACTATTCTAAATATAACCAAGTTAAAAATAATAAAGCATCTCCCACAGAGAATAAACAACACAACATGATGTACAAAATAGTTGACCAATTATGGTGATGCAATTTTGTACGGAGCTTAATTATTATATTACACAACACTATATTTCTTCAGTGGGTCAACATGGAGATGTGCCGGACTCTGACCGGCTAAACCCACTGGAATATTCTCATCTGAATATAGCCAGGGCCATGGGATTCACCACATTCAATGTGACTGTGCAGCAAGCCTACGTTTAAGTTTTGACAATTGCACAAGACTGTTAAACTATTACTTTGTTACTCTCTAGCTCTTAGTTGTTCAGAATCTTATCATCTGTATTGTTATTATAAGTTTAACATTACACTCAGTTGGAGTTAAGCATATATTCAAACTATAAGGACAAAAACACCTAGACCCAGAACAAGTATTTGGAGATCACATAACAGCTTGTTTGAGACTTCTTGCAGTACATTACAATAAGTGGTTAATGGTTTGGTGACCTACATCAATTGTCTATTGGAATATATGCAGTCACTATTAAAACTTTGTAGAGTAACAACCAATAGTATGGATGCACAATTTCTTGTTCAAAATTGACATACTAATGATACCCTTGATTTCTAAAAGGTTGAAGAATGATCTGTTGTAAATCAAATGATCATGACTGATTGTTTGAGTGCAAGACTTACAATCAATCACACATGAGATTTGATAGAAAATTAACAGTTTTGTGTTGACCAGCATTTAAGGAACTGGCTACAACAGTGTAGAAAAGTTAGAAGAACAACATTTGACAGGAAAATACCTCTTAAATGCTCTGAATGAATAAATTAAATGATAGCAGAACAAGAATTACATCATTTTTATACTATACAGTTTATGTACATATTTATCAGGATAGCTAGATTAGTTTCAGACCTAACTAGACTCCTTAATCATGGTTTGAAACAGCAGGATCGGGAGTCATACTAGTAAAGCTATCCCGATAAATACTTGTAACATGACCATATAGTTCCTGAATCCACCTCATGAAAGTTCTAATCGGAACTACATGTCAAAGTATAACAATATTTAAATAAGGTATGTCTAAGATAACTTCTATACCATAAAACATGTTATCTTACAAGTATGGGATTGAACTTTAGACCTTGAGCATATCTATATAATCTCTTAACTATGAACCATTGTATTTATAGAGTATTTTCTCATAGATACAGTTGGTACTTTATAAATGGAATAGGTAGTACTATTCATACTACTTTTTCAAGCCGTATTAAGAGTAATCCATTATTTTTATTACTCAATGAATAAAATTATATATGGGGTTATTGCATCAGCCATGAATATTTAAATAAAGTATGGTTTATAAAGGTGTAATAGTAAGATAATTTTGGATCTAATTTGATATTCGATTATTTAAACTGGTTTCAGAGGTTAGATTTTTTTCTTGGTCCTTACTACTTATAAGATATTGTGAAGAACATGGAGACAGCCATTGGAGGGCATTAAAAGGGAAATCAGACCTTTAGAAATGGGTTAAGCATGGTGTAACTGAAAGTTTTCTAGTTATTACAGAATTATAAGATAGAACTTCGTAAATATTCACAAAATGTAATTTTCTGTAAATGTATGCAATACAAAGCGTATTTATTGTGAAAAGGTCGCATACCATTGATCATAAACCCTAATTTATTACATATTCAAAGGTCATGTCCGATATGCAATAAGTTAGGTTATGACGAAATATTAACGAATTTTTCAGGAAATTAGGTGTTTAAGACTTACTTGTTTCTGTTTTGGACTCCATGTCGCTGGTAAATAGGCACTGTAGGAGCAGCAGTCTGAAAATTACGGTATTATGACCATTTATTTAACCTAAGACAAATGGAACTACGAGTCCATGCGTCCACTAAACCGGCACGAATATTTTAAGAAATCACTAGGAATAAATAAGAATAGAAGCAAGGAAGTAGAAATTATTAAGTTTTTGACATTTTCAGACAATGTGACAAACGATTTTCATTCGTTTTCAGAAATAAAATGGTCACTCACGTTTTTGAGGATTGTCGAGAAATTCCTCTGTGTGTATATGTCGGAACTAAAACCGGAGCACTCCAAAGCCTTACGGCCGATCGCCCGCGTAGCGGTCAACATTTTTGCGACAATATTATCAACTATTTAATTTATTTTCCGACTTTATTTCACTTCAAACAGAACATGTGGGTGACGCAACTTCATGAAAGAACGATTTTTACTTTTTTTTCTAGCACTCCTAACTCCGACTTGCCAACACAGAAAATTACTGCTTCGCGCACTAGAATGTTCTCCTTTTTACGAAGCGACTGGAACGTTTTCATTGGCATTGAGATTTACAAAATGGCATCCTATTGGCCAATAGTTATGACGTCACAATTTTACACCAATAAAATACTATGCTTTGTTTGACGTAAGTAATTGCTATCAGTGAAAACATACTTATTACGTAATTCTATAACGTATATTATGCAAAAAAGTAAAAACTTTATTTCACACAATATTAAATTAAATGCTCAAAATACAGATGTAAAATATAAAATTTCCAACAATACATTTCATTTTATAAATGCTTGACGATTTGATACTCTTCAGATACATTTACGTAGCGTCATCTAGTGACGACTAGCGTATTTGTAGTTCAGATTTTGGTAATTCCCGCGATTTTAGAACAGTGACTAAAAAACTAAATACTCACTGTTCTTTACATGGATAAAGTGATATTTATATTTTATCTGATAATAAAGAAATTGTAGGAACTTATGTTAAATTTAATAATTACAGCAAGTGTTATCTAATAACATTTTGCGAAGCTTTTAACAGAAAACGTGGAGCGACTAAGCTTGCAGGTCTGTTAGTACGCCTATGTAAAAATGGTAAGTAAGCTACACGATATTGAAATATTGAAAAAAAATTGTGGCACTATTTGAGGGAGGTATATGTCTAGCTGTGGACCATTGACTGAGTTAATCAAAAACATATTATGTAGAATGCAAAGGAGAAAATAATAATAGAAAAACATGAAATGAAACAACAATATTTATACTTTTAAAATATAATTTAACCTGTTTTGTATTTACATGTGATTGTGCATAGACACGAATTCACTTAACTATGATAACAACTATATTTTTGAAATACGACGCGATAAACTTACTTTAATAAGGTATTCATCTTACACCTAGAACATATTTAATATATTTACTAATAATAAACAATTGCACTTTATTAATGAGATCGATTATAATTTACATATTTAAAGTAGTTTTTATATCTAAACGATATCTGGACGGAGCTTAGGACGGAGTAATTTTGCAGTTTAAAATTTAAATTGTTTATTTTAGTTTATGAATGATATATTATTATGTTCGTATTGATCCATTTTAAAAGTGGAAAATCTGGATACGACGTCAGCAAGGTTTTTTAAATTACCTTGCGTAACTTACTTTTAGGCTGGTTTTCAAAACGACGGAACTATCCAGTTTTTTGCACTAACAAAGTCGTGTCTAGAAAAAAAATACTTCCTTCTGAAGCAGTAGGCTTAAGAAGAAGATGACGAAACCGCTGAAGAAAAAACTAGGAGTGGAATAACTATTTTTTAGTTCTTACATACTTCTTTTTCACTTAATTAAATGTTGGTCAAGTTTGGTAGTTCTAACGACATTGCGCTTTCTCGCTGCTACGACCTGAGATGGCTCTTACTGTTAGATTACTAATAGAAGCGAGAATCGCAGGCCCCCTTTCAGACGCCATTTTTTACAACATGGCGGCCCTTTTACTCAACAATTCCCGCTATTTTAATTAATCTAACTTCTTGTCAATCCCGACTTCAAAATACTTTCTGATGACGGAGATACCTTTTGCAAGATAGAGGATGCTACGAAATCGATTTTAGTAACTGCTGTTTGTGTATTAAACCATTTAAGGCTGATCAATTGAATCTGCTGTCGAATCATCTGATCACGACTGGTAAAGCCATAAAACTTACAACTAATCACAGAGCTTAACTTGAAAATCGACTGACTATTATTATTTTTTGATTAAACTAGAGATACTTATATGGACGTCCATAATAAAATATTGAATGGTAACTTTGGTTGATGTTTTGCATTATTTTTGCCAATTTTTAGTATTTAAATCCAACTTAATCTCATCAATCCTGTCTCCAAAATGCTTTCTGATGATGGATGTATGATGAGGGGCATCTAATCTGGTGTTGTGGAAGAAGGTGCTGGAGGTGGCTCGTCCCTGGCCGCGAGGAGGGATCTCAAGGCGAGGGCCTCTTGGCGCAAGGCGGCCACGTGCGCGCGGAGAGACGCGTTCTCTTGCTCGAGTAGGCAGGCGCGCCATGCTATCTGTAATAAGTGAATTGTTTGTTGAATTATTAATGCATTGTTAATGGATCTGGGCGTCATGATCATAGCAGGTATGCCTGAAAGGCTCTCCCACACAGGTGCGTTGTTATAGGTCAATAACATCGCATGCGGTATTGCGATATCTGTTTTCAGTACATTTTACATTAGGATGTAGTTAATGGAAGTAGGAGGTTGCGTTTCTCCGTCCTGAGATACTCCGATATGACTTCTAGAATGTCTTGGTTCAGGACGCAAATGACCGTAGGTACACACACCGGTGATAAAAACGATAATAGGTACTTGTCAGCGGAGTAGCGCTCACTCATAAAATTTGTCGGACGATAAAACGCAGTTGTGTGCAAGGAATGGGGCCGCATTATCGTAATAACGCATGCGGTATGATCGACTAATAATAACGGGCCATATTCTGCTAATAATGAATTTGAAGTTTATATTTATGGAACCCGTGTGGTGTCCGGAGATAAAGAATAGCACCACCCCATATCCTCCATTGGGTGTCGTAAAAGGCGACTAATGGACCTTAAGACCCAGTGCACTGTACCAAGCACCTTGGGTCACCCGAATGGTGGCGGGTAAGCAACCAACAATCGCATTCCCAAAGAGGGTTAGTGTCAGGCAGGCGGCCGACTATAAAACCATAGTCAAAACTTTAAGCAACATGTCTAGAAGACGTGTTGCGCCGACCCCAGGTGAAATGGGATAAGGGCAGGAAGATGATGATTTATTGGAACCCGTGTCCTAGATTGGCATTACCGGTTTCTTTACTATATTTAGATACTTCCCTCTATCTGTCCTATCACCAGCCTCCACTCACCTGGTCCTCTCTAATCCGCCGTGCATCCCTGGACTTCTTAGCCGCCTGGTTGTTGCGCCGGCGCCTCTCGAAGTACTTCTCATCCTTCAGCTCTGCCGGTATCGGACGCTTCTCGCCGCGCCGGCGGTATTCCAGTTCGCTGGTCGGGGATGGTAGCACTGGAAAGTTAATTATGTATGAAGGAAGAAATAAATGGTACGGTAAGTGTTGTTTAGAAATTGCATGGGATTTGAATTAAATATTGTCAACATTCCGACAGCACCATCTAGTCTTAAATTAGGCCTTATATAGCCGCCTTTTCCCTTTTATGTTAGTAAAAAGTTCATTTTTAAAGTTCAATTTTTAACCAAATACGTCCACTCGCCACGGACACGCGCATTGTACAGGACGCTGCAATGGCGCCGGAGTATCTCGACTCGCGCGTAAAACGAGCGAGTCGAGCGTCCCGCTCATTGCAAGCGTTTTACGCACGTGTGAGGTAATGCGTGAGAGCATCTGGACGGAATGTGTAGCTCTAGTAACTCGAAAACGCGTGAGTACCTAGGAGCGGACATATGTGTAAAACGCGCTTTCTGATCAAGCTCTTACGCTGGCCCTCATCGGCCGGTTCACTTTCAGTCCTAAAATATTGGTATACTTACGAGAGGTAGTCCTCGGCGGTATGTGGTGGCAGTAGGGCGGCAGACAGTGCAGCTGTGGTGGTAGAGCAGACAGTAATGGACTGACTACATTGTGGACATCTGGAAACAAAGGAAACGGTGTGTAAACGCAGCCTAAAGTTTACACGAAGCAGTAGCTAAGAATATGTTGTCCTTATTGTCCTGAGGTTGACTAGTAGAGACTGCACCAGGCATTAAGTCCACCATTCTACATTAATTGTATAAGATGCATAAATAAATACGAATTTAAGTAACAATATAATTGTTTAATAGACATTAGACATCAATCGTCCAGCCATAAAGAGTAAGAAACATCCATACTTACAAACTTTCGCATTTATAATACTAGCCATAGCCCGCGACTTCGACTACTTCGACCGAACAAAATATATCGGTTGTAGGCGTTGTAGCTGCAAAAACTTTGTTAATCTAGGGGCCAGTCAGCTAACGCCATACCACATTTCATCCAAATTGCTCAAGGCGTTTGAATATGAAATAGTAACAAACATCCATCCATCCATCCATACTTATAAACTTCCGCGTTTAAAATATTAGGTAGTACGATACATACCACTCCAAGAAATTTTCAATGAGGAAACCTAGATTTCTAATATTGTGATCTGAAATCTCCCGCAGTGAGCAACGCTCAGTACTTCTTTTTAAAGATTGGCGTTTACCTAGCAGTCGGATATTTACAGGCTAGTAGGTATCATAGTCTAGAAAAATCCCTTCCCTACAGATTTACCTTGCAATATTTTATCTACAGTTGACTGCATGTTTAAGTACCTACCTAAAAGTGCAACAAAAATAAAATCTTTTAACCAAACATTTGTCATTCCTGTTAGCTTCACAAATATTTGATGAGTAAAAACCGCTTAGTGTCGCGTGGCGTCGATCAAACGTAACTCATAATTAGTCAACGCAGGGGTCGAATGTAATATTAGTGACAATTCGAGGGGACAATATTGACTCATGGTCATGACAGGTCGAAAGAACAATTGCAGTAATAATGAAGAATAAATATAGGTATTCCATTTTATATTCCACGACTGTCACACAACACCATCTAGTCTCAAACTAAGCAGAACTTGTATTAGGGGAAGAGCAAGATGGGGAGGTAAACATTTGAAACTCAATAAAACAAAATATCTCGCGTTTATTAATTGGTTCCTATTTTAGCACAAGTGTACATATGCTACAGCTGTGCACTCTCTATTCCCTTACTTTTAAAGCCCGATGGGACGGCAATCCGATACGACCGGAGAGAGATCAGGCGCAGGAGCCACATTTTACGTGCCTTCCGAAACACGGAAGCTGTGATATCTATATATGAAACCGCGGGGCGCAGCTAGTCTATACATATAAAAGAAAGTCGTGTTAGTTACACCACTTATAACTCAAGAACGGCAGAACAGATTCGGCTGAAAATTGGTAGGGAGGTAGGTTAGAGCCAGGAGATGGACATAAGATATTTTTATCCCGTTTTTATTTTTTTTACTTTTTTTTGCAGTTGCTTCTTCTGGAATAGCAGCCACATTTATAGAAGGATGCCGTACGGCTCAAACAGCATTCAAATTACCGTTAAATCTTCAAACTATTGAAGAACCATCATTCCCCTGCCCTTATCCCAATTTTTACTTGGGGTCGGCGCAACACGTCTTTTAGACATGTTGCTTAAAGTTTTGGCTATGGTTTTATAGTCGGCCGCTTGCCTGACACTAACCCTCTTTGGGAATGCGATTGTTGGTGGTTTACCCGCCACCATTCGGGTGACCTAAGGTGTTTGGTACAGTGCACTGGGTCTTAAGGTCCATTAGTCGCCTTTTACGACACCCAGTGGAGGATATGGGGTGGCGCTATTCTTTATATCCGGACACCACACGGAAATAAATCCTTAAAAGTTTGTGGTTTAAATCTTGAACATTCAAGTTTTTCACAGGGTCAATTATACGTGGCATGTTCACGGGTCGGAAGACCATCTGCGTTGTTTGTTTTTGCGCCTGATACTAGTGAAGAGCAACCTATGTATTAAAATACAGAAATAATAATGAAAGATTAATGTAGGTAGTTATTTATTTTTTTTTGTATTTTTTCCAAAAAAAAAAAACACAATCTGCTTATTTATTGCCATTAAGGTGGAACAAAGTTCGCCGGGTCAGCTAGTATAGAATAAAAATGTGTGTGAATCAGAATACCATTTTAATATGTTAGTTTTAAATCTCTACTTTACACAATAATATAATATGATGTTCTAAATTATGAATGCGAAAAATAATTTCTGTTGCTAAACCACTGAATGATTTATTTATTTATTTTGGAATTCGATATAGAATACCTTTTTTAAAGTACATGTGATAGGATTTAATGTTTAGGATTAAATTTTATTAAGTATGACACATCCTATATAATAATATGTTATTACAGACAATATCTCGCACAATACAATTTAAAATTAGGATCACAATGAACTAAATTACATAATTATCGACTAACAAGCTTTTTGTCTTATTTGCTTTATCATACAACGCAATAATAGCATAGTCAGAAACAAGCGCTACAAGTACTACGACGGTTAGGAGCATCTATTTTGTCATATTTACTACAGGAGTCGTAGCTCAGTTGGTAGAGCGCTCGCCTAGCAAGCGAGAGGACCCGGGATCGAAACTCGGCGACTCCATCACATCGCTTTCCTTATTGCTTTTTGTATTTTTATTTTTATAACAAATATATAATATATTATATATATATATTTACTATTTGCTGTGCCCATCAGGGTCCACGATTGCTACCATGTTTTTTATATTACCATCTTATCTTTACATTGTGGATTTGCAATAAAGAATTATGATTATGATTATGATTATAACAAATATTTTTTTAAAGAAAGTCCTATGTTTTTGAAGTACGAGACTAAATTTAAATCTACGCTTTACATAATATGGTTTGGAGGTGTAAAAAAAAAGAATCTTTGGAATCAACCTCTCTATAGGGGTAATACTATTTATTTTCTTAAAAGAAAGAAACTTCCTAAAATCCAATTCTGCCTCTTACTGCCTGTAAGGCGAAACAAAGTTTGCCAGGTTTGCTAGTTTATCTCTAAAACGCACACAACATTCGAAAAACCGGCGCGCGACGTGATGATCGTACTCAAGACATTTGACTTAGCAGTCCTGCGGTCTTACCACTAGGCTATCAAAGCTGCTTTTGTTTTAGCTACTTACCAACATTGTATAACCTCCAACTTTCTTAACATCGCTGTTGTCAGCGTTGGTCTTTGATCTGACATTATATTCACCCTAACTCTACACAATTATTAGTTAAATAAACTTGAGTTTGCACCTGCCCCCGTGGGTATTGCTGCACCTGTGTTGTAATGATGGGTGGTGCTAATTGTTCAAGGGGTCACCGCGGCGTAATGATCCGGAAATGATTTGACAAGATTTTTATTTGTTTGTTGGAAAGTGATTTTTAGATTGTCAGCGGTTTAGGTTACATGTTGATGTCTAATGCAGGACTAAGGTATAGTTCTGTAACTGCCCGTGTCTTTGTTTATTGCTTTGGTTTTCCAGTTTTTCCGAAAGCAGAAAATCGATGTCAACTGTTTTTTTATATGATAACTACTTAGTTCTTGTCCGCGTCTTCCGTCGCAAAAAAAGGGATGATAAATAGACAGTAGCCGATTCTCAGACCTACCCGATATACCTACATGCAAATTTTCAAGAGAATAGGTCCAGCCGTTTCGGAGGAGTACGGTAACTAACATTATGACACGGGAATTTTATACATAAGATAGATGGTAAGGAAGGTGCTGGACATAAATGTGGATAAGGCTAGAATCTGTGTCACAGCCAAAGTCTCACCTGAAACTTAACATCTTTTTCGTACTGTGTCGGGTAAAAATGATGATATTTAATATCCAGTGCCATCACGAAACTCCCTCGAATTATGTCGGGGTTAAATGCAGTTCGGAAGAGGGGGGAGTGTTCTACTAATTAAGTACCATTATATCCAAATAGGGCTGTTACAGATTATAAAATGTCGTGTATTTTAGAGCATACAACGTTAATAAAGTGATCCTGGTTATTTTTTATTAAAATATCCTTCGAATTCTTAATTTCAATTATCTAATTGACTTGGAGACCGCGTCTTGGTAAACGTAGCGTGGGACGTCCTCTGGCCAGATGGCGGGCCGATTAACACAAGAGGTCCGGCAGCGACTGAATGCATAAAGCAGCAGACCGGGCTCTATGACGAGTTCTGCGGTCTTACCACTAGGGTATCAAAGCTTCAATCGCAACAATATAAATTTAGTGTACCAAGTTACCAACCCTAATGTTAACCCTATTCTGTGCCACCATAATACCAGGCCTATTACACGATATCTCGTGCCAAATGTTTGCCTGTCTAATTACGAGGGTAGAACATAATTATACGGCTTACAAACGATGCGGCGTGTCTGATGGACTAGGCGAAAAGGGCAAAGAATATAACAGCTACAATATTTTATTATGTAAATGTGACATATTCACAAAGCATAAGTTAATGTAGGTTTGTATAATTGTAAAAATATGTTTGAATATGTTATATTATAGTGGGTAAGTCGTTGAAGTAACTATTAATTTATTATACCTAAGTGAATAATATAAATAAATAATATACAATACATACAATAGTTAAACTCGGCCGTTTCTAAAAAATAAATGCCTACAGTCGCGCGGTACGTGACAGCGTAGGGATGTAACTACAGTATTTTAAATACTTCAACAACAGACCAGTAAACCACCAGCAACAGCATTCCCAAGGAGGGTTGGCGTCAGGTAGGCGGCCGGCCGTAAAAATATACAGCCAAAACCTCAGCAGCATGGATAAGACATGCTGCGCCGACCCCACCCCAAATAATAATAATTGGGATAAGGGCAGGGGAATGATGATGATGATGAACAATAGACCATCCGTTCGTCACAGCGACACGCTCACGACTGTAGATATCATGCCACGATCCGATAGCTTAAGCATAAGTATAATTCGCCCGTTTATATGGAGGTTTAATACTGTTTATACCGTCTTATAATACTGTGCAACTGGACAATAACGGAAAGAGACCTCGAGATAGACCCAGGAGGAGAGCGGGATGAGCTCGATTCATTTATAAAGCGTCAAAAATATGTCATCTTTTTCAATGGCGCAAAAGCGTATGATAGAGTGCCTCGAGGTGTGTTAGGTGGGTTATGAAAGAGAAAGGTGTGCCTGGGAAGTATGTGGAGTTAGTTCGTGCTATGTACAGGAAATTCTGTACATACTTCCAATCTTCTGGCAGCAAGACTCCGACCAGTTAAATGTGGCTGTAACCTGTAGGCTTGTATCAAGGGTCCCCTTAAATTTAAAGGGTATATTTATAAAGCCATGGTGAAACCGGCTGTCCTGTATGTATCAGTGTTGGGCTCCAAAAGGGATGAATGAAAGACGATTGCATGCAGCAGAGATGAGAATGTTAAGAGGGATGTCCATTGTCCGTATGTATGGTATTACGAGAGCGGATAGAGTAATATACGAGTATATAAGAGGAAGTCTGAAAGTGGCACCGGTAAAAAAAAAATTCGTGGTAACCGGCTGTCATGGTATGGACATGTCAAGGTAAGCTGCGCCGAACCCGAATAAGCAGAGCTTGTATTATGAGTACTAGACAACTGATAAACATACATTTCTAAATAGATACATTTCATACTTAAATTACACCCAGACACAAAACAAATGATCGTGCTCATCACTCAAACATTAATCCTAAGTGGGGATCGAACCCACGACCTCTGGTGTAGCAGTCAGGGCCACTAACCACTAGACCAACTGGCCCGTCATATATTTTCCATTATTTGTAACTTCACACCAAGCTATTGGCTTTCACCCTATTCTAATACAAATAAATATTGATCTAAGTAATTAGCCTGACCCTTGCTCGCACCTGTAAAATCACATAACCTAACACTCCATATCCAATGAAAATTAAACTTTATTCCAACGGATATAGAGTCCATATTAAATGCTGTAATAGTCACATAACCTTATGACGTGTTACTGTTGTTGAAAATTGATCTTTATTGTGTGGGTAATAAGGGTGATGTTAATTTGTTGTATAGACACGATTGGATTTGAGTGATAATTTATTATTTAAGTGTTAATGTTGGTGTTATAGAAAGTACTTGTAATATAGGTTTTTTATTAGCTTCTATAGATTTATAGTTATATACCAAGTAACTATGGCGGTTTTAGGCCAAAATTAACCTGATTCCGTGAAACGAAATTCAATTATAATTACATTATGTACAAATGTAACCAGTCTGTCAAATAGATGATTAAAAATATCACATACTAGCTGTCCGCTCCCGGCTTTGCCCGCGTGTATATTTGGTTACTTTGGTTGATTTTTTCAGTTTGTGTCCGAAAAATCCAAATATCTTACAGAAACCTAATTTTTTTCCAAAATAAAATATAGTCTATGTTACTCGTGGATAATGTAGCTTTCGAATGGTGAAAGAATTTTTAAAATCGGTCTAGTAGTTTTTGAGCCTATTCATTACAAACAAACAAAGTTTTCCTCTTTATAATATTAGTGTACCTAGACGTATTTTTGTGTTAATCTGAACAATCTTGAAAAAGAAAAGCAGCTCTAAAGTTTAGCAAGCTTGTGACACTTTACGTCAGAGGCTTGCTAAACTTAAAGCAGCTTATTCGCAAAAATTATACGAAAATGTGACGGCACCGCCTAACTTTATTCACTGTGCTTTGGTCAATTTGTGTTTTGACAAAGAAAAAATGCGTATCCAATATTAACTTCATTCAATCCGATATTAAACTACATGACGGTAAAAAAAAATGCATCATTCCTATTGCTGTATTTATAAGGGAATATACTGATTTTCAAAAACACTTCCATGGTGAAAAAGCAACATTCTATTAGATGAGTGGGGAAAATGCTTATAGAGGCAATGGGCTTTTAAGAAAAAATTGATATAAAAACTTGAAAAAATAATCAGAATTATTTGGTACCAGCTGTAGGCTGCCTTGCCTATGTGGCAATTTAGGGTGTCAGCTAACTTAATTTCAAAAACCATCAAAATTGCTCTGGACTTGTAAGCGTGAAAGAATAACAAACGTTTATTAATTTATATTTAAATACTTTCGCGTTTATAATATTAGTAGGATATTCAGATAAAAATCTAACAGTTTATGGGCGCGCATAAAGGTGTAGGGCCAACAATCAACCGTAAAAACCGTAAAAATGTTGTCAACAAAAGATAGAATAGGTATCTTTTCCTAATCAGATGGAAAATACGACATGACCGTAATCGCTTTTACACTTCCGCGCCTAGTAAACAAACAGAACTTATTCGCTTTGTAATTCGATACTTCTTTTTTTCCGACGTTTTGGCCGAGATGCACCGACCGTGGTCACGGGTGGACTGACCAAACTCCAACCTCCATATCTTGGAGATACTAAGTACAAGAAGAGAGTAGATCATAATCAAGAGAGGATGAATGCACTTGGCCCGATATATAATTATGAAAAGACTAGGTTTGCCCCCGGCTTCGCTCGCGTGTTTAACCGCAAAAAGAGTAGTCTCCTTCTGACTCTGTGGGGATAAAACAGTTGTGTGTCTGCAAAGTCCGAGTGAAAAACACTCAAACACCCACATACACTTTCATGTTTATAATAAATTTAATAATAATGATTAAAGTTCTCAACAAGGCCTCTGCATGTTGGACCTGTGTCCCCGTGTAAGCCTTTAAAAAGGACCGGGTTCCTTCCTTTGAAGTTAGCCCGTGAATTAAAAGAGATACAATTAATTATGTTCGGACCGATTTCGGCCACGGTGGCTAGTGTTACTGTTACAATATACATATTATAGTGCAGAAGCACTTGCGCTGCAGATGCAGTCTCTATTCCTTTACTCTCATATCCGACACGACGGAGAGAGATCAGGTGCAGGACCCACATTTTTACGTGCCTTCCGAAACACGGAAGCTGTGATATTATTTCTAAAACGCATACAACATTTGAAAAGTCGGTGCGCGTCGGGATCAAACTCGAGGCCTTTGACTTTGCTTTGCATTTTTTCAAAAAAATATCTATTAAGGTCATGGACGTGCATGTATCTAAAACAAAGCTCGCACTATATGTATATCTTTAGTTTTTATTTCACCTTCTCTTATCGCCTTTCCTTTTCGAACATTTTTTCACATTATTTTCCCATTATGCACCTACTTCTTGTTTTCTCTACACCGCCCTGTGGTTGACTGGTAGAGAATGTCTACGGTATTAAGTTCGCCATTGTACGTTACTTGTATAAGAAGCATAAATAGACAAATAACAGACTTGCTCAATCTCTAATTTAATTGATTTAATTATGACAGGCGTGAGTAACAGAAAAACTTTGTGGTAACCGGCTGTCATAGTATGGATATGTCATGCGGAGAAAAGAGGATCACGTGGCAAGGAAGGTGCTGGATATTAATGTGGATGGTAATAGGGGAAGAGGGCGACGAGGTGTGAAAGATGATGTGGCTGCAAAGAGTATGACTTGCGAGATGACGTTAGATAGGAACGTGTGGAAGAAGAAGACATGCTGCGCCGACCCCACATAATATTTGGAGTAAGGGCAGGGGAATGTTGATGGTAGGCGTAGGGCGGTATTTTTCTTTTGTTTTTGAGAAGTTCTAGAGTATATGTCTTGCGATGAATGTAACTGAATAACCACGAGGCATGCGTACTATTATAACTTAAATACCATCAACGTATTATTGTCACACGGGCACTGGTTTGTCAAAGGTCTTTTTCTATTACGAGAAGGATTAAACATTGATCACCACGTTAGCTCACAGTGGCTACAGATTCCAATATTTAAATCCAATTATTGCACAACAATTTCCTAAATCGATAGTCAGTTATGTCTCAGAATAATTAAGAAAGATTGTCTTATATTACAAATAACATATTGATATATGATTCCCGATTCCGATATTTAGAATCCAGATTTTCTCTCACCGTATGTTCGGCCTGTCTTAGAATAATTAAGAAAGTTTAAGTATTAAAAATAGGTAACTACGAATATAGGTGCACAAAAATACAAATTTCCTGTCCTATCCGGTACCTTTTTAATTATTTCTATTGCCCCATTTGGCAATTTCTACATTTTGCTAATTTACTTTCTTGTTGCATACTTATTGTAATGTATTATACCATATTTTTGCTTTTAAAAGAGAACATAACTTATAAAGATCCAGTTCTTCTAAAAAATAATGACATTTTGGAACCGCGCAACTTTTCAGGTACTTTAAAAACGTTACTGACTCTAGTAATGTTTTGAAAGTGTCTGAAAAGGCCTACTCGAAATATAAACCTTTTATTTTGATTTATTGTATTTTTGTATGATGGATGTATAACCTGGTCCATCTAACCACGTCCGTGTGGTGTCCGGATATACGTCCGTGTGGTGTCCGGATATATAGAATAGCACCACCCCATATCCTCCACTGGGTGTCGTAAAAGGCGACTAATGGACCTTAAGACCCAGTGCACTGTACCAAGCACCTTGGGTCACCCGAATGGTGGCGGGTAAACAACCAACAATCGCATTCCCAAAGAGGGTTAGTGTCAGGCAGGCGGCCGACTGTAAAACCATAGCCAAAACTTTAAGCAACATGTCTAAAAGACGTGTTGCGCCGACCCCAAGTAAAAATTGGGATAAGGGCAGGGGAATGATGATGAAATGGATGTATAACCTGGTGTCAATAGCTAGTTTAAGACTATGTTACCTGTGGCAGGCGCAGGGGCCGTCGGTGCCAGTAAATGATTGTAGCTTCTCAGGAGACAGGCCACAGACTCCAGAGAATACATAGGCATTCCCGCCTCCATTGTCAATGCTTTTTTAATGTCACTTTAACTTTGCATAATGTTCTTTGGTTTAAGCACTGTTTTTTTTATTGCTTTACGTTTGCACCATTGCTTTTGCTTTTAATAATAATAATAATAATAAATCTTTATTTCAGACTAAGTCCATATGTTTTAAGCACATTTGTTTTGCTTTTCATTTATCCACAATTGATGTAGATGTAAGATTTCTTTTGCCTCCAAACACTATGTTAATGTATGTATGTAATTTTATTTATTGGTTTATTAAGTTATGTCTAAAACATTATAAACACTTTTTTATTAACTTTTTATTCTTGATGATTTTGGTTACAGCAGTAAACACTCTTTTGGTTAACTTTTTAATTTCTATTCATTTTGGTAACGGCAGAATGTTGATTGCCTTTGCCCGGTTTTTTATTCACTCCGTACTATTTTATTCCAAGTTCTTGAATTATATTTTATTTTCAATCACATCTATTGGTTAGTTTTGTTTATTTTAAGTATTTTTCATGTATTTCTTCACTCTTTGCGTATATTTTTATCACTTCAATTGAAATTATTTCATTTTTTTATGTGAAGTTTACTTGTACTGAAAAAACCCACTTTTTAACTAATTCTATAAAAAGTCAACTAATTTGGAATTAATGAAAATGGTATTTTTAAGTTTTTAGATAAAATTATAAACAAATTCTTTGGGTTATTAGGTACATCTGATGGCTTTTAAAAATTTATGTAATTTCATAAAAAAATATTAAAGGTTTTTACAAAACGATGTTTGTACCGCGCAACTAGAGTTAGTAACATTTTGAAAGCGCCTGAGAAGGCCTACTTGAAATAAAAAGCCTTTTCATTTAGATTTTTGATGTTATAATAAAAAAAAAGGAAAAGAAAAAAATAAGTTCTGAAAGGTTCGGGAAAATTGTTAGGAAGACATTAAATACTCAAGATATAACTTAAAGATCAATTCGAATCTGGTTTAGTAAAAAGGGTTGAAAAAATACCCAAAAATAAATTAAACCTCTACTTTAATAAAGGAATCAGGATTATGAATTATCAATTCGTGGTTTTAATATGACAGCTCTTTTTTAATGAATTAATCTTGTTTATTTATTACGGTATTCAAGTAATTTGTTTTAAAATATTTTTTCATGCTATGCAGGCACAGTTCTTTTTAATATTGTTTTTGATTTCTTATTTACCGATATTTTGTTTTAATTTTAAATCCATTTGAATTGAGACCTAATACCTATTTTTTAAAACTTTTATCGATTTTAAACTTTTAGTCCATTTAAAATGAATACCTTATGCCGAAATTAATTGTTTTAATTTTATAGCTATTTTATATTTTTTTAGTTTTTAATAGCTCACCACCAGTGAAATCAAACAAGTCGCGAGTCCAACTAAAACATAACATTATGCCACTATGATATTACCAAAACACTTGTGTAATTTGGCGCGCTTACTCCCATTGGTCACTCGCCTAATTGTACATCACCGTTCTCGCTTCTGATTGGTCACACCGTTAATTGTACGTCAGCGTTCCGGCCGCTGATTGGTTGATGGAGTAATTATCGCGTGCGTTGCTGGCTCGTGATTGGTTGGCCACGCCTGTTGTGTTACGTTGGAGGGCTATGCTTATGACACTGAAGGTAACGATCAACGTTGAATTGTTAATGAAGTACCATTAAGTTTTCAGGTGACTGGAAAGGTTCTTTTTGATGGCGAGTTCTTGTGTTTATTTTGTTTTGCTTCTTGTATTTTTTTTTGTAATTTTAGGTGTGTGTCAACTGATTAAACTTAATTAGAAAAATACTTCTTCGATAAGAATTGTGAAAAGGTTCAAAGCAGGTCTTACTTTAGTAAAGGGACAGAACCGGAGGAAAAAATAGTTAACTATTTTTGGATAATTTAATTATATCCTACCCAATTGATACAAATCTGAATAATTTGTCTACTTGTAAAAGTTAAACTCAGAAACTATTTTTTTTAGCGACACCCGCACTAAAGAATTTTATCCTTGAATCGCGGGAATTTCACAAACATTCAATTCACATGCACAAAGACACCCAAACTCAGAACAAGCTATATGGAACGCTAAAATTGTTGTCCTACGCGGGGATCGAACCCGCGACACGTCGCGCACATTGGTTAGTGGTAATTGGCGTGGTGACCTATATCACTCGGCTATCCATGCTATTAAGTTGCTAAAACACAAGCATTTTATCTAAAGTCTTCTCAAATAAATAACTTCATGCGTTTCTACTACGAAGTGCTACGCTGTGCTACGAAAGCTACGAATTGGCTTACATGTTGTAGAAACTAGCTACGATAGCTACGAATTACTTTAAATGTAGAAATTGAAAGAGAAATGGTTTGATATAAACTTGAAGTAAAAGGACATTTAGCTTTGGAGTTTACAGAACTCAACTTCGTGTTGAAAATTATTTATCTTTATTTCTCTTATTATTATTTCTCTATCTTATAAGCTAAGCCACACAAAATCGTAGCAATGGTTTGACTGTGGGGTTAATAGGTCTCTAGACATTACAATCGTTCCTATAATTAAATATTATAGGTATAGGCATTGTAGTGTAAGTAGGTCCACTTAAAAAAAAAACTTAAATATGTTGCGCCGTTTTCTCACAATAGCTAGAGCATTTAAGAAGCGATGAAAGATAGGCGTGTGAATGTAAAACAGTTCGTCATGTAACTTAACGAATAATATTGGATACGTATATTTTTTTTGCCCCACAAATTGACCGAAGTACAGAGAGTGGAAAGAAGTGAAATCCGTCGAAGTGTATATTAATTACAAGCTAATATCTAAAACAAATATTATTAAACTAACAAATTAGAAGTGGCTAGTATAAAGAGCCTGTTAAAAGCAATATGGCGTCGCGTGGCGTTATAATTGCCGCTTACGGCGACGCCACCGTACGCGTTATGAGTAGACCGAGTAACACGGGTATACACGGGTATGGAGACTTCTGACGGCATTTATAAAGGCCCTTGCTCAGCAGTTGAAGAGTACAGGCTAGGACAAAATAAAAAAAAATAGTTTAGATGTTACAGATATACACTTCCCAATTTACGGAAAAGGAACCTCATTTGTTTCAAAAAGTGAAATATTAATTGCATATCAAGTGTTACATGTATACACCCCAGGGATAGTAAATACAGCAGCTTTTAATTAAAGAATATTTTATTTCTTCATTTGACATTTTTTTGCTATTTTGCGTTGTTGTTACATACTTATTGTAAAGTATAAATTGTATTATCTAGTAACCAAGTTATTTATGGAGTTTCTTGCTGGTTCTTCTCCACGAAAATGACATTTTGGAACCGCGCAACTAGTCAGTAAGTTTTTGAAAGTGCCTGAAAAGGTTTACTCGAAATATGGAAAGAGGAACTGAACCAAACGGCGGGATCTCACTGTAGGAGAGTAGCTCACGACAGAATTCAGTCGAAGCGTAGTAGCTTCGATTGAATTCTGAGCCACAAAGAATAAAAAGACTTACTATAACAATTCTAACAACACATAAACATTTTAGCATTTAAAAGAGAAAATTACAACTGTTACGTAGATCTTACATTGTTATGACTGACCTGTTGGTCTAATGGTTAGTGGCCCTGACTGCAATACTGGAGGTCGTGGTTTCAATACCCACCCAGGAAAAATGTTTGTGTGATGAGCATGCTCCGTGTCTGGGTGTAATTTATCTGTAGTAGGTATGTAGGTTTTTAGAAATGTGAGTATGTATAAGTATGTTTATTATTAGTCTAGTTTTTAACACAAGGCACTCTCGTATACTTAATTTGAGACTAGATGGCGTTGTGGGTATGTTGAGGAATATATTTATAATGAAACTTAGCAGCCTTTTCCACAACCTTTCCCCTCTAGTAACGTTTTCACCTTGTGCCCAGCGATCAAAAGGTCATCCAAGCCCTCTCCATGTATTTCCCTGTCCGTCGAAGGTTCAACATCAAATAACCGACTAATAACTATTGGATCGAAGGTAATATAACACGACTTGTACAGTTCGGGCTCTTGTACGATTATTTTATTTGCTACTTGGGGATAATAATGTCCGGACCGATTTCTGCCACGGCGGCTAGTGTTACTATGACACCAGCCAGCTACGCGGGACATATTATAGTGCACAAGCGTATGATAACACAGGTGCACTCTCTGTTCCTTTACTCTCATAATCTGATGTGACGGCAATCCGATACGATCGGAGAGAGATTTTTTTCTAAACTTAATGTGTGACAGACTATGAAACTACTACTATATCTACATTTAAAACTAAACTAATATACCCCTTATAAAACATCAACAACAACAATTCATTTCTTATCATCACTAATTAGTTACATAGTTAATTGGTTGTTCATAACATAGAAACTGGTGTCTCATCAAAAAAATATTGTCAATGGCCGCAAACGTGCCTAGGAGACTTTTTTAATCAAAACCTCCCTCAAAGTTCCTCACCAACCGCCCAACCTACACCTACCGGTAATGATCGGCGTGTGAACTAACAGATGTGACGACAATTAACCCTTTACATAAACGCGCCGTCAGCGAACATGCTGACGTGCGCCTGATATATCGTTACAGTACTGTTTGTGGAACTCTAATGTAAGCTTGAAATTATGTGTTTTTGATGAAATTCCAGCTTAAATCTGAGTATACAACGATATAACGGTTTACTCACGCGTATTTATCGGGATAGCCCGACTAGCTCATGATTAAGAACTCCGGTTGGGTCCGAAACTAGTCGGGATATCTCTATAAATACGCGTAAGTACACCGTTATATCGTTTAAGTATGAATCATCCTCACGAAAGTTGTTATAAAAATAGAATCTGAGTATTATCGAGATAGGTGTTTGTTTGTAAACAGCTGGTTTGCAATGCTCAGACTTACTGTATAGAGGATCAGTTAAAAAAAAGATAAATAATACAATACGGTGTCCGGGGTGGGATTAGAACCCACAAACTTCGGTATAGCAGTCAGGGTCACTAACCACTAGACCAACAGGCCAGTCAATTAAGAATAATACAATAAAAAACTTGAAACTTCAGACAGCAATCGAACCTGCAACTTCTAGCTTAACGTGCTAGTCGCTTTAACAACTTTAAGTAAGCTATCGTGGTCACTTTACAGTCACAGGCAAAAAGATGTATACGCGAATGAACAATGAACTTCAAGTCCTAGTCAAATGATTCAAATCGTGGAATTTTCTTTCAAACAAAATTTTTATGTTTAACTTATATTACAATATCAAGAAATACACCATAACAGCTTCAGAAATTTGCATAAGAAATCTACTGCAACTGTTCCGTCGTGAATGCATATTTTTGCTCGTGACTGTAAAAGAGTTTAGAATAGAATAATGTGTCTTGTGTATTCTTTGTTTAAGATCCTTAATATTAATAAATAAATTTAAATGTTCGAAACCTCTTTACACTAAAAACGATCAACCTCCTTCAAATTCCAACCTCCGTTGAAGAAACGTTAAAAATTGACACAGAAAAAGGAAAATCGATTTCGAAATTCAAATAGCTTTGTTCAAAAGCAACATCTTTAGTGAGAACCACCCACCACCTGATTTAATACAAAATTCTATTCTTTTATTGAAGAAGAAGCATCAATATTGAAGTTTATGATAAAACCGCTATCCGTGAGCATTATGAGACAGTTTTCAAAGATTGCAACTGAGTTTCATCTAGTTCGTAGCGCTTGTAAGTAGTAATACCTACTTCTTAATCTTATATATAAAATTCCCGTGTCACAATGTTAGTTACCGTACTCTTCCGAAACGGCTGTACCGATTCTCTTGAAATTTTGTATAAGCATTTAGTAGGTCTGAAAATCGGCTGGACGGCAACTATTTTTTTTCATCGCTATTCTTTTTTACTTTTGTGGGTGATTTACTAACACGTACGTATTAGCGGGCAACATTCGAACAAAAATGATCCAGCCGTTTGAGCGTGAAAGAGTAACAAACATTTGTTCATCCATGCTCACACATTAGCTTTTATAGTTAATATTAGTAGGTTTGTTCGAAAGACCAAATTAAATTATTGACAAAATTAAATACAATAAAAAACAAGGTAAAAAAATATGACTGTGAACGTAGTCTAAATACAGTTATATTTTTATAAAAACTTTCGTGAGGATGAGTCATACTTAAACGATATTACGGTTTACTCACGCGTATTTACCGGGCTATCCCGACAATTACGCGTAGAATACACCTATTTAATTTTTATACTTTTTCAGTTGGTCACGGCTCAAGGTGCGTCTCAACTGTACCGACACGAGAGCTAGTAAAAAACCTACCTGAAGACTCTTCCCAACGGAAACTCGACATTCACACGAAATCTCGCGGCTCTAAGCAAAAATGGAGTTGTCCAACCCCTCCTTCTAATAAAAAGGACTCAAACCGGGCGAAAGTGGTCCCACTGGAACGGCCCCCGCCGACTTTTACCCCGGCTATCAATGCGGAAACGACTTTTGAGCCGGCAGCTGACAGGTCGGGCATCCAGGCTGGAGTGCGGCCGATGTTTAAGCTTGGGGCTTGTGTCAATCTAAAATCATTTTCGAAGAAGGTGAGTTTCGTTTTCGTTTTGTAAGTATATTTTTTTGGAAGCTGTGATAGCCTAGTGGTAAGACTGAGAGACTGTCGTGTCAAATGTCTTGAGTTCGATCCTCACGGCTCGCATCAACTTTTCGAATGTTGTTCTTAATAGGTAGAGATGCTTTACTCGACAATGGAGTAGTAGCACGCTGTTTTTGTTTACAGACAGACAGACGATAGTTACTTTCGCATTTTTAAAATTAAGTGTAGAATGGAGATGGAGCAGGAGTGCCGAATGCCAATACATTTTTAATATACTTTACAATACAGTATTTTAACAAACAAAGCATGGCGCACAGTACCATGTTTTTGACATGAGATAACATACACATACGCTAACAGAGTATCACACAATTTTTCTTGGATCGGACCCACGAACTCTTTTATAGCAGTCAGGGTTCACTAACCATTAGCCCAACAGGCCTCTCAAGTATCCTAGTATACCACTCCATGAAGATTTTCATTATACTCTCAAGGAATACATAAAAAATGTACGCTAATCGCAGGCAAAACATGTATGGGTCTAATTTATTTTACCATCTTAAGTGACAAAATTACCTCTGTTTTATAGGCTAGTTTTCACATTTAACGCTAGTTTTCACAAAATAAATTATCTTTATCTCTATTACAACCAACTTTCTCCAACAGTTTTCAACATCCCAACTGTACGCTAACGCGAAAGTTTCTAAGAGCGGTCCCGGCGCGGCCAAAGTGCCTCCAAAGCCGACTCCCACTCCAGTTCCTCGCCCGAAGAGTCCCTCACCAAGCAAGAAGTCTAGCAAGCCAGAGCTCTCGACGTCAGCCGGGGCCCAAGGCAAGATTATCGCCGGTCAGTTCATGTACCTCGACTATTATTAATAGAGCGGCTTTTATATCAAGGTTTTAGAAGCAATTTTATTATAATATACACTTCTTTTTGGTAAATTTTGTTGTTTTTTTTTTTTGTAGTTGGGTTTTGAAATTTTTTTTGGTATGCTGCAAGGATCTTTTGGCACGTGGCTGAGATTGGAACTAACGTCGTCATTGATAAATTATCACGTTTGAAAGAGTTGAGTTGATGATTGTTGAGAATATGCACACCAACGCCCTCATGTTAATGTTATACACGTGCCAAAAGATCCATGTAGCTTTATACCCACAACACACCTCTATTAAAAAATGGCTGGTTTTACAGCGAACAGTCATAGCTTAAGAAAGAAATGATGAATTTAAAAGCACAAATTAAGAGGTACACATTGGGCAAGCTTAATACGGCGTTTATTTATTTTGGAAACCAAACTTACATACAATATATGAAATGAAGCTGTACATAATTCAACATAGTATCAACATCATATCTAAACATTTACGCCAAACTTATAGGTATTATGAAAAACAAAGTGTTTCTAATTCATGTTCAGCTCAGTTCGGAAATGAACATTTTGGTGAATATACGTCAACCCTACATGACATCGTGCGTTCATGTATCAATGATGTACAGCATGTATCTCGCAAGCAAGCGCTTTGCTGACCGCGTTCCAAACGCGCGCATTCACCAAAACTAAGGCTCTAGACAGACTAACTGCATTTCAATTACAATCCAACTGCAAATTGCAGTTCAAGGGCATTTCGAATGCAGTTAACATAACTGCAATAGAACTGCAAATCAAACGCGCAGTCCGAATGCAGTTGAATTGCAGTCGGCGTGCAATCAACGTGCAGTCAAACTGCCCTTGAACTGCAATTTGCAGTTTAAATGCAGTCCGTCTGACTAGAGCCTAAGACAAAAGATGTGTTGAGTAGCCATACAGCCATCATGACCGTATGACCGTTGGACTACCAACTCAGATACCGTGGGTTCAATCAGACTTTGTTTTCTTTGAAAAGTCTTCGTCTATCACTTTACTATGTAAGTATAGACTTGTGTTAACGCAGTGATCGGGGCCGTCGTGGATGTGCAGTTTGACAAGACTCTCCCGCCAATTCTGAACGCGCTGGAAGTGCCGGGGCGCAGTAAGTTATTTATAAATTATTCCTTCATATAAACATATATGCAGGCCTTATGCATAACAGGCCTTTTGGTCTAGTGATTAGTGGCCCTGTCTGCTGTATCGGAGGTCGTGGGTTCGATTCCCACCCAGCGCAAATGTTTGTGTGATGAGCATGAGCATTTGTTATGTCTGTGTCCTTTATTATCATTATCACAATGTCACGTGACTTAAATTTTAATATAGATCTGTTTTGCACTAGTGCAGGAACGGTACGGTCTTTTTTGATGCATGAAATATTCAAATAATATGTACCGGTAGTCTTCCATAAATTTTTATGTTTGCTTAATCATTTGTGGAGGCTTGTTAATAGCAATTTGTTAAAACTACAGTTAGATTCTATCTAAATGATTTTATTAGTGCCTTCTTTGAAATAAATAATAATGTGTATGTATTTAGAAATATATAGTATGTTTATCACTTGTCTAGCACTCATCACACAAGCTACTGAGTACGCCTAATTTGAGACTAGATGGCGTTGTATGAACGATGATGAATATTTTTTAACTTGCGGTCATTAACCCCATGTATATCTAAAACAATCTGTCTTATACAGAACCCCGCCTCATCCTAGAAGTGGCCCAGCACTTGGGAGAGAGCGCGTGCCGCACTATCGCCATGGACGGGACTGAGGGACTAATAAGGGGACAGCCTATTATCGACACCGGCGCGCCCATCACTATCCCGGTAGGAGAGGGCACGTTGGGAAGAATTATCAATGTTATTGGAGAACCTATTGGTAAGATGTTGCTTTAATATGAATGTGAAATGTTTGGGAATAGATGGGTTTTGTTATACTCAAAAATTAGTAGGATTATGTGAATGAAATTGTCAGTTTGGCATGGAAAATGTCTAGTCCAAGGAAACTTAATGCTAGGTGATGCTAGCATGCTTGTTGTGGTGTGCTATTTTTCTATTACCTATAAGTATTTAAGAGAAAGCGGTGGCGGTATGAATTAATTATAACGGACACCGCGACGTGTCATTCGATCCCCGCATCAAACAAGAATATTTTGTGTGATCCACAAATGCTTGTTCAAAATCTAGGGGTCTTTGTACATGTGAATTGTATCTCTGTGAAACTCGCGACACAGAGTTTCAAATCCTTATTCTCCAGGGGTCGTTTTCTCGAAAGAAAAAAAAACTATTTTAATGTGAATCGTGTCTGTGAAATCCGTGATACAGGGATTCAAATCCTTATGCCTAGCCAAAGTCGTTTTACCCAAAGAAAAGAAGGAAAAGACTTCCTGTTACAATCTCTACACGATCGTTGTTACCATTCGACAGACGAGCGTGGCCCCATAGTGACGGAGGAGTTTGCCCCGATCCACGCGGACGCGCCGCCCTTTGTGGAGATGTCGGTGGAGCAGGAGATTCTTGTCACCGGCATTAAGGTCGTCGACCTACTGGCGCCTTATGTCAAAGGTAAGAGGAAATATCTTTCTTTGCATAAATAAATAAATAAAAATATCTTTGGACAATATCCACACACGGCCATCTGATCCCAAGCTAAGCAGAGCTTGTGTTATGGTTATCAGACAGCTGATACTGATAAACATACTTATATATTTCTAAATATATACGTGTTATAGATAAATTAAAGCCAGATACAGAACAAGTCATCGTGCTCATCACACAAACATTGGTCATGGGTTAGAATCGAACTCACGACCTCTGGTATAGCAGTCAGGGCCACTAACCAGTAGACCAACAGGCCCGTCATTTCGTTCCAATGATATTCTCATCCATTGCGAGAATTCAACTTCCAATGGTTTTTTTTTGTTATTTTTAGTAACTCTACACACTGGACGTTAAATAAAATAGTATCTTTCACTTAATTTTGTATTTATGTGTCTCTATTTCCAGGGGGTAAAATTGGTTTGTTCGGCGGTGCCGGAGTGGGCAAGACTGTGCTCATTATGGAGCTAATTAACAACGTCGCCAAGGCCCACGGAGGTTTCTCAGTGAGTATCATCTATCACTAGATTTTGTTCGCGGCTTCGCCTGCAAGGAAGTCTGTTATTACGGCTACTTATGTTATTGAGGCTAGTCGACGTTGCTACGAACGTCAAGTCCACGTTGCTACGAACGTCAAGTCCAAGTTGCTACGAACGTCTAGTCCAAGTTGCTACGAACGTCAAGTCCAAGTTGCTACGAACGTCTAGTCCAAGTTGCTACGAACGTCAAGTCCAAGTTGCTACGAACATCAAGTCCACGTTGCTACGAACGTCAAGTTCACGTTGCTACGAACGTCAAGTCCACGTTGCTACGAACGTCAAGTCCACTTTGCTACGAAAGTCAAGTTCATAGTGCTACAAACGTCAAGTCCACGTTGCTACGAACGTCAAGTCCAAGTTGCTACGAACGTCTAGTCCAAGTTGCTACGAACGTCAAGTCCACGTTGCTACGAACGTCAAGTCCAAGTTGCTACGAACGTCTAGTCCAAGTTGCTACGAACGTCAAGTCCACGTTGCTACGAACGTCTAGTCCAAGTTGCTACGAACATCAAGTCCACGTTGCTACGAACGTCAAGTTCACGTTGCTACGAACGTCAAGTCCACGTTGCTACGAACGTCAAGTCCACTTTGCTACGAAAGTCAAGTTCATAGTGCTACAAACGTCAAGTCCACGTTGCTACGAACGTCAAGTCCAAGTTGCTACGAACGTCTAGTCCAAGTTGCTACGAACGTCAAGTCCACGTTGCTACGAACGTCAAGTCCAAGTTGCTACGAACGTCTAGTCCAAGTTGCTACGAACGTCAAGTTCACGTTCCTACGAACGTCAAGTTTACGTTGCTACGAACGTCAAGTTCATAGTGCTACGAACGTCAAGTCCACGTTGCTACGAACGACAAGTCCACGTTGCTACGAACGTCAAGTCCAAGTTGCTACGAACGTCAAGTCCACGTTGCTACGAACGTCTAGTCCACGTTGCTACGAACGTCAAGTCCACGTTGCTACGAATGTCAAGTCCACGTTGCTACGAACGTCTAGTCCAAGTTGCTACGAACGTCAAGTCCACGTTGCTACGAACGTCAAGTCCACGTTACTACGAACGTCAAGTCCACATTGCTACGAACGTCTAGTCCAAGTTGCTACGAACATCAAGTCCACGTTGCTACGAACGTCAAGTTCACGTTGCTACGAACGTCAAGTCCACGTTGCTACGAACGTCTAGTCCAAGTTGCTACGAACATCAAGTCCACGTTGCTACGAACGTCAAGTTCACGTTGCTACGAACGTCAAGTCCACGTTGCTACGAACGTCAAGTTCACGTTGCTACGAACGTCAAGTCCACGTTGCTACGAACGTCAAGTTCACGTTGCTACGAACGTCAAGTTCACGTTGCTACGAACGTCAAGTCCATGTTGCTACGAACGTCAAGTTCACGTTGCTACGAACGTCAAGTCCACGTTGCTACGAACGTCAAGTTCACGTTGCTACGAACGTCAAGTCCACGTTGCTACGAACGTCAAGTCCACTTTGCTACGAAAGTCAAGTTCATAGTGCTACGAACGTCAAGTCCACGTTGCTACGAACGTCAAGTCCAAGTTGCTACGAACGTCTAGTCCAAGTTGCTACGAACGTCAAGTCCAAGTTGCTACGAACGTCTAGTCCAAGTTGCTACGAACGTCAAGTCCAAGTTGCTACGAACGTCAAGTCCACGTTGCTACGAACGTCTAGTCCAAGTTGCTACGAACGTCAAGTCCACGTTGCTACGAACGTCAAGTCCAAGTTGCTACGAACGTCTAGTCCAAGTTGCTACGAACGTCAAGTCCACGTTACTACGAATGTCAAGTCCACGTTGCTACGAACGTCTAGTCCAAGTTGCTACGAACGTCAAGTCCACGTTGCTACGAACGTCAAGTCCACGTTACTACGAACGTCAAGTCCACATTGCTACGAACGTCTAGTCCACATTGCTACGAACGTCTAGTCCAAGTTGCTACGAACGTCAAGTCCAAGTTGCTACGAACGTCAAGTCCACGTTGCTACGAACGTCTAGTCCACGTTGCTACGAACGTCAAGTCCACGTTGCTACGAATGTCAAGTCCACGTTGCTACGAACGTCTAGTCCAAGTTGCTACGAACGTCAAGTCCACGTTGCTACGAACGTCAAGTCCACGTTACTACGAACGTCAAGTCCACATTGCTACAAACGTCTAGTCCAAGTTGCTACGAACATCAAGTCCACGTTGCTACGAACGTCAAGTTCACGTTGCTACGAACGTCAAGTCCACGTTGCTACGAACGTCAAGTTCACGTTGCTACGAACGTCAAGTCCACGTTGCTACGAACGTCAAGTCCACTTTGCTACGAACGTCAAGTCCAAGTTGCTACGAACGTCAAGTCCACGTTGCTACGAACGTCTAGTCCAAGTTGCTACGAACGTCAAGTCCACGTTGCTACGAACGTCAAGTCCAAGTTGCTACGAACGTCTAGTCCAAGTTGCTACGAACGTCAAGTCCACGTTACTACGAATGTCAAGTCCACGTTGCTACGAACGTCTAGTCCAAGTTGCTACGAACGTCAAGTCCACGTTGCTACGAACGTCAAGTCCACGTTACTACGAACGTCAAGTCCACATTGCTACGAACGTCTAGTCCACATTGCTACGAACGTCTAGTCCAAGTTGCTACGAACGTCAAGTCCACGTTGCTACGAACGTATAGTCCAAGTTGCTACGAACGTCAAGTCCAAGCTGCTACGAACGTCTAGTCCAAGTTGCTACGAACGTCAAGTCCAAGTTGCTACGAACGTCAAGTCCACGTTGCTACGAACGTCAAGTCCAAGTTGCTACGAACGTCAAGTCCACGTTGCTACAAACGTCTAGTCCAAGTTGCTACGAACGTCAAGTCCACGTTGCTACGAACGTCAAGTCCAAGTTGCTACGAACGTCTAGTCCAAGTTGCTACGAACGTCAAGTCCACGTTACTACGAATGTCAAGTCCACGTTGCTACGAACGTCTAGTCCAAGTTGCTACGAACATCAAGTCCACGTTGCTACGAACGTCAAGTCCACGTTACTACGAACGTCAAGTCCACATTGCTACGAACGTCTAGTCCAAGTTGCTACGAACATCAAGTCCACGTTGCTACGAACGTCAAGTTCACGTTGCTACGAACGTCAAGTCCACGTTGCTACGAACGTCAAGTTCACGTTGCTACGAACGTCAAGTCCACGTTGCTACGAACATCAAGTCCACGTTGCTACGAACGTCAAGTTCACGTTGCTACGAACGTCAAGTCCACGTTGCTACGAACGTCAAGTTCACGTTGCTACGAACGTCAAGTCCACGTTGCTACGAACGTCAAGTTCACGTTGCTACGAACGTCAAGTTCACGTTGCTACGAACGTCAAGTCCACGTTGCTACGAACGTCAAGTCCACGTTGCTACGAACGTCAAGTTCACGTTGCTACGAACGTCAAGTCCACGTTGCTTCGAACGTCAAGTTCACGTTGCTACGAACGTCAAGTCCACGTTGCTACGAACGTCAAGTCCAAGTTGCTACGAACGTCTAGTCCAAGTTGCTACGAACGTCAAGTCCAAGTTGCTACGAACGTCTAGTCCAAGTTGCTACGAACGTCAAGTCCAAGTTGCTACAAACGTCAAGTCCACGTTGCTACGAACGTCTAGTCCAAGTTGCTACGAACGTCAAGTCCACGTTGCTACGAACGTCAAGTCCAAGTTGCTACGAACGTCTAGTCCAAGTTGCTACGAACGTCAAGTCCACGTTACTACGAATGTCAAGTCCACGTTGCTACGAACGTCTAGTCCAAGTTGCTACGAACGTCAAGTCCACGTTGCTACGAACGTCAAGTCCACGTTACTACGAACGTCAAGTCCACATTGCTACGAACGTCTAGTCCACATTGCTACGAACGTCTAGTCCAAGTTGCTACGAACGTCAAGTCCACGTTGCTACGAACGTATAGTCCAAGTTGCTACGAACGTCAAGTCCAAGCTGCTACGAACGTCTAGTCCAAGTTGCTACGAACGTCAAGTCCAAGTTGCTACGAACGTCAAGTCCACGTTGCTACGAACGTCAAGTCCAAGTTGCTACGAACGTCAAGTCCACGTTGCTACAAACGTCTAGTCCAAGTTGCTACGAACGTCAAGTCCACGTTGCTACGAACGTCAAGTCCAAGTTGCTACGAACGTCTAGTCCAAGTTGCTACGAACGTCAAGTCCACGTTACTACGAATGTCAAGTCCACGTTGCTACGAACGTATAGTCCAAGTTGCTACGAACGTCAAGTCCAAGCTGCTACGAACGTCTAGTCCAAGTTGCTACGAACGTCAAGTCCAAGTTGCTACGAACGTCAAGTCCACGTTGCTACGAACGTCAAGTCCAAGTTGCTACGAACGTCAAGTCCACGTTGCTACAAACGTCTAGTCCAAGTTGCTACGAACGTCAAGTCCACGTTGCTACGAACGTCAAGTCCAAGTTGCTACGAACGTCTAGTCCAAGTTGCTACGAACGTCAAGTCCACGTTACTACGAATGTCAAGTCCACGTTGCTACGAACGTCTAGTCCAAGTTGCTACGAACATCAAGTCCACGTTGCTACGAACGTCAAGTCCACGTTACTACGAACGTCAAGTCCACATTGCTACGAACGTCTAGTCCAAGTTGCTACAAACGTCAAGTTCACGTTGCTACGAACGTCTAGTCCAAGTTGCTACGAACATCAAGTCCACGTTGCTACGAACGTCAAGTTCACGTTGCTACGAACGTCAAGTCCACGTTGCTACGATCGTCAAGTTCACGTTGCTACGAACGTCAAGTCCACGTTGCTACGAACATCAAGTCCACGTTGCTACGAACGTCAAGTTCACGTTGCTACGAACGTCAAGTCCACGTTGCTACGAACGTCAAGTTCACGTTGCTACGAACGTCAAGTCCACGTTGCTACGAACGTCAAGTTCACGTTGCTACGAACGTCAAGTTCACGTTGCTACGAACGTCAAGTCCACGTTGCTACGAACGTCAAGTTCACGTTGCTACGAACGTCAAGTCCACGTTGCTACGAACGTCAAGTTCACGTTGCTACGAACGTCAAGTCCACGTTGCTACGAACGTCAAGTCCACTTTGCTACGAAAGTCAAGTTCATAGTGCTACGAACGTCAAGTCCACGTTGCTACGAACGTCAAGTCCAAGTTGCTACGAACGTCTAGTCCAAGTTGCTACGAACGTCAAGTCCAAGTTGCTACGAACGTCTAGTCCAAGTTGCTACGAACGTCAAGTCCAAGTTGCTACGAACGTCAAGTCCACGTTGCTACGAACGTCTAGTCCAAGTTGCTACGAACGTCAAGTCCACGTTGCTACGAACGTCAAGTCCAAGTTGCTACGAACGTCTAGTCCAAGTTGCTACGAACGTCAAGTCCACGTTACTACGAATGTCAAGTCCACGTTGCTACGAACGTCTAGTCCAAGTTGCTACGAACGTCAAGTCCACGTTGCTACGAACGTCAAGTCCACGTTACTACGAACGTCAAGTCCACATTGCTACGAACGTCTAGTCCACATTGCTACGAACGTCTAGTCCAAGTTGCTACGAACGTCAAGTCCACGTTGCTACGAACGTATAGTCCAAGTTGCTACGAACGTCAAGTCCAAGCTGCTACGAACGTCTAGTCCAAGTTGCTACGAACGTCAAGTCCAAGTTGCTACGAACGTCAAGTCCACGTTGCTACGAACGTCAAGTCCAAGTTGCTACGAACGTCAAGTCCACGTTGCTACAAACGTCTAGTCCAAGTTGCTACGAACGTCAAGTCCACGTTGCTACGAACGTCAAGTCCAAGTTGCTACGAACGTCTAGTCCAAGTTGCTACGAACGTCAAGTCCACGTTACTACGAATGTCAAGTCCACGTTGCTACGAACGTCTAGTCCAAGTTGCTACGAACATCAAGTCCACGTTGCTACGAACGTCAAGTCCACGTTACTACGAACGTCAAGTCCACATTGCTACGAACGTCTAGTCCAAGTTGCTACAAACGTCAAGTTCACGTTGCTACGAACGTCTAGTCCAAGTTGCTACGAACATCAAGTCCACGTTGCTACGAACGTCAAGTTCACGTTGCTACGAACGTCAAGTCCACGTTGCTACGAACGTCAAGTTCACGTTGCTACGAACGTCAAGTCCACGTTGCTACGAACGTCAAGTCCACTTTGCTACGAAAGTCAAGTTCATAGTGCTACGAACGTCAAGTCCACGTTGCTACGAACGTCAAGTCCACTTTGCTACGAACGTCAAGTCCGGGTTGCTACGAACGTCAAGTCCACTTTGCTACGAACGTCAAGTCCACGTTGCTACGATGTCAAGTTCACGTTGCTACGAACGTCAAGTTCACGTTCCTACGAACGTCAAGTTTACGTTGCTACGAACGTCAAGTCCACGTTGCTACGAACGTCAAGTCCACGTTGCTACGATGTCAAGTCCACATTGCTACGAACGTCAAGTCCACGTTGCTACGATGTCAAGTCCACATTGCTACGAACGTCAAGTCCACGTTGCTACGAACGTCAAGTCCACGTTGTTACAAACGTCAAGTCCACGTTGCTACGAACGTCTAGTCCAAGTTGCTACGAACGTCAAGTCCAAGTTGCTACGAACGTCTAGTCCAAGTTGCTACGAACGTCAAGTTCACGTTGCTACGAACGTCAAGTCCACGTTGCTACGAACGTCAAGTCCACTTTGCTACGAAAGTCAAGTTCATAGTGCTACGAACGTCAAGTCCACGTTGCTACGAACGTCAAGTCCAAGTTACTACGAACGTCTAGTCCAAGTTGCTACGAACGTCAAGTCCAAGTTGCTACGAACGTCTAGTCCAAGTTGCTACGAACGTCAAGTCCAAGTTGCTACGAACGTCAAGTCCACGTTGCTACGAACGTCTAGTCCAAGTTGCTACGAACGTCAAGTCCACGTTGCTACGAACGTCAAGTCCAAGTTGCTACGAACGTCTAGTCCAAGTTGCTACGAACGTCAAGTCCACGTTACTACGAATGTCAAGTCCACGTTGCTACGAACGTCTAGTCCAAGTTGCTACGAACGTCAAGTCCACGTTGCTACGAACGTCAAGTCCACTTTGCTACGAACGTCAAGTCCGGGTTGCTACGAACGTCAAGTCCACTTTGCTACGAACGTCAAGTCCACGTTGCTACGATGTCAAGTTCACGATGCTACGATGTCAAGTCCACGTTGCTACGATGTCAAGTCCACGTTGCTACGAACGTCAAGTTCATAGTGCTACGAACGTCAAGTCCACGTTGCTACGAACGACAAGTCCACGTTGCTACGAACGTCAAGTTCACGTTGCTACGAACGTCAAGTCCACGTTGCTACGAAAGTCAAGTCCACATTGCTACGAACGTCAAGTTCACGTTGCTACGAACGTCAAGTCAATGTTGCTACGAACGTCAAGTCCACTTTGCTACGAACGTCAAGGCCACGATGCTACGATGTCAAGTCCACGTTGCTACGAACGTCAAGTTTACGTTGCTACGAACGTCAAGTTCATAGTGCTACGAACGTCAAGTCCACATTGCTACGAACGTCAAGTCCATGTTGCTACGAACGTCAAGTTCACGTTGCTACGAACGTCAAGTCCACGTTGCTACGTACGTCAAGTCCACGTTACTACGATTTACAACTTTTTTCTCCGAGTCGTATTTAATATGGACATCAGTCGTAAAATTGTGTATTCAACAAAAAAAAAACAAACTAGTCGGTCGAATAGGTTTTGTAAAAAAAATGGGTTTTGAATATTGGATAACTTATTAACTTATTAGATTTAACGATGTTTTGTTTACCATATAAATAATGTAATTAAATACCATATTCGTTCACTTATATGTAACTGTTCTTATCCAGGTATTTGCCGGCGTGGGAGAGAGAACGCGTGAGGGTAACGATTTGTACAACGAGATGAAAGTGGGAGGCGTCATCACTGATGACTATAAAACTTCTAAGGTTTGTATGATCTGATATTTAAAATAAACTAGCTGCACCCGTGATTTCTTTCGTGTGGAACTTTACAAAATGAAAATGTTTTTATTTCGAGTAGGCCTTTCAACCACTTTCGAAACGCTACTGATTCTAGTTGCGCGGTTTGAAAATGTCATTGTATGGAGAAGAACTGGTATGAAACTTTCTGAAATAAAAGATTTTTTCATAAATAAAACTAATTTGTGCAGGCAAAGTCGCGGGCAACAGCTAGTTTTATTAATATGTATAGATACTGTGCTTTCATTTATTAAGGTTATTTCTTACCACCAGGTGGCGCTAGTATACGGTCAGATGAACGAGCCGCCGGGAGCGCGCGCGCGCGTCGCCCTCACCGGCCTCACCGTGGCAGAACATTTCAGGGACAAAGAGGGACAGGATGTATTGCTGTTCATCGATAACATCTTCCGATTCACTCAGGCTGGGTCTGAGGTGAGTATCTAGCCCACAGCTGGGCAAAATATCGTGTTAAGATTTTTTTTTGTGTTAGAGATTTTTTTTTTCTTTGACGGACACAGCCTATGCTGTTGCATAGCAGGTGAAAATTCTTAGTTTCTTTTCAGTATTCGTGTCTGTTTTTATTTCGTTGGTTTTGTTGATCTTGCAGCCAAAAGAGAGACTGCAGCAGTCTTGATTTTGCAATTCTGGCAGATAAAAATGCAATTCGAGATATCATGGCGAAAAATATTAATTAATGTTCGATACCGATATCTTATCGGATAATGTGAGAACGCTCTTATTTATTTTGTAAAAGAAAAACTATGTACAATTATATACACAATAAAAGATATTATAATTTATAACAATATTGATAAATTACTATTTCAGCCCCTTTCCTCTCTTCTAAATCTTTGCGTGCCCGACATATTCAGGGTCCATATTGATCTTAACTTTTTTTACTATTAACTATCTCTGTAACACATGGAAAATCAATAAATTGAAAATTGAATATTGAGGCGTTTACAGTAAAAGTCACCCAGTACTTTATTTAAATACTTAATATACATTTTTCCCCAAGGTATCCGCCCTGCTAGGCCGTATCCCGTCCGCGGTGGGCTACCAGCCGACCCTCGCCACCGACATGGGCACCATGCAGGAGCGGATCACCACCACCAAGACTGGATCCATCACTAGTGTACAGGTGAGCATAGTAATCTCACTACTATTTGTGACAATGAAGGAAAATTGAGATGTTAATTTAAAGAAATAGTTTATTAATTTATTTTATCAAAACGACTCCCGCATTAAGGAATTTAATCCTTGTGTCGTGGGGTGTCACAAATATTCAAATCACATGCACAAAGTCACCCAGACTTCGATCAAGCATTTGTGGATCGCACAAAATCGATCGAGCTCGTGAAACGTCGCGCATAGTGGTAATTGACGTGGTGACCAATACCACTCGGCTATCCGTGCAGTCAAGATTTTAAGATACAGTCGAGTAGAAACCGTTAATATGGATAGCTCAGTGGCATAGGTGATCCTGCCAATGACCGCTGTGCACGACGGGTCTTTTCTTTCCTAGCACAGGAAACGGTGAACGGTGGATGATAGGGTACCTACTGTCTATTATCATGTTGACGTTCAAAAAGTGCCACATTGTAACCTAATTTGAATAAATGTCATTTGATTTTTTATTTAACCCAAAATAAATATACCTAAACATTCTACGACTTTCACACAACGCCATCTAGGTGGTCTCACTCACCCATAATAAATATTCCACGACTTTCACACAACGTCATCTAGTCTCACACTAAGCAGAGCTCGTATTATGAGTACTGGACAACTGATAAACATACTTATAAATACTTCTAAATACATTTATATTACAGACAAATACCTATATTTTTCTAAAATTCTTCTCAGGCCGTCTACGTCCCAGCGGATGACTTGACAGACCCCGCTCCGGCCACGACATTCGCTCACTTGGACGCGACCACGGTACTATCGCGGGCCATCGCCGAGCTTGGCGTGTATCCCGCTGTGGACCCCCTGGACTCCACCTCCCGAGTCATGGACCCTAACATTATAGGACACGAGCATTATGGCGTGGCTAGAGGCGTGCAGAAGATTTTACAGGTGACTCTTGAATTTCAATTTATTAATAGAAATAAGAAATTTCTATTAACCAACGGGCGTGTATGAAGTGATTGATGAGTGTGGATGAAGCTAAAGTGATATGCCAGGATCGTAGCAAATGGAAGGATGTGATCTCTGCCTACCCCCAAGGGAAAGAGGCGTGACGTTTATGTGTGTATGTATAAATTTCTGGACCGATTTCGGCCACGGCGGCTAGTGTTACTATGACACCAGCCAGCTACGCGGGACATATTATAGTGCACAAGCGTGTGCTAACACTGGTGCACTCTCTGTTTTTGTTTCTCTCACAGCGCGTTGGGATGGCAATCCGATAGACCAGGTATCATTAGCCCGTATTGGCCTCTGCTGGATAAATGCCTCTAATAAAGTATGCTAAGTTGTTGTTCGTATCCGTATGTTTGTTTTTGGGGTCTAATAAATCTTACTTCCTCGCATAAATTATGATCTTACTTTACTAAAGGTATTTAAGCATGGTACCGAGTAAAAAGTTTGCTATAATTGTCAGGTTCCCTCTTAACAACAGATGCATCCAACACGTCTTTTCTTATGAGGAGTAAGGGGTTTACACACACCTCTCAAAAACTCCTATAAACTGAGCCCAGCCAGAGTCACGCAGAGCGTACGCTAGCGAGACCTTGACTATGGCTTAGGTAGTAGAAATGGCGTGCAGTGTTTTTTACTCGGTGGGAGTACGACAACCTCCCGACTCTCTCCGACGGACTCCCTACTCTGTCCCTTTGGCGTGGATTAAAGTCATTGACGTTTCACCTTAGAAACAAAAAAATAGATTCCCTCTTGGCAAAGTCACGATCTTTAGCAGTTCTGGTCTGAGTTTCATTTTGTGTAGGATTATAACTTGCACTTGGAGAGGCGTATGTCCAGCAGTGGACAGCGATTGCCTGATGATGATGATAATAGGAATATAATTTATTATCCACATTCAGGACTACAAATCCTTACAAGACATCATCGCTATCCTGGGCATGGACGAGCTGTCGGAGGACGACAAGATGACGGTGGCGCGCGCGCGCAAGATACAGCGGTTCCTATCCCAGCCGTTCCAGGTAAGATGTTTATCTGGCCTCGGGTACCCATCCACGCTCACACTTTCTCACTAAGTTGACCTTCTCTCTGACTTCCCGCCTCCTTAGTGACATCCTCACCCAAGACGATAGCCAAAATCAAAAGTCATTTATTCAAATTAGGCTAGAAAACACTTTTCGAACGTCAAATTAATAATAGATACCTATCGCCTACCCATAACCGCTTCCTGTGCTCTTTCTACGGGAGAAGAAACAGAGCAAAAAACTCCTCAGCAGCACCCTGCGACACCTTTTCCTGTCATTGTCTTGTATAATGTTTTGCAGGTAGCGGAAGTATTCACCGGGCATATCGGGAAACTCGTCAAACTGGAGGAGACGATCAAAGGATTTAAGAGAGTACGGAATATCATTCATAATACTAGTTTATAGTATACGTCCCACTGGCGGGCACAGCTGCCTTCCAAAATCCATTGCGTAGTTTTAAAGATCTAAGCGTACATAGGGACAGAGAGACTAGGAAGTGACTATGTTTTGATAATATACATCATTTATAGATACTTACCTTGTGTGAATGGTTAGGAAATAGGAATATAATATTATCTAATATTGTTTTCTATATTTACAGATTTTGGACGGCGAATTAGACCATATCCCGGAAGCTGCTTTTTACATGGTCGGCACTATTGAAGACGTCGTCGCCAAAGCCCAAGAGTTGGCCAAGACTGTGTAGTTTTAAAAATAATGTAATTTCTTATACAACGTTGATAAAAGCGAGAGGCATTAAATGAAACCACATATTCTGTATATCATTATAAGGCTACACAACAAAAATCAAATCAATGTAAGCAATATTTTTATAATAACTTTCGTGAGGATGATTCATACTTAAAACGTTATAACGGTTTACTCACGCGTATTTATCGGGATAGCCCGACTAGTTTCGGACCCAACCAGAGCCAACTAGATAACTATGCCTATAAAACTTAGTCACCTAATCAGGAAGATACAGCATGTTCAAACTAAAAAAAAACTAAAAAAATATCCTGTGACTAAACTATTGCTTACATTGATTTGATTTTTGTTGTGTAGCCTTATAATGATATACAGAATATGTGGTTTCATTTAATGCCTCTCGCTTTTATCAACGTTGTATATTTAACCTGTTTAAGCCATATAGTGCGGCCGATGTGACATGGCACTACTAGAAACAGTCCTGATTGAGGTTTGAGTTATTCCATTGTATTATTTATATAATTACGAGTATATATCATTGCAGATATCGGCGTCTTTGTCTCTCACAATGCATAATAATAGGCACTTTAGTAAGAGGTTTTTATACAAAGGATAATATGAGACTCTATTACTAAGGCTTTTCTATCTATTATTAGGCTGTATATTGCTACAAGGATCTTTTGGCACGTGGATGACATTAACATGAGGGCGTTGGTGTGCATTCGCACCAAGCATCAACTCAACTGTCTATCAAAGTGATGGTTTTTCATTTATCTATGACGGCATTAGTTCCGATTTCGGCCACGTGATAAAAGATCCTTGTAGCATATAAGAATTTATATAAACAAATAACTTAAAACAGAAGAAATTTAATTTTTAAGGACCAAACAGTATTTTTTGCCGTTTTTAAAGATGGAACTTATTACCTTTGTGTGCAAATCCGACTCGGACTTGGTCGTTTTTCTTTTCATTTGCTTTTTTATTTAATTACCTAGGTATTTGACAAAAAAATCTAATTAGTCCGTCAGATAAATTTCCAAAAAATATTTATTGTTTATTTTCTTTTATGATTCGTAACGCATCAAAGATAGCGAATCGTATGGAAGTAGGGGCTAGTCACGTGACTTTTCATTAACATGTAAACTGATACGTGACGTCACACGAGATTTAAAAAATGTGTCTAATATTTTTAGGATTCTATCTGACGGACTGATAAGTTTTTTTGAATACACGTAGTAAGTCATATTGTTTTTTGTTTCTTATTGTAAATAATTTAACTTTTTAGTTGTCATTTGATAATGAACGTTGTAAGTTCACTTAGCGTAGTCAAATATTTATTTGAATAAATTTAGTCTTTAATGTCTGCTGTGTTTTATTTCAACATTTAGTTACCAATTTACCATAATATGGTATTTCCTATTTTAAGAATATTTCCTACATCTACACACTGGTTGTCAAACTAAATATAAGCATTAATCTATCATACGTTCGTTATCGTACGCGGGAATCGAACCCGCAGTACTTTGCGTAGAAAGCTTATCGGCGTGGTGATACAGCCTCTACTATCTGATAAATATTCCACATCAAAAGGATCTTTCGTCACGTGGCCGAAATCGGAACTAATGCCGCCATAAATGAAAAACCATCACTTTTGACAGACAGTTGAGTTGATGCTTGTTGCGAATATGCACACTAGCGCCCTCATGTTAATGTCATCCACGTGCCAAAAGATCCTTGTAGCTGTATATTTGACTTCCCCTTTATAATGTGAAAAGACACCAAAGAAATTCTACAAAGAAAAAAACGATTTTCCTTTTACACTTATTTTATTTAAAGAATTACATTAATATTTACACACACTATATTATATTCCGACGACTATAAATGGCTTAAGGTTGTGTGGAGTTTATACTACTCATACATAACTTATACAAATACATTTTCCATACATACATTTTTGAGAAAGGCCTACTTTGGCTGATACATGTTAAATGTTTATTTCTAGTGAAAAATATGTGATTGTAAAATACAACTATGCTACATAAAAATAAGGAATTAAATGATAGTTATAGTTTAAAAGTTGACACTTTGAAAAATACATTGAAAAAAATATCTGGGTTACTTACCCCTGGTTTCTCAAAACAACATAAAAAATTGTTAGTTGTCAGTTAAATTTCATGTTAAGCTCTAATTGGTTTTTAGTTATATGGTTAACAAATCACAGTCGTGATCAGTTGTTTTGTCAGCAGATTCAATTGAAAAACATTTTAGAAACTAGGGGTATATTTTGGAATCTGTTTTGAAGTAGCACAGTCTATATTAAAATTTCAGGACATGCTTTTTTAAAAGTATATTACAATCATTATCTTCATCAATTTAACTTTAAAAGTTATTTTTTATAGTTTATAGCACGTATAGTTAGCAACAAAAGTATACATAGTCAGTATTACAAACTAATCAATAAAAATTGGTAAAAGCTTTTTGTTAATATACAGAACGTTTACAACGAATGTATTATATTTAAGCTATTTCGTTTCGCTAACAACCAGATATTGCTTTTATATTCAACCATATAGTTATTAGAACTTTTGCTTCTAACTATACTATACAAGAAAATCTCAATTTTATTATTTTAACTTTACAGAAAAGTTTTACATGTCATAACAAAAAAAAAAATATAACCGAGTAAACTCCCTATGGAGTCGCTTAACAAACTAGTGACAAAAACTAGACAATATTTAAAATTCTATCTTACAGTCTGCATATAGACTTAAATATTAAATTATTGCTTATTCATTACAAATATAAGTATATTAGTATAAACTCCAGACCGCTAACAGCAGCCCATTGTAGGAAACTTGATGTTGTTTAAACTTAAATTATTTGTTGTACAACTAATTTGAAATGCTACAAAGAATCTATGACGTGATATTTTGATATAAACATAGCCGTTACGGTACAATAGAATACAGATTATTGACTTAACTTGTATGGGCTGTAAATACTAGTATAATAAACGCGAAAATTGGTAAGTGTTGATGGATGATTGTTACTCTTTCATGCTCAAATGTGTGAGGCAATTTTAGTTAAATTTGTTATAGAGTTAATTAATTTATGCTATATTTCCAAAATGATTAAAAATAGGTGTGGTCAGTGATCTCATGCAAAATTTGTATGGGAAGTCTATTTTTTTTTTGGTATAGAATAAGAATCAGATGTTTTCAATATTATTCTTTTTCAATTGTGACAATTTACAAGTTATCTATGTCAAGTTGTAACAACTGTCGATTTGCAGTCGCATCGGATTAACTGAATACCGTTTTTCTACATTTAACATTTATAATGTTTTATTTTTTATATAAAATTCTTGAGTCACAATGTTAGTTACCGTATTCTTGCGAAAACATGATCGATTTTAATGAAATTGTATGTTTAATCAGTCTGAAAATCGGTCAACATTTATTTTTAACCCCCAATTTATTTTTTTCGCGACAGCTGGTTTATTATAATTTACAAGCCCAAACAAGTTAAGTCTTACAGATACATATAATAAGCACGAGTGTGCACACTTCCTTTCATACACAGATTTGACATT
Organism: Chrysodeixis includens; assembly: GCA_941860345.1. Taxonomy (NCBI): domain Eukaryota; kingdom Metazoa; phylum Arthropoda; class Insecta; order Lepidoptera; family Noctuidae; genus Chrysodeixis; species Chrysodeixis includens. Next base: position 6,267,087 of record OW796118.1, on the reverse strand, counting down.
GGCCAGCGTAAAATACATATTATTATTATAGAATAAATAATAAGAAAGATTCGCTACACAGTAATATTATTATTATTTAACAGCCACAAAACACATTTTTCTATGTAGATATATAATAATTGCTCAAAGTATAGTGCTACAAGGATCTCTTGGCACGTGGATGACATTAACATGAGGGCGTTGGTGTGCATATTTGCAACAAGCACCAACTCAACTGTATGTCAAAAGTGATGGTTTTTCATATATGACGGCATTAGTTCCGATTTTGGCCACGTGATAAAAGATCCTTGTAGCACTATAACAATTGATTTCACTGTCGCAAAGTTGATAGGAGAGATAGTGAATTCACTGCGTTTAATTAAATTCACACCCTTAGATGGCCACTGAGAAACTAATTCAGAATCAAATCTATTGAAGTTTATTATATTATTCATACTATTACTATTGCTATTATATTCACAACACATATCGATTTTATTATTTCAAACTATTTCTATTATAAAACTTGGTAGTGCCATATATTATCGTCAAAGCGCCACAAGGATCTTTTATCACGTGGCCGAAATTGGAACTAATGCATATATGGAAAAACCATCACTTTTGACAGACAGTTGAGTTGATGCTTGTTGAGAATGCACACTAGCGCCCTCATGTTAATGTCATCCACGTGCCAAAAGATCCTTGTAGCTCTATACTACGCTGGCCTTAGTACACACATAACCTTTATTATTGCAAATCAGTGGTATCAAATATAAATACGCGCTGGAATGTCTTAACTTAGACATTATAGTACACTTGAGTGCAGATGTATTAAAACAAGGTTATGCGCTAAACTAGGGTGATATGTCGGTAAATAACTTGGGGCTAACTAAAGATTATACGTAAGTTATTTTTTATAAGTTTTTCATTGTTACTATCAAATGTAAGGGTGATTCTGAAATAAATGTTTATTATTATTTGTATCTCTTTTAATTCACGGGATAACTTCAAGGGAAGAAACCCGGTCCTTTTTAAAGGCTTACACGGGGACACAGGTTCAACATGCAGATTTCTTGTTGAGAACTTGTAATCTAACATGTGATGGGGCAACTACCAAGGGCCATCCACCCCTGCTCTATAGAAGAACAGACATGGACGGCCCAAGGTAGCTACAAAATTTGCAAATAATGTAGATTAAACTAATTTGGGCTATTGATAGGATATTTAAAATGTTTTCCTTCACTATAATGTAAATAGTATTATTAAAGTACTAAGCCAAGCAAAATATCAGTCCCTCCTTTAACAATAAACTAAAATATTATAGACCTGAACAGCGACAAATGGAAGGAGAGTAGAGAAAACTTTACATGTGACAAAAACAGAAAATAAGGACTTCAAGTCTATTTTTTTTATAAAACCTCAAGGTATTAACCGATATTTTTAATAATAACAACGTTACTTCAAAACACACAGCAATAAATAGTAAACAAACGAATATATGAAATGTATATACATTGATGAGAATGTAGTAATAAGTGATTATAAATGTATGCCTACCATCATCTCTTAAAGTAATATTATCACAGTAGTGTCGCGTGACAGCGCACTACACGCCGTAGCGCGGCGTCTCTCGCACACAACTGGGATGATGATTACGTAAAAATGTAATTAGTCTGTCAGATAGATAATTAAAATATATTAGAAGCTTTTGCATTTATCTAAACAATATAAATGTAAAAGAGAAGCTGGTTTAGAGTCCAGGAGAGGGGATTTGTGACATAATTTATTCGTAAAATTCATACGAAAAAATGACGTCACGTAAAGTTTCAATGACTGTACTTTGTTCAATTTATGTTTGTGGGGCAAAAGAACGTATCTAATATTATTTATTGAAAGGTAATATACAAGTAAATATTCTGTGAAACCTGCTACCGTTTTTAATATTGAGCAAAATATACGAACAGTACACGTTCATTGCATGGACCCCCCCCCCCCACTATACATATTTACTATTTTTAATTTTTAGTATTTGTTTTAATAGTAATCGGGTTCCGTTTTACCCGTTAGATACAGAACTTTGAAAATTGTCATCATCCCAATGGTAATATTACTTTAAGCTATGGTAGTAGGTAATCTGCACTCAAGTGTAAAGTACCTGAACTATTACATAAGATAAGACAGTTGTAATGTGTTGAAACTAGATGGCGCTACTTGGTAAAGAACGCTATCTCATTTGCACAACTGCTGGTCTTATTTTTGAGGTTGTATTACAGGTATAAGTTTCTTTTACATAATTGTTAGGTCTTAAGGGATGATACTTTTATTCATATATTATGTCTAGTAGTTAAGAATAAAATTCTTGAAAAAAAATTGAATGGTATATAGCAATATTGAAATCGACAACCCGCAATGAGCTAGCGTGGTTACTCTTTCATGTTCAAACGGCTATATCTATTTTGATCAAATGTGAATCTATAGATTAACACATAAGTTAGTTTTTAACTGAATACGTCAGTTAATGTTTCTGCAACTGTAATCGACATTCGCAGAGGCGAAGTCGCAGGTAACAGTTAATTAATATTGCAATATCACGAAAATTTTACAGCAGTCGAAGATCTTTTCTTTATTTACTAGACATAATATATAAATAAATGTTGTGTAATAACTAATAATGCGAGATAAAGACATACACACACGTATATTATGAAATTTATTTGATTTTTATTATAAAAGATGTTTCCGCGATAGCATTATAACTTTTGATCAGTTAATCATTATTCCGTATCGATAAGTAAATTTTCTTTTAAAATCTTGAAAAAATTGAGATTGAGGTGTTTATAATAAGTTAAATCCAGTAAATATTGATAAGTTTTTTAGTTAGGCAAGTTGTAAAACCAATTACAATTCGATATGAAACTGAATAACCTATATTTTTGATCCTTGAATTCTTTATTTTTTTGACAAATCTTATCTTTTGTATGATTATTAATAATGCGTACGAAGTCGCGGGCAACAGCTAGTTATTATAATAAAAATCAAATAAATACATATGTAACCAGTTATTATTGAGAAAACTACGGGAACAAAAGGAACTTTGTTTACATACACGACATTTAACAGTTATAGAGACACTGACTTCTATTATGTTACTCTGAACTGTTGGTCTAATGGTTAGTGGCCCTGACTGCTATACCAAAGGTCGTGGGTTCGATCCCCACCCAGGACAAATGTTTGTGTGATGAGCACGATCATTTGTTCTGTGTGTGTAATTTAAGTACAACATGTATGTATTTAGAAATATAGGTGTGTTTATTAGTTGTCTAGTACTCATAACACAAGTAGCTTATGCTTAATTTGAGACTAGATGACTACATACATATTATAGATAATATTAAGCTCATTACGGTAAGATTTGTCTTAGATGTCGATCGAACTCACAACCTCCGGTACGGCAGTCAGGGCCACTAACCACTAGACCAAGCCAGTCAATTAGATGAAATGAAATACTAATATCACATAATATTGTTCTTTCAGTTTTTATAGTGTCAATATGGTGATTATTTTAGAGTATCATAATAGAAGTCAGTGGCTTATGTATAATGTGACGTCATACGGCCTGTTTCACTATTTAAATTATGTTCAAAATAGGTTTCAAGAGACCATTCTTAACAAGTAAATCTGTAGCATACTGTATATAAACAAAAATAGTGAACACCCCGTATAACCTCAGGATAACCTTAAAAAATCTAAACAACGAATGCTTAAAGAACTCAGGAAGAAATTAGATTTAGTTAGTTATAATAATGATAATAAAAAAAAAACGAAATAAAAAAAAATACTATGTTAATTTATTGTGATACACTTACTGTCTGACTTGAAAGAACTATTTTCATCATAGTATTAATAATAATTATATTACTTAACACTTTTATATGTTGTGTAAATTATTTTAAATACTTATTAAGGTCGCACGTGGCCAGAAATCGTAAAAGACAGGGGGGATTCGCGATATAATATGATATTTCTTTTCTCCCGACGTTTCGGTCGAGTTGCACCGACCGTGGTCACGGGTGGACTAGTTTTAACATAATTTTAAGTTTCATATGTCAGATAGGAACGTGTGGAAAAAGACATGCTGCGCCGACCCCAAATGATAATTGGGATAAGGGCAGGGGAATGATTAAATGGCCTGTATTAAATGCCATATTTTAACTAGTATTAAAGTATACATCAACTTTTAAAGTTAGGTTTTTGATATTAAATCTAAAATAATTTACAATACATATAAAAGTTTTAAATGCACGACGAGATGATTACTACATATGTAAAGACAAAATGATAAGGATTTAAATGTGTTTGTTATAACTTTCAACCGATTTCAAAACAGTTCTTTATCGACTACATGATATATTTCATTTATATAAATGTATGGTTACTTGCAACTTTAGATTTCTTTGAAGTCCAAAGGGTTTTGCCTAATAGTGAGATATTTATAGCCCAGTATTAATTAATGTTACTTCATCCCATTATATATCATTTATGCTATGACCAGTACGCGCAACTAGAGTCAGTATCGTTTTGAAAGTGCCTGAGGAGGCCTACTCAAAAAAAAATTTTGATTTTGATTTGACCTCTCTTAATCAAAATCAGCTCAAAAATTAACACAACACACAAAAACACTCACATTTTATATATACATATGTAAAATCATCTTGTCAGTGCGTCGATCACAGCGGAACGATCAGTTCGTATTACTTCTACACTATATTACAACTTTTATACAGTCAGCAATAACCGACATATCTTATTCCGGCCTCAAACATTCTGAAATTCAGAATCTGAAAGTCTGTTCTTTATTTCAATCCAAACCACTTTTAAGTTACTTCTGAGTAATACTAAGCCACTTTTTGTATATTTGCGATAGAGAACCGACTGTCAGATTCTGAATTTCGTACTGTATGAGGCCGGCCTTAAAGTAATATTATAGTAAATGTGTGAAAGACGCCGCGCTACGCCGTGTAGTGCGCTGTCACGCGACACTACTGTGATAATATTACTTTAAGACATGATAGGTCTATAGAAATCTGTTAATATTATCAGATTTACAAAGATATCATATTCAAGGAGTTGTTTTTTTGCTGCATATTACAAAGATTATAGTTCATTCCTTCTTTTCGTATAGTTGACGTACAATTTTGTATCAGAGTTTCAACCGTTTAGGTCTCTGTCGTGGCGACACACCTTTTAATAATTAGGTACTTGACTAAGTTGATTGAAAAAATAAATTAAACCGTCAGTTAGATTTCTAAAAAAATATTACACATGTATTTTTACTTTTATCGAATCCTTTTATATAGAAAATGAAGACAATATTTTGAGTCTGTTCATTTATCATTTATGCACTTTTTACTGACAAGTGATGTTACTATTCCCACTTCCATACGATTCACCATCTTTGATGTGTTATATCTTCGTATTTATGAGATAAAAGAAAAAATACGTATCCAATCTATACTAATATTATAAAGAGGTAAGCGTTTGTGAGTTTGTATGTTTGTCGGCGCTAATCTTCAAAACTACTGAACCGATTTTAAAAATTCTTTCACTGTTAGAAAGCTACATCATTCCGAATTGCCATGGGCTATATGAAATCACCCTACTTCTCTCGGTTATCTTCAAATAAGGATATTAGTCAAGTAAGTCGGAAAAAAATTACCGCTAAATCACTTTTATCGCGTACGCTGCCGAAATACTCAAGTATATATGAATACTACGAAAATGTAGGGCTCCAATAGACCTACAAAAAAGTTCGCGATGTTCTATATCTATCTTTTAGGGGAAATCCATGATGAGGCTAAACAGATAAAGAAAAATAAGGCATGTTTTCTGAGCATGATTTTAATACTACCATATTAATCCTTACATCTAAAACTTACTTTAAAAAAAGGTCATATCATGGAGATAATATTTGTCTTTTACAGTTTATAAATCGGATGAATAGTTTCTGATATATCGTGAAATTAAAAAGTACGCACGAATATTTTTGCACACGGCACGCGGCTCTCGAGGCGAGTTGCAGTGAGGGGCGCGGGACGAGGTACCACGACGGGACTTGCGATCGCGCGTACCGAGGTGTTATACCCCGCAATAAAATAAATGAAATTTTTACAACTAATATGTTCCTATTTGAAGATACCTACTGGTACAGAACCCTTCGTGCGCAATTTTACTGCGACTCACAGTTTCAGATTATTTAACTAAGTCTATACCTACCTGTAAAATACTGGACTAAAAAACCGAAGTGTGTTAGTGCACTTACTGAGTGTTTTGCGCTTTATCGAAACACATTAAGCGTTAGACTTTTAACGCGAGTGAAACCGCGGGGCATTGCTAGTGTATTATAGAAATCTATCTGACGAACTAAATCAATTTCAGTCAAATACTCAATTCTCGGTTGTGTCTAAAACCTTTTATAGTTACAACATACTAAATACCAAAATTCCTACATGAAGAATATTATCACTTTGTAAATCGGATTGTGTTAACCGATTTCCGTTACTGACCGACACATTTCGGACTCGTCCCGACTAGTTTCGGCCTCGTAGCGAGTCGGACTATAGATTTCGGACTAGCGAGACGAATACGAAATTCGAAGTGGACTGTAAGAGGAATAGGCATTGAGTTCGTGTGATGGTAGGATATAAATATACAAAAGCAAATTTTATGTATGTAGGTGATAAATAAACATTACCCTTTCTTCAGACGCAGTTGGCTAAAAAAAAAGTAGAAAAACATTTTACGCTCAAACGACTAGAGCAATTTTAATGGAACTTGGTAAATCTATGTAGTAACTTTCGTGAGAATGATTCATACTTAAACGATTCCGGATTAAGGACTCCGGTTGGGTCCGAAACTAGTCCCGCTATCCCGATACATACGCGTGAGTAAACTGAATATCATTTAAGTATGAACTTGATATAGAATCCTCTAACACTGTAGATTAACACATAACCTGCATTTTTACCGACTGCGTCAAATGCCAGCTATAACCAACATTTCTAATACTATCATACACGTATTGCCCTACCAACGCACCATCCCTCCTCCCTCCCCCCCACCACTCCGTGTATGAGATGTATGAGATGTGTGTATGAGCTTACGACGTCATCATATCGTTGTTCCCGCTGCCGGAGACGCCGGCGCCTTTCAGTAGGTCGTTGATGTCGCGCCGTAGCATCGACATGTTTTGGGTGAATCTGTTAAAGGAAAATAGTTTTAATTATTTTTTTACAATATTTATACAAGTTTAATTTAAAGTAAAATATATTATCTGTTTTTTATTTATGTAGCCTGTTTGAGATCCCACTGCTGGGCAAAGGTCTCTCCCATTTTCTCCGTTCTATCCTTTACTATTTCTGTTTATTTTATAATTGTATTATTCCTAATTTGATAATTGTACTGTTCATATGTAGTTTGTATAAGTCAAAATTTTAGTTTGACGACTTATCTGTCGCATTAGGGTAAACCTTGTAATGATAGAATAAGTTTTGATAAAATAAATAAATGAGTAAGAGAGCAAGCAAACCTTATACAGTTCACTTTTGCACTTCATTGTTCGCGAAATCTTCCTAGACGGAGATCTCGAATAAAAAAAAATGGGTATTTGACTTAAAAAATTAATTATACCGTTTGATAGATTTCCAAAAAATATTGGATACGTATTTTTTTTATATTACATATACGTATATTTATAAATACATACATACTGTTGATAAATTACCCCCAGACACAGAACAAAATAATGATCGTGCTGATCACACATACATTTATCCTGGGTGAGGATCGAACCCACGAACTCTGGTGTAGCAGTCAGGACCACTTACCACTAGACCAACAAAAAGAAAGAAATTACATGGGCAGGCCTTCCATATATTATCTTTCTTTCTTTTCTACTTTATGAGATACTAGCTGACCCGACAGACTTCGTACTGCCCCAAAAGTGCCTGTACAAAAGTTTAGGTCTTTTAACTATCGAAAAGACCTAAACTTTTGTACAGGAAAAAGAAAAGGGCTGTTTTTAGGGTTTACCCGGCAATTATTCGATTTTTTCTCACCTTTTAAACCTTCCCTAGACCTCCGCGAACATTTCAAGACCAAGATAAGATAAATCCGTTCAACAGTTCTCGAGTTTTATCGAGACTAACGAACAGCAATTGATTTTTATGTATATAGTCCAGTCATTTGGTAGTTTTACCTGGAAAGTTTTCCGGGAGTTTTGAAAATTGGGTATTTTATAGATTTGGATATGCTCTTTTCGAATTTTAACTTTGCCACCTCGTACCACCGCCGCTCGCGCCGCCCAGCTTGGCGCCCAAAAACGGTTTTTTGGGAATATCTCCTTTCTGAGGCATTTTACGACAAAAATAACTTCTACGAAATTAAACTAGAAAAAAAATCCTACACTTTATGTCTTATTCACTTTTTCATAAAATCAATAGTTTTGGACGTACGAGCGCCGCAAAGTATTATGCATTTGCACCACTACGAGTGTTTCGTATATTTTTCAAAACTGTTCTATTACTGTCGCCGGTTTTGAAGAAGCAGGTATCAGGGTAATATGTCACTTTTGAATCGGGTCCTTTCTCTTGACTATGAACGAAACTTCTATTCTAATATTTGTCAGTAGAAGCTATATTAAGAGAAGTATTTAGTTTAGACTGAATCACCAGTGTACGTTTATTGACGTACAGTGTTGTTTATGTTTTTAGAGCTATAGCTTCTTATACGGAAAATTGTTTAATTTGTGACAATTCACTTGAAAACCGGCGGCAGTAATAGAACATTTTAGAAAAATATACGAAAAACACGTGGTGGTGCAGATGAATAAGTAATACTTTGCGGCGCTCGTACATCCAAAACTATTGATTTTATGAAAAAGTGAATAAGACATAAAGTGTAGGAAATTTTTTCTAGTTTAATTTTGTTGAAGTTATTTTTGTCAAAAAATGCCTCAGAAAGGAGAAATTCCCAAAAAACCGTTTTTGGGCGCCATTTTTTCAAAATGGCGGCGCGAGCGGCGGTGGTACGAGGTGGCAAAGTCAAAATTCGAAAAGAGCATATCCAAATCTATAAAATACCCTATTTTCAAAACTCCCGGAAAACTTTCCAGGTAACCCCCTTATTTTCTACCAAATGACTGGACTAATATAGGTATGCAATATATTTATAATATCCTTACCTATCCCTGTTCTTAGTGAGCAAATTAGGTTCAATGCCAGCCATTAGCCCGTTGAACCAGTGCGCGAGTTGTTGCTGCTTATCGCGCGGCTGTTGCGCGATCATGTCGCTGCGGATGCGCGAGAATTGCTCTTCGTTGAGTAGGATCAGGCCGAGGAGAGGCCGCGACATCGACCACTGGTTACAGCGATCTTCGAACATTATTAGGTTTAGTACCTGTGGGAGAAAAATAACTAGTTTTAACGTGTGGCGCTGAGAGGTGAGTTTTTTTGTTAAGTAAAGTTATCATCATCATCATTGGCCTCTAGCATCTATGACAGATGATTGAAACAGCAGCCGTGTTAATTTATTTGATTTTGGCACTTGCGCTGGTGGCTAACAAGGCCTATACGGGAGCGACAGCGCCGGGCGCAATACTTTACTTATAACACTTATTATAAGTAAAGTTATAAGAAGTGTTTTATTGTAATATTAACAAATAATATCAATAGCTCGAAAATTAGTAGGTTAGGTTAGGTTGTTTTTTTTTTGACGTAAAGCGAATGTTTTCGTACGTATTTTATTATAATAATAACAAATACTATCAATAGCCCAACATTAGTTTAATCTCCATAATTTACAAGTCTAGAGCAGGGGTGGATGGCTCTTAACAGGTGCCTTCTCACAGTAAAGGAACAGAGAGTGCACCTGTGTTAGCACACGCTTGTGCACTATATGTCCCGCGTAGCTGTCTGGTGGCATAGTAACACTGGCTGACGCAAAATCAGTCCGGACATTATTATTTGTATCTCTTTCAAATCACGGGATAAGTTCACGGGAAGAAACCCGGTCCTTTTTAAGGGCTTACACGGGGACACAGGTCCAACATGCAGAGGCCTTGTTGAGAACTTTAATCTAAAATGTATTGGGGTATCTACCAAGGGCCATCCACCCCTGCTCTATGGAAGAACAGACATCCAATGGACGGCCCAAGGTAGCTACAAGACTATTGTAAATTATGGATATTAAACTAATTAAGGCTATTGAAAGTATATGTTTGTTATGCACAATAAACTCATTATTTTTATAATAACTTCCGTGAGAATGATTCATATTTAAGAGATATGTAACGGTTTACTCACGCGTATTTATCGCGTATTACGCTCGCCCGCCGCTGCGTCAGCTCATGATTAAGGACTCCGGTTGGGTCCGAAACTAGTCCCACTATCCCGATACATACGCGTGAGTAAACCGTTATATATCTCTTAAGTAAACTTATTTTATTATTGTTTATTATTCAAAAACAAAGGTAATTCAGTACGTACCGTAGCTAACAGTTGCTGCATGATCTCGGGCCGTCGTTGTAACACTTCTATGAACATGTTGCTGGTCTCCGGCGGCGGCTGCCGAGGGTTCGGCACTTTATTGCTGGCTGGAGGACAAATATATTTAATTAAGTTACGTTAGTTAATCTACAAGGTGTGTACTTTATCACATAAAATTAAGTACGTTAATTTACGTTTTTTTGTAAGTCAAAATAAATATAATCTTAGCTAAAAGCCCGACCACCCGCGGCTATTTATTATAATTATGTCGGTGGAGTGTTGACTTCCAGTGAATGTGGGTATTCTCTGCAAAAATTGGCTATGTCAATTGACAGCATATCAGCGAAGCTCTTAATAGGAAAACAAAGTTGGTGTGGCCGACATAATAAATTAAATACGTTAATATATGTCAATTAACATAAAGAAAAAATAAAAATACGCGAAAGAAATTGGAACAAAGTAAATAGAATAAAAATGTGCGAGAATAAAAACACCATTTTTAATAAGTCACTGACTTGTGTTGTAGCGAGCGGCAATGCACTCATTGACACTTACGTATTTATAAACCTCTGCTTTACACCTGATGTTCTAAATTATGAGAACGAAAAAATAACTGAATAGCACCCGAATGGACTTATTATTTTTCTGGAATTCGTTATCTTTGAGAGTAATCCGCAGTGAGCTAGCGTGATGATTAGTACTCAAAACCTTGCCTATACGTGAAGAGGCCCATGCCTAATAGTGGAACGTGTATAGAATGGTTTGTCAACTTATAAAATTCCCGTCTCACAATGTTATTTCCCGTAATCCTCAGAAACAGTTAGACCGATTCTCTAAAAAAATTGTATATGCATTTAGTAGGTTTGAGAATCAGCTAATATTTTTTTTCATATTAATTGCTAGTTTATATGTATTATTCTAGAATATAAACTCACTTTTCTGCACCAGCTGTTTGAATAGATATGTGACGATGTGATCGAGCGTCGCGCACGACCCCGTACATACACTCGTATCTGTAAAAAATTATAATAATAATAAATAAATATTTCACGACTTCCACATAACATCATCTAATCTCAAACTAAGCAGAGCTTGTAAAAAACTCAGACACACAACAAATGATCACGCTCATTACACAAAAAAATCTCTTGGGTCGGAATCGAACCCACGACCTTTGGTATAGCAGTTAAGACCACTAACCACTAGACCAACAGGCCAGTCTACGTCCGTCCGTATACTATGATCAAAGATGGTTTTAGTATTCCAATAAATTACACCCAGACACAGTACAGATAATCATGTTCATTACACAAAAAGTTCTCTTGGGTGGGAATCAAACCCACGACCTTTGGTATAGCAGTCAGGACCACTAACTACTAGACTAACACGCCAAACAATATTTCTTCGTTTCTCCGCTTTGCAATCTAGCTCGGATTCAGTGGACTGGCAGACTTATTATATCTCGTCATCATTTTTGCCCAACAGTGCGCACAACGAGCCACCGGAGCCTACGTGCGGAAAAATGTAGCCCACCACCATGTACCAAGTAGCCCAACAGTCTTGTAAATATCTTGGGACAATATCCACACACGGCCATCTGATCCCAAGCTAAGCAGAGCTTGTATTATGGTAATTAGACAGCTGATAAACATACTTATATATTCTTAAATATATCACTTCCCTCCGCGCGTCGGTACGGTGCAGTTGAGGTCAATTTCGCTCCTGAGGTTATTTACGTTTGTGGTGTTCTGTGTTTGAATCCCGGCTCGTGAATTGTTCCCAGTTGTGTGGTATTGTGTTCATCGTGTACGGTTTGTAGTTGATTGCGTTAAATTTCTTATTTGTGATTAATTATTCAACATAATCATTCGGTAAGTCATTTTTATTTCTTTTTCTAAGTTGAGGGTAGCGTTATTTATTTCCGCGGCCGGTGTTAATACTTGTTGGCGTCTTATTTATTTGTTATATTTTGAACAATAGCATTAAATTATATATTAAATTCAATAAAACATGTCGGTTTATAACGACGACCCGCCTGATCGCGGCGGGAGCGCTTTTAGTAGGAGTCAAATGACATCGAGGTCACCACCTTGCGCGACGTCTAAGCGCTTATTTAGTGAGATATCACCGTCGAACATCTCACCCGATTTATCTAAGCGGCTGCAGCGGTCTGCTTCTAGTGAAAAAAATGAGTCGGTCTTAGACACCAGCAACGCGAGCCGCGCTGACTATTGCGATTTAGTCGGCGAGGCCTCGACCTATCTGTCACGAATTAATGACCTTGTCAACGATCAGGGCTCGCGTATAAACATTGCTAATAAGTCAGCCATTATGGATATGACTCAGCGTATAACGGCTATCGTTTCTTTGTTAGCGATTAAATCGTCATGTAACGAGACAAAATTAGTTAATACACAGCGTGAATTAGACATTATTAAAGCCAATCCGATCTCTCAATCCCGTAGCGAGACTAAAACCGATTCGTACGCGGATAAATTAAAACTACGTTTGCCGCAAGCCGTCCCACCGGTGCAATCGCGCGCTCCGCTGCCGTGTGTAGTTGCATACCCGACCGAGGAACGCTCTGCCGACTTCGCGACGTCATCGGCTACGAAGCAGGCGCTGATGAGCGTGATTAAGCCGAGTGACGACGGCTTTCAAATAGTAGGCGTTAAAAAGGTTAAAAAATCAGGTGTTATATTGCGCGTCGCGAACGAAAAGCAAGTGCAAAAACTAAAATCTTTTGCAGCTATAAAATCAGCTGGTTTGCGCTTAGAAAAGCCAAAAGGTCGTCAACCGCGTATTCTTAATTAAAGATGTCCCTGCGTCTATGGACGACAAAACTTTCCTTTGCGCTTTGTATCGTCAAAATATCAAGGACGAACTGAAAATTAGTGAAGACGAATTCATTAAAAATACTCGTGTAATTCGAAGGCGTGCGGTAAATAACGGGCGTAAATGGATAGGCATAGAAATTGACGCCGCGATACGTCAACATCTCGTAGCCACCAAGGAGAAATTGTTTATTGACTGGGCTCCTTGTCGTTTTGTAGATGACTTAGAATTGGTGCGTTGCAATCACTGTCAAGAATACGGTCACGTCAGGAAGTATTGCACTAGTAAAACTCCCACCTGTGCCAACTGCTCTCAAGCGCATGAGACGACGGACTGCTCTGAGAAGGACAAGCCTGAGTTTAAACCAACCTGTGTAGCGTGTAAACGTTATAAAAAACCGTGTGACCATCGTTGCGGGTCTCAGGATTGTCCGACTTATAAGATCAAACTTGAACAGCTGATCCTAAGCACCAATTACTAAAATATATGGATAGTCTTAAAATAGGGCAGTTAAATCTCCACAACGATAGAGTAGCAACGTCGGAACTTGAACAACTTATATTAGATCATAAATTAAACGTTGTCTTAATCCAAGAGCAATATCAAAATGCTAGCCTGCGTAATAAAGTCGTGCAACTGGATAGCAAGGCACGAGCCGGAATATACGTTTCGCGTTCAAGTAACGTCACGGTAACTTCGATGCAAGACCTTATGACGTCACACTGTGCCGTAGCGGAGGTTTCATCTGCGTCTTATAAGATCTACGTCGTGAGCTGTTATTTTCAATACTCTGACCCTGTTGCCCCTCACATACACCATCTTCGCCATGTCCTGCGGTCGCTTGCCGGCAGCAAGATCATAATTGGCGCCGACGTTAATGCGTCGTCATCGTTGTGGTATGGCAAAGTTAGGGCTACCGATACTGATCGACGGTGCGCTGTCGAAGATTTCATCGCTGAGATGAATCTATCAATTCATAACACCCCTGATGCACCACCTACTTTTTGCAGCCAAATGGGCGAATCTTCTATTGACGTCACACTATCGAGTGCAGACGTCCGCTTAGATAGATGGCGCGTATTGCCAGACGCGTCTTGTAGTGATCACCGTCTGATTGTGTACGAATTTGCTTCGGAAGCGCCGCGAGGTTCTCATGGTAATGTCGTCAAGGGCGACTATAGATATAAAACCAAGAACGCTGATTGGGACTTCTTTCGTACATTTTTCGCATGTCATGCCAAAGACTTCTCTCGGGACGGCCTGTCAGCGGAAGAAAGTGCTGAAATGTTATCAGAGACTTTCACTTACTGTGCTGATGTAGCCATTGGTCGCGGATCTATGACCAATATACACAGATGTGACTGGTGGAGCGGCTTCCTCACTGAACAGCGTAAAGTATATCGAAAAACGCGTAGAAAACTTAATCGTCTTAGGAAACGTAAAATAACCGGAGACGTGTTCGTTGTTGCTTTGACTTCTTTTCGAATAGCTCGGTCGCGTTATAGAGCTGCCATTGAAAAATCAAAGGGAAATTTATTGCGTAAAGTAGTCGAAAAACTAGATAGGGAGGGTCCGTGGTCTCCTCTATACCACGAGTTCAAAGCCAACAGATCAGTAAATCTGGCTTTTATACATAACATCAAAATTAATAATATGCACACCGCCGGGATAGAAGAGACCACGGAAGTACTTCTAAACTCGCTCATACCGGACGATCATCAAGGCGCCGACGACGACTATCACCAGCAAATAAGAACTTTCGCTGCCGATATTCCTACATCTCCAATGTCAGACCTTCCATCTGCTGCCGAGTTTATCAATGTTGTTAGATCACTGTCTCTTAATAAAGCCTCCGGGGAAGACAAAATCTCTAACAGGATGATAAAGGAGGCATGCAAGGTATCGGGCGATTGTATTTTAACGGTGTTTAATAAATGTATTGCTGAAGGCGTTTTCCCTCGCTTATGGCGTCAAGGCTTTATTAGAATTATTCCGAAAAGTGGCGATAAGGCGCCAGATGACCCTAAGTCTTATCGACCTATTACCCTGTTACCATCTTTGGGTAAATTACTTGAGCGCCTTATCGTCCCACGATTACTTCCGGACGGACCAAAATTTCACAAAAATCAATTCGGATTTACGATAGGAAAATCAACAATAGACGCGGCTATCTCGGTCAGAAGGCAGGTGTACTCGTCAGACGAGAACTACGTTTTGGGTATCTTCTTGGATATCTCCGGTGCCTTCGACAACGCATGGTGGCCAATGATACTTCTTAAATTAAAATCACGCGGCTGCTACCGTAACATCTATCAGCTTATTTACTCCTACTTCTTACATGGCTCAGCTAAACTTAAACTTGGTCATCATTCTGTGTCGAAGGCATTGACCTTGGGATGCCCTCAAGGATCGGTGTTAGGCCCTTATTTATGGAACTTAGGGTTTGATGATTTCCTCGCGATACCTCTACCGCACGGCTGCTCACTTACGGGTTACGCGGACGATGGCCTTCTGCTTATTAAATCTAATACTCGTGCCGGGCTTGAAAATTTAGCCGATACAAGCTTGCGTTTAATTTCTAGTTGGGGTAAACGAAACCGTCTGACTTTTGCACCTCACAAAACATTTCAATTACTTCTCAAAGGAAATCTAAAATCGTCGCCTAGCATTAAATTTGATGGTATAACAGTTAAAAAACGAAATAGTGTTTGTTATCTCGGCCTTATTTTAGAGAGGAACTTTACATTCATTGAACATATCAAAACAATCGGAGAAAAAGCAAAAAACAACTTTTATGCTTTGACAAGGATTTCCACGTCAACCTGGGGGCTTTCCTTTAACACCTTGAAAATCGTCTACGGGGCTACGTACCTGGGATGTATTTGTTACGGGTCGCCTGTTTGGGCTGATAGGGCCACAATAGGCGCGGCACGACGTAAACTCCTTCAAAGTCAACGGTTGGCGTTGATTTTCTTGTGTAAAGCCTATCGGACTGTTAGTACTGAAGCCTTGCCCGTCTTGGCAGGCGTTTTACCGGTTGACCTCGAAATACAGCGTCGCGCGGCTATGTATTATTCAACCAGAGAATTTTTGAAAAACGATTTTTTAACCCTTCGCGAACGTAATAGGATCGATAGATTATTTAAACCGCAAACAGATGTTTCCGAGGAACTGATGGTGGAATGGCAGGTTAGATGGGAAACGTCTATTAAGGGCCGTCATCTTTACCAGTTTTTTCCATCCGTTCATGAGCGGCTGGAGAAGACTTGGATAGAGATTGACCATTGTGTAGCCCAGTTCCTTACGGGACATGGTAACTTTAAAAGCAAATTATTTTCATTTAAACTTGTCGTTTCACCATTGTGTCAGTGTTCGACAGCAAACAGTGAATATGAGCAAAGTGCACATCATATTCTGTGGGAGTGTGGTCTTTGGCATGACGAACGTAACGCTTTACTAGATAGTTTGCAACCGACATCCGGTGTTGTTTACTATGAGGATCTTGTTGCCACCAGAGCAAATTTCCGTGCTTTCAGACGCTTTTGCCATACCTATTATTGGAATCAAAATAACAGCTCCTAAAATCATAGGACCCATTAACTTTGTAAATTTAAATCCGTGGTGCCTGGCAACTGGGCCTAACTCAGTTGTAAAATCTCTATTCCTTGCTAATATTAGCTATTTCTTTTTGTCTCCCGCTTGCAATGGAGGGAAGTGGAACATATATTTTTTCCTACTCCTCCTTTTTTACTATTTCTGATTAATTTCGTTGCGGGTTCCAAGACAGTCAATCATTTCCCCTGGGACACACCGAGCTTCACTGTTTCGGTGGTATTCGTTGGTCTCATTGTAGATCCTGGCTTACAGGAGTTGCAATGACGGGCATGTGTGGTGGGCTAGTCCCATTAAAAAAAAAAAAAAAAAAAAAAAAAATTCTTAAATATATACATATTATAGATAAATCACACCCAGACCACACAACAAATGATCATGCTCATCACACAAACATTTGTCCTGGGTGGGAATCGAACCCACGACCTCCGGCTTAGCAGTCAGGGTCAATAACCACTAGACCAATAGGCCCGTCATCAGGTACAAGGGCAAGCTACAAGATCTCTTCATTCCCTTATCCCACTCGAATTTATCCCGCGGGATGAGTTTTTTTGAATCGGACAAACCAGTCAATATTTTTTTGGTTTCTCCGCTAGCCTAGTTCGGATCCAGTAGACAGGCAGCCTTATTATTACACCGTGATCAGTTTTGCCCAACAGTGCGCACAACGAGCCACCGGAACGTGCGGAATAATGTAGCCCACCACCAAGTACCAAGTTGCCCAACAGTCTTGTAAATATCTTGGGACAATATCCACACACGGCCATCTGATCCCAAGCTAAGCAGAGCTTGTATTACGAATACTAGACAACTGATAAAAATATGTACTTACATACTTCTAAATACATACATATTATAGATAAATTACACCCAGACACGGTTCAGATAATCATGCTCATCACACAAACATTTGTCTTGGGTGGGAATCGAACCCACGACCTTGGGTATAGCAGTCAGGACCACAAACTACTAGACAAGCAAGCCAGTCAATATTTCTCGGTTTCTGGGATCCACAACCTAGACTAACAAGCCAAACAATATTTCTTCGTTTCTCCACTTTGCAATCTAGCTCGGATTCAGTGGACAGCCAACCTTTTTATTATAACGTGATCAGTTTTGCCCAGCAGTGCGCAAAACGAGCCACCGGAGCCTACTTGCAGAAAAATGTAGCCCACTTCCAAGTACCAAGTTGCCCAGCAGTGGGACTCACCCAACGCAGTGAGGCCCTCAGAGATAGAGCAGAGTATGTAGAGCGTGGCGTCGGGCTGCAGCGACGCCAGGAACGGCATGTGGTCCTGTGCGAGCCGCTCTAGTAGCACGTAGTATGTCTGCGAGAGCTTGGGGTAGTCCTGAAAAAGAAAATATTAATTTAATAAGTGATTTGCAAAGTGTGATATTCCTTACTTTTGGTAATTACATATTTTCTACAATGTTTTTATTAATAATGATTTAATATTGATTGCTTAAGTAAAATGACCAGAAGATTGGTAATTTTTCCAGGAGTGGGACAGTACAGGCTTATAAATAACAATAATAATTAGCCCTTGGTAGGTACCCCATCACACTTTAGGTTAAAATTCTCAACAAGGCCTCTGCATGTTGGAACCTGTGGTCCCCGTGTAAGCGTTTAAAAAGGACTGGGTTTCTTCCTTTGAAGTTATCTCGTGAATCAAAAGAGATATAAATAATAGTAATTAGATGTAGGTGTCCCTGTGATTTGGTGAGTCCCCATTGCCCTTAGATGTAATATATGAACTTACCAGTAAATCACTCTGTGGTATGCTTAGCAGTAACTTGACAAACATGTTAAGTGCGTTGTCTAGCGCCTCGTCGCCGTATAGCCTGGAACATAAAATAAATGAATATTACACGACTTTCACACAATGCCTAGCTGTTGTCTTTACCTTTACCCGCGCGAAAGTCGAGCTGAAAAAATATTAATCCCCAATGACGTAGTTGGTTAAAAAGTAACCTGTGTGTTAATTCATTCCATACCAAAATTCATTACATATTACTTCAGCCGTTTCAGTATGAAAAAGTCACAAACATCCACACACTCACAAACTTTCACATATAATATCAATAGTATAGAGTTTAACTGAACCGTACTCCTTCGCCTTCCCCAGGGCGATAGTAGTACATTAGGATTTACGCAGTGTGAAAAAATTTTTAAGTAAGCCACTTTCAAAAATAAGTTCTAAAATCTAAAATCGCGCCTCGTCTGGACAAAGTGATCATTATTAAAGAGTTGCAAAACATTGCATTTGTGGAGAAAATAAACTATTTTTATTATTATGAACTTTATCCATTTTTGGTCTTCCTTTATAAAGGGAAAGGAAGGGAAATAAAACCTACACACGGGCCTTAACCAAGTGTAAGCTGGGGAAAAATTAAAAAATTATGACAATGACGGTAAAGCTAGAAATTTACGAGTGAGACGACAAGTGTTGAGTAAGGTAGCTTTCTGCAAGAGTGTAAGCTTAGACTTGGGCATCTGAAGAGTATTTAAATTAGGCTGAAGGCTCTTAGGGATCACACCGGTACTGGATATTATAATGGGTAGATTTTAACAGTGTCCACCTGCCACTGTCTTTTTATTTCGGTGGCCAGATCAATATATTTTATTATTATTGCAGAGCCGCGCAGTCTACAGTTATAAACTCTCGCGTTTACAATATAACTAGTATCACCTGAACACTCCGAAGTTGGCATAGTTCCCGCATAGCGCCGCCTTCAGTATGGAGAAGCACAGCGATATGCCTTTCAGCTTCATCGCGTACATCTGCTTCTTGTTCACGTCCAGCGTTAGTATTCTGCTGCCTGTGGTAAAAAATAATGTTTTACAGTGTGTTTTGTATTCATAATATTCGGAACGATTTCGGCCACGGTATTTAGTGTTACTATGACACCAACCAGCTACGCGTTGGTGCTCGAATGCGAGACCTATAAGCACATGGGTCTCGCTATTGGCGCCCTAACGTGGGACCTTTATCAGCTGACAAGTAAATGACCTTTTTAATGGTGCCCAACCATGGGGCCCGTTATTGGCACCCTACCGTGGGACCCACAATTAGCGCTCTGCTGCGGGGCATCCTAATCACCAACCTTCATTGGACATTTTAAATGGACATTGGACACAATTTCTCACAGCAGCAGTCTTTCATTGGGGAAGAATTTTCAGCAGTAGCTGATTCTTAACTCGCCCATACTAATGGCACCTTTAAGTGGAGCCGCTAATGGCGCCCAAACATGGGGCGGCCGTCAGCTGACATACGACCTTCTTATTGGCGCCCAAAACGTGGGACCCTCGTCAGCTGACAGGTAAATGACCTTCCTAATGGCGCCCGTTATTGGCACCCTGCCGTGGGACCCACAATTGGCGCTTTCTAATAACCTACTAACATAACCCACTTTCATTCGACAATCACCATAAGCACGTATGAAGTTGGACAGCTCCCTCAGCAGCAGGGTTGATTCACATCCTAGTGGCATCCTAACGTCCGGCGTCTTATGGCGCACAAACGTGGGGCAGTTTTCATTGAGTTAGTTTGTCACTCACCATAAGCACATATGATGTTGGACAGCTCCCTCAGCAGTAGCGTTCCCGTTGGGCGAGGATATGTCAAAGCACAGCAATTGATACTCATGTTAGTGACATCTTTAAGGTGCAAGCCGTTTAGTGGCACCCAAACATGGGGCAGTTGACAGCTGATGACATCCTACGACCTTCTTATTGGCGCCCAAACGTGGGGCTACATTTCTATTCGACACTCACCATAAGCACAAGATGATGTTGGACAGCTCCCTCAGCAGTAGCGTCCCGTTGGGGCGAGGATATGTCGAAGTGCAGCCGTTGGTTCCTGTTCTGCGCGAGCTCTGCTGTCAGCTTTAGCACTGGCGTCGTCAGCGCCTGGTCCGCGTACCATACCTCTATGCCGCGGAGGAGAACTTTCATGTATACTGGGTAGCTGGGGAAAGAGAGAAATGTAAGTAATAATAATGTTGAAGCTGTGATAGCCTAGTGGTAAGACCATAGGACTGCCAAGTCAAAGGTCTCGAGTTCGATCCCCACGGGGCACACCGATTTTTCGAATTTTGTGTGTGGTTCAGAAATAAATATCACAGTTTTCGTGTTTCGGAAGGCACATAAAAATGTGGGTCCTGCGCCTGATCTCTCTCTGGTCGTGTCGGATTACCGTCCCATCGGGCTATGAGAGTAGAGGAACAGTGTTAGCACAAGCTTGTGCACTATAATATATCCCGCGTAGCTGGCTGACGTCATAGTAACACTAGCCGCCGCAGCCGAAATCGGTCATCGGTTACTATAATAATAATAATGTCCGGACCGATTACATAGTATATTAAAATTATATAAGCTGGCAACAGCTAACATAAAACACTAGCTCTTGCCCGCGTGAATCAAAATCGAAAGGTTTTTATTTCGAGTAAGACTTTTCAGGAAATCGCAAAAGACAGGGAGGTTTGGACAGAGAAAAGGGAGGCTTTTGCCCAGCAGTGGGATCTTATTTAGGCAAGATAAAAAAAAACCTCAGGCACTTTGAAAACCTTATTAACTCTAGTAGCCAGGTTCCAAAATGTCATTATTAAGGAGAAGAGCCGGCAAGAAACTCCATAAGTTACTCTTTTAAATGTAACTAATAATAATTTTGCACAAAATTCCCGTGTCACAATGTTAGTTACCGTACTCCGAAACGGCTGGACCGATTCTCTTGCAAAATTCGTATATGCATCCAGTAGGTCTGAGAATCAGCTACTATCTTCTCATCTTGCATATATGTAATATATAAGATACTCACATCCAATCAAACAGCATCATATAAGTGGTCTTGGTGTTGAACGCGAAGGCGAGTCCCCGCAGGTCGCGCGCGAGTCCTATCATCGTCTTCTTGGCGTTCTCAGAGTTATACATCGGTGAGTCGGGACCGCTGAGCAAGCCTATTATACTTTCGAAAGCAGCTGTAAAGGAAAAAGTATGTTAGAAATATGTGTGGCATTATTTAAAGTAGATTCCTACTTCTACGTAGTAATTCTTGATTTATTTATTTATGCTTCTTATACAAATAATGTACAATGGCAGACTTTATGCTGAGGCATTTTGTAACAGTCAACCATAGGGGGTGCAGAGAAATAGAAAAGTAGATGTATAAAAAAAAGAGTAGTAAAAAAAATACTAAAGAAAAGTGATAATCTTTTCCTTATTGATTTAATCGCAGCCCTGCCGATGCTGATGGCACGATAAATGATAAAGCGGATCTCAAGTCGCGTTGGTCTCTAAGACACCCGCTGATGGCCTTCACACGTCATGCTTGAGCGCACGGTCGGTGATGGACGTTATGCCCAATGCCCAGCGCCCAGCTGTGGGTGATGGACGTTATACCTAAGGTGACCCTTTATTCTTTAAGCCAAAATGGGACATTGGTTTATTAGGTTAAATAATAGGAAATCAATAGAAAAAGTGTCTTTTTAAACAACTTTAAAAAGGATTTCTCAATTCTTAAGCTTTTTTAAGAGAGAGAAATCGAAAGGAACTTTAAATTTCCGCGCGGTTTCTAAAAACGGGACAGTTTCGTATCCCACAGTTCATTTCGGGGACACCGGGACTCGTAATTGTTAAAACGGACAGTCACGATCAAAACGGGAAATCTGGTCACGTTAGTCATGCCCAATGCCTAGCTCCCAGCTGTTGGTGGCCTTTACACGTCACGCTTGAGCTCACGGTCGGTGGTGGACGTTTTGCCCAGCGCCCAGCTGTGGGCTAGCCCTCACCTGTGAGCGGCATCATGAAGGCCAGGAACCTGTCCTCGTCCTCTCCGAGGTCCACCATGAGCAGCCTGCCGAGCGCGGTGTACAGCATGCTGCGGCAACGCATCTCCGCAGCGCCCACACCCGCTATACTCAGGAACGGGAAGTGTTCCGCCTAGGGACGTCATGCCCAATGCCCAGCGCCCAGCTGTGGGCTAGCCCTCACCTGTGAGCGGCATCATGAAGGCCAGGAACCTGTCCTCGTCCTCTCCGAGGTCCACCATGAGCAGCCTGCCGAGCGCGGTGTACAGCATGCTGCGGCAACGCATCTCCGCAGCGCCCACACCCGCTATACTCAGGAACGGGAAGTGTTCCGCCTAGGGACGTCATGCCCAATGCCCAGCGCCCAGCTGTGGGCTAGCCCTCACCTGTGAGCGGCATCATGAAGGCCAGGAACCTGTCCTCGTCCTCTCCGAGGTCCACCATGAGCAGCCTGCCGAGCGCGGTGTACAGCATGCTGCGGCAACGCATCTCCGCAGCGCCCACACCCGCTATACTCAGGAACGGGAAGTGTTCCGCCTAGGGACGTCATGCCCAATGCCCAGCGCCCAGCTGTGGGCTAGCCCTCACCTGTGAGCGGCATCATGAAGGCCAGGAACCTGTCCTCGTCCTCTCCGAGGTCCACCATGAGCAGCCTGCCGAGCGCGGTGTACAGCATGCTGCGGCAACGCATCTCCGCAGCGCCCACACCCGCTATACTCAGGAACGGGAAGTGTTCCGCCTAGGTATGAATTAAGGGGTAAATTAATTAATAGTATAGTGGGAAATTAAGGTACACTATAGAGGCAATACATGCTACCACGACACACCACTAATCACGAACAATAAACATGTCATGTTTTGTGGTATGTATGAAGTCACATCAGAATATCGCAGGACGGAAAAACGCAACGTCCTACTCCCATTGCGGCGTTATTACCACAGCAACGTGTAAACTACATGACCATTCTAATACAAAATGTACTGAAAACAGACACCTATCGCAATACCGCATGTGATACTATCGACCTACAATAGCGCACTCGTGGGGGAGGGCCTTAGCCAATTGAAGTTTAAGGGCCCCTTATTCGAAATTTACGTTTCTAGATCGAGTTTTTTTTCAGAGAAATCACCATATTTAAATTCTTAAAAAAATATATAGTACAGATACATGCTTTATCTAGTGACTTTTTTGGATAGAAACGAATTATTTAACATTTTGCTCGATAAAAAAAAATTCAGAAGTAAGGTCGATTTTAGAAGTATTTTTAGTTTTATAAGACTTGGACTGAACGTAATTTTATATAACTTTAACATTTCATTTACTAATCGGATTTGCCAGGGATATTATTGGATACAATTTTAATATGGCGCTTATTTTTTTTTTTAATAAAATAAATACGTGAAAAGTGCTCGCGCGCACCGCGCGCTCCATGCCAGTGTCCGGTCGGACGCCATCGAGGTAGGACCTATGCAACTTTTGCTCGCGACCACAAATTTACGTAAGTGATTGAAATGGTAAATAATAAAAACAAAATTAAGAAAAGAAGGGTGTCTGAAGTGAAGATAATCCGAAAGTGTATTGCGTAAGTACTTATTCTATAAATACGTCACAATATGATTACTTCTATACACAGAGCAACGAGTAGTCAGTATGTATAGAATTTAAAATCTATAATGGGAATATTCACCTTTATAAGGTGCAGATTTCCATCCTGGTCAAATTCAAGGAGATGTACTTACTAATATTGTGTTTTGATTTTATTATTACATTATTTTATTACGTATAAGATTTGTAAGAAATTGAACATGGCTATCGATCACAACTCACCGATACCACTCTCAGGTAGGTACAATATCACGGTTTATGGTCGCGATGTGTTTAGTAGGTAGAAATAAGCCGGCCGCGCGGCGCGGCGGCGCGTCTGTGATTCTCGACACTGTGCAATTTAATTGTTTGTATTTTTATTGGTAATTTATAATTTCAACTTTTTTGCACAGAGTGATCACAATTTGAGATAGATGTTTATTATTTAGATTGTTTGAAAAAAAAAGTCTTTCAGTTTATGTAATATCAAAACGTATCATGATTCAAATGATTACTAGTCCTAACCGTGTTAAAATTAATGTCGGTGGGTGGTAGCGCCACGCTGTATAGTACTCACCCAAATCTTCTACAACCATTCTTTAAATTCTATAGAATGATCATCGCTTTCCTTAGTCACACATTCATAACATATTAGTGTTGACAATCAATAGTTTAGTGGGATAGCACATCAAGCTAAGTATATTATTATGTTTTTGTTGCAAATTACTACTTATTACTAGCACAATATATATATGAACTACTGATTTATTTATTTATACTGTGGCGTGCCCGCCCGCCGCCATAGGTCACCGGAGTTCAAATCGCGACGGCTCCTGGGCAAACGCGGGCGCAAGCCGTTTCGGTGCGTTAAATGCCTAAACTTTCGGAATAAGGGAAGACAAGGAAGGACAGGGAAGACCCTTAAGACATAGTTAAATTATAATTTATGAAATTATTAATTCTTTTTTCACCGAGCCATCTTAGTGGTATCTTATGAAAACAAAAATACACAACCAAGTAGGCACATATCAACTACCACTTAAACACAACGGTCACCCATCCACTTCTATACCTAGACATAAGCAGCTTAACTTACAGTATGATGTGTGAGCATGAACTGCACTTCGTCCAGCTTCACCAGTTTCCTGACGCAGGAGTAGCCTCCACTCAGATCACTCAGCAGGCCGAGGGTCTTCGATATTATCTGTTCTGATCCACCCCAGTATTTCAAGTTTGTTATGCTGTGGGTGAAAAGGAAATAGTTAATATAGAGAATAGATAAAAGAAGGGACTTTATCGCCAACAAATTGTTTTATTATAGGCGATTTTTCTTAACTATTTATGTCTAAAGACCTGATTTGATAAATAACTAAATAAATACATAATTAACACCCACGCTTTGTGTGGCACTTATGCAACTATAAAGGTGGTAGGACACTTATTTGTGACGAACGCACGAACGAAATGAATTTAAGAATTCTTCGGAATCGGACGTTTCGACGTGGGAAAGCCTAGCACGTCGGTCGCTAAGCCGATGACATCTTTCTGCCATTATTTAAAACGTCACGTTGCATTTTTACTGCTCTGCTACACATCTTCGTAGGGACATTTACATCGCACAGCTTTGGTGGCCAAGCCAGCACGTCGCTGAGCCGCCGGTACACCTTCGTGTTCTCCTGCACCTGTCCCCCTATCTCTCTCCCTCTCTCCCCGCTATCTCCCCCTGTCACTCACATCTTCCTCATGAGCACGCTGAGCAGCTGGCTCTCGTCGGCCAAGCCCAGCACGTCGCTGAGCCGCCGGTACACCTTCGTGTTCTTCTGCACCTGTCCCCCTATCTCTCTCCCTCTCTCCCCGCTATCTGTCCCTGTCACTCACATCTTCCTCATGAGCACGCTGAGCAGCTGGCTCTCGTCGGCCAAGCCCAGCACGTCGCTGAGCCGCCGGTACACCTTCGTGTTCTTCTGCACCTGTCCCCCTATCTCTCTCCCTCTCTCCCCGCTATCTGTCCCTGTCACTCACATCTTCCTCATGAGCACGCTGAGCAGCTGGCTCTCGTCGGCCAAGCCCAGCACGTCGCTGAGCCGCCGGTACACCTTCGTGTTCTCCTGCACCTGTCCCCCTATCTCTCTCCCTCTCTCCCCGCTATCTCCCCCTGTCACTCACATCTTCCTCATGAGCACGCTGAGCAGCTGGCTCTCGTCGGCCAAGCCCAGCACGTCGCTGAGCCGCCGGTACACCTTCGTGTTCTTCTGCACCTGTCCCCCTATCTCTCTCCCTCTCTCCCCGCTATCTGTCCCTGTCACTCACATCTTCCTCATGAGCACGCTGAGCAGCTGGCTCTCGTCGGCCAAGCCCAGCACGTCGCTGAGCCGCCGGTACACCTTCGTGTTCTTCTGCACCTGTCCCCCTATCTCTCTCCCTCTCTCCCCGCTATCTGTCCCTGTCACTCACATCTTCCTCATGAGCACGCTGAGCAGCTGGCTCTCGTCGGCCAAGCCCAGCACGTCGCTGAGCCGCCGGTACACCTTCGTGTTCTTCTGCACCTGTCCCCCTATCTCTCTCCCTCTCTCCCCGCTATCTGTCCCTGTCACTCACATCTTCCTCATGAGCACGCTGAGCAGCTGGCTCTCGTCGGCCAAGCCCAGCACGTCGCTGAGCCGCCGGTACACCTTCGTGTTCTCCTGCACCTGTCCCCCTATCTCTCTCCCTCTCTCCCCGCTATCTGTCCCTGTCACTCACATCTTCCTCATGAGCACGCTGAGCAGCTGGCTCTCGTCGGCCAAGCCCAGCACGTCGCTGAGCCGCCGGTACACCTTCGTGTTCTCCTGCACCTGTCCCCCTATCTCTCTCCCTCTCTCCCCGCTATCTCCCCCTGTCACTCACATCTTCCTCATGAGCACGCTGAGCAGCTGGCTCTCGTCGGCCAAGCCCAGCACGTCGCTGAGCCGCCGGTACACCTTCGTGTTCTCCTGCACCTGTCCCCCTATCTCTCTCCCTCTCTCCCCGCTATCTGTCCCTGTCACTCACATCTTCCTCATGAGCACGCTGAGCAGCTGGCTCTCGTCGGCCAAGCCCAGCACGTCGCTGAGCCGCCGGTACACCTTCGTGTTCTCCTGCACCTGTCCCCCTATCTCTCTCCCTCTCTCCCCGCTATCTGTCCCTGTCACTCACATCTTCCTCATGAGCACGCTGAGCAGCTGGCTCTCGTCGGCCAAGCCCAGCACGTCGCTGAGGCGCCGGTACACCTTCGTGTTCTCCTGCACCTGTCCCCCTATCTCTCTCCCTCTCTCCCCGCTATCTGTCCCTGTCACTCACATCTTCCTCATGAGCACGCTGAGCAGCTGGCTCTCGTCGGCCAAGCCCAGCACGTCGCTGAGCCGCCGGTACACCTTCGTGTTCTCCTGCACCTGTCCCCCTATCTCTCTCCCTCTCTCCCCGCTATCTGTCCCTGTCACTCACATCTTCCTCATGAGCACGCTGAGCAGCTGGCTCTCGTCGGCCAAGCCCAGCACGTCGCTGAGCCGCCGGTACACCTTCGTGTTCTTCTGCACCTGTCCCCCTATCTCTCTCCCTCTCTCCCCGCTATCTGTCCCTGTCACTCACATCTTCCTCATGAGCACGCTGAGCAGCTGGCTCTCGTCGGCCAAGCCCAGCACGTCGCTGAGCCGCCGGTACACCTTCGTGTTCTTCTGCACCTGTCCCCCTATCTCTCTCCCTCTCTCCCCGCTATCTGTCCCTGTCACTCACATCTTCCTCATGAGCACGCTGAGCAGCTGGCTCTCGTCGGCCAAGCCCAGCACGTCGCTGAGCCGCCGGTACACCTTCGTGTTCTTCTGCACCTGTCCCCCTATCTCTCTCCCTCTCTCCCCGCTATCTGTCCCTGTCACTCACATCTTCCTCATGAGCACGCTGAGCAGCTGGCTCTCGTCGGCCAAGCCCAGCACGTCGCTGAGCCGCCGGTACACCTTCGTGTTCTTCTGCACCTGTCCCCCTATCTCTCTCCCTCTCTCCCCGCTATCTGTCCCTGTCACTCACATCTTCCTCATGAGCACGCTGAGCAGCTGGCTCTCGTCGGCCAAGCCCAGCACGTCGCTGAGCCGCCGGTACACCTTCGTGTTCTCCTGCACCTGTCCCCCTATCTCTCTCCCTCTCTCCCCGCTATCTCCCCCTGTCACTCACATCTTCCTCATGAGCACGCTGAGCAGCTGGCTCTCGTCGGCCAAGCCCAGCACGTCGCTGAGCCGCCGGTACACCTTCGTGTTCTTCTGCACCTGTCCCCCTATCTCTCTCCCTCTCTCCCCGCTATCTGTCCCTGTCACTCACATCTTCCTCATGAGCACGCTGAGCAGCTGGCTCTCGTCGGCCAAGCCCAGCACGTCGCTGAGCCGCCGGTACACCTTCGTGTTCTTCTGCACCTGTCCCCCTATCTCTCTCCCTCTCTCCCCGCTATCTGTCCCTGTCACTCACATCTTCCTCATGAGCACGCTGAGCAGCTGGCTCTCGTCGGCCAAGCCCAGCACGTCGCTGAGCCGCCGGTACACCTTCGTGTTCTTCTGCACCTGTCCCCCTATCTCTCTCCCTCTCTCCCCGCTATCTCCCCCTGTCACTCACATCTTCCTCATGAGCACGCTGAGCAGCTGGCTCTCGTCGGCCAAGCCCAGCACGTCGCTGAGCCGCCGGTACACCTTCGTGTTCTTCTGCACCTGTCCCCCTATCTCTCTCCCTCTCTCCCCGCTATCTGTCCCTGTCACTCACATCTTCCTCATGAGCACGCTGAGCAGCTGGCTCTCGTCGGCCAAGCCCAGCACGTCGCTGAGCCGCCGGTACACCTTCGTGTTCTTCTGCACCTGTCCCCCTATCTCTCTCCCTCTCTCCCCGCTATCTGTCCCTGTCACTCACATCTTCCTCATGAGCACGCTGAGCAGCTGGCTCTCGTCGGCCAAGCCCAGCACGTCGCTGAGCCGCCGGTACACCTTCGTGTTCTTCTGCACCTGTCCCCCTATCTCTCTCCCTCTCTCCCCGCTATCTGTCCCTGTCACTCACATCTTCCTCATGAGCACGCTGAGCAGCTGGCTCTCGTCGGCCAAGCCCAGCACGTCGCTGAGCCGCCGGTACACCTTCGTGTTCTTCTGCACCTGTCCCCCTATCTCTCTCCCTCTCTCCCCGCTATCTGTCCCTGTCACTCACATCTTCCTCATGAGCACGCTGAGCAGCTGGCTCTCGTCGGCCAAGCCCAGCACGTCGCTGAGCCGCCGGTACACCTTCGTGTTCTTCTGCACCTGTCCCCCTATCTCTCTCCCTCTCTCCCCGCTATCTGTCCCTGTCACTCACATCTTCCTCATGAGCACGCTGAGCAGCTGGCTCTCGTCGGCCAAGCCCAGCACGTCGCTGAGCCGCCGGTACACCTTCGTGTTCTTCTGCACCTGTCCCCCTATCTCTCTCCCTCTCTCCCCGCTATCTGTCCCTGTCACTCACATCTTCCTCATGAGCACGCTGAGCAGCTGGCTCTCGTCGGCCAAGCCCAGCACGTCGCTGAGCCGCCGGTACACCTTCGTGTTCTTCTGCACCTGTCCCCCTATCTCTCTCCCTCTCTCCCCGCTATCTGTCCCTGTCACTCACATCTTCCTCATGAGCACGCTGAGCAGCTGGCTCTCGTCGGCCAAGCCCAGCACGTCGCTGAGCCGCCGGTACACCTTCGTGTTCTCCTGCACCTGTCCCCCTATCTCTCTCCCTCTCTCCCCGCTATCTCCCCCTGTCACTCACATCTTCCTCATGAGCACGCTGAGCAGCTGGCTCTCGTCGGCCAAGCCCAGCACGTCGCTGAGCCGCCGGTACACCTTCGTGTTCTTCTGCACCTGTCCCCCTATCTCTCTCCCTCTCTCCCCGCTATCTGTCCCTGTCACTCACATCTTCCTCATGAGCACGCTGAGCAGCTGGCTCTCGTCGGCCAAGCCCAGCACGTCGCTGAGCCGCCGGTACACCTTCGTGTTCTTCTGCACCTGTCCCCCTATCTCTCTCCCTCTCTCCCCGCTATCTCCCCCTGTCACTCACATCTTCCTCATGAGCACGCTGAGCAGCTGGCTCTCGTCGGCCAAGCCCAGCACGTCGCTGAGCCGCCGGTACACCTTCGTGTTCTTCTGCACCTGTCCCCCTATCTCTCTCCCTCTCTCCCCGCTATCTGTCCCTGTCACTCACATCTTCCTCATGAGCACGCTGAGCAGCTGGCTCTCGTCGGCCAAGCCCAGCACGTCGCTGAGCCGCCGGTACACCTTCGTGTTCTTCTGCACCTGTCCCCCTATCTCTCTCCCTCTCTCCCCGCTATCTGTCCCTGTCACTCACATCTTCCTCATGAGCACGCTGAGCAGCTGGCTCTCGTCGGCCAAGCCCAGCACGTCGCTGAGCCGCCGGTACACCTTCGTGTTCTTCTGCACCTGTCCCCCTATCTCTCTCCCTCTCTCCCCGCTATCTGTCCCTGTCACTCACATCTTCCTCATGAGCACGCTGAGCAGCTGGCTCTCGTCGGCCAAGCCCAGCACGTCGCTGAGCCGCCGGTACACCTTCGTGTTCTTCTGCACCTGTCCCCCTATCTCTCTCCCTCTCTCCCCGCTATCTGTCCCTGTCACTCACATCTTCCTCATGAGCACGCTGAGCAGCTGGCTCTCGTCGGCCAAGCCCAGCACGTCGCTGAGCCGCCGGTACACCTTCGTGTTCTTCTGCACCTGTCCCCCTATCTCTCTCCCTCTCTCCCCGCTATCTGTCCCTGTCACTCACATCTTCCTCATGAGCACGCTGAGCAGCTGGCTCTCGTCGGCCAAGCCCAGCACGTCGCTGAGCCGCCGGTACACCTTCGTGTTCTTCTGCACCTGGTCACCGACGTAGATCTTGCGGAACTGCTCGAAGAACGACATCATTGCTAGTTCGAGTTTCTCGCAGCCGCCCTGTGGAAGAAAGATGAATGGAGGTGAATTTATTTTATGTTTTATTGAACAGAAACTATACTAAACAAGTAATATCAATCCGTCAATGGCGGTAAACGTGCCCAGGAGACAGGCGGCATTACCACGCTGAATGGCAAATTAGCTTTTATTTTTTACTTACAATCATTTATGTTTTTAAACTTTCGCGACTTGTACCTACACATATTTTAGAGAAATATCAAATTACATCGGAAATTAGGCCAGTTTGTTGTCTAAAACATACAATCATCTATGTAGTGATACAAGGATCTTTATCTTACAAGTTCTGTGATACTCTCATATTGTATTATTACTTATTTGTACACCTATATATCTTACAAGTCATATATACCTGGTTGGCGGGCAGTACCTGCGGCAGGCGCGAGTCGGTGAGGTCCATGAGCTGTAACACGCGGCACACGAGCTCGCCGTCCATCGCGTCGTTCTCGTCGCACGTGTTGACTGACGCGCGACCGCCTATCGCCGCGCCTATTATGTATACCAGCCATGTGAGCTGGCCTGCAAGAGAGGAATCATATTATTTTAGTGTATACGTAACACACGTATGGAAAGATGAGACAGTTGAGAGATGATGCAAATAGAGGCAACAGGTCTGGGAGTTTGACACATACACTCCTATGGTACACCAAGTGGAAATTAAACGGCGAAAAAGCAACATATGAGGGTGGGACCCCCCTGGATACAAATCCCGATTGAAAGGCACGTCTTCTTCCTCCTCTCTCTCGCACCGGGAGGGCTGGGGCTGTGTAATGTCCCTGTTCACTGACTTTGCAGCAGCTGTGGCTGTATCTCCACACTATCGTTCATTACCCTAAACAGGAATCTCTCCCTCTCGCTCCCCCTTCTTTCTACCTCTTACTGAGGGAATGGGTTTCCTTGTTTACTAACCTTGCAGCACCCTGGCGGGCTGCGCCTGTGCCTCCCCTTCTCCCTCTCTCTGTCCCTTCTCTCTCTCTCTCACTGGCTGTGTAAGCTCCCTGTGCACTAACCTTGCAGCACCCTAGTGGGTTGCGGCTGTGTCTCCACACTATAAGCAGCGGCCGCGCGGTCGAAGTGCGCGACGAGTAGCGCGCAGGTCTTGCCGTACTCGCAGCGACCGATCACTGACAGCTGCTCTAGCTGCTGTTGTACTGTGCTATTGTCCTCTCTCTCTCTCTCACTGGCTGTGTAAGCTCCCTAGTCACTAACCTTGCAGCACCCTAGTGGGTTGCGGCTGTGTCTCCACACTATAAGCAGCGGCCGCGCGGTCGAAGTGCGCGACGAGTAGCGCGCAGGTCTTGCCGTACTCGCAGCGACCGATCACTGACAGCTGCTCTAGCTGCTGTTGTACTGTGCTATTGTCCTCTCTCTCTCTCTCTCACTGGCTGTGTAAGCTCCCTGTGCACTAACCTTGCAGCACCCTAGTGGGTTGCGGCTGTGTCTCCACACTATAAGCAGCGGCCGCGCGGTCGAAGTGCGCGACGAGTAGCGCGCAGGTCTTGCCGTACTCGCAGCGACCGATCACTGACAGCTGCTCTAGCTGCTGTTGTACTGTGCTATTGTCCTCTCCCTCTCTCTCTCTCACTGGCTGTGTAAGCTCCCTGTGCACTAACCTTGCAGCACCCTAGTGGGTTGCGGCTGTGTCTCCACACTATAAGCAGCGGCCGCGCGGTCGAAGTGCGCGACGAGTAGCGCGCAGGTCTTGCCGTACTCGCAGCGACCGATCACTGACAGCTGCTCTAGCTGCTGTTGTACTGTGCTATTGTCCTCTCCCTCTCTCTCTCTCACTGGCTGTGTAAGCTCCCTAGTCACTAACCTTGCAGCACCCTAGTGGGTTGCGGCTGTGTCTCCACACTATAAGCAGCGGCCGCGCGGTCGAAGTGCGCGACGAGTAGCGCGCAGGTCTTGCCGTACTCGCAGCGACCGATCACTGACAGCTGCTCTAGCTGCTGTTGTACTGTGCTATTGTCCTCTCCCTCTCTCTCACTGGCTGTGTAAGCTCCCTGTGCACTAACCTTGCAGCACCCTAGTGGGTTGCGGCTGTGTCTCCACACTATAAGCAGCGGCCGCGCGGTCGAAGTGCGCGACGAGTAGCGCGCAGGTCTTGCCGTACTCGCAGCGACCGATCACTGACAGCTGCTCTAGCTGCTGTTGTACTGTGCTATTGTCCTCTCCCTCTCTCTCACTGGCTGTGTAAGCTCCCTAGTCACTAACCTTGCAGCACCCTAGTGGGTTGCGGCTGTGTCTCCACACTATAAGCAGCGGCCGCGCGGTCGAAGTGCGCGACGAGTAGCGCGCAGGTCTTGCCGTACTCGCAGCGACCGATCACTGACAGCTGCTCTAGCTGCTGTTGTACTGTGCTATTGTCCTCTCCCTCTCTCTCTCTCACTGGCTGTGTAAGCTCCCTGTGCACTAACCTTGCAGCACCCTAGTGGGTTGCGGCTGTGTCTCCACACTATAAGCAGCGGCCGCGCGGTCGAAGTGCGCGACGAGTAGCGCGCAGGTCTTGCCGTACTCGCAGCGACCGATCACTGACAGCTGCTCTAGCTGCTGTTGTACTGTGCTATTGTCCTCTCCCTCTCTCTCTCTCACTGGCTGTGTAAGCTCCCTAGTCACTAACCTTGCAGCACCCTAGTGGGTTGCGGCTGTGTCTCCACACTATAAGCAGCGGCCGCGCGGTCGAAGTGCGCGACGAGTAGCGCGCAGGTCTTGCCGTACTCGCAGCGACCGATCACTGACAGCTGCTCTAGCTGCTGTTGTACTGTGCTATTGTCCTCTCCCTCTCTCTCTCTCACTGGCTGTGTAAGCTCCCTGTGCACTAACCTTGCAGCACCCTAGTGGGTTGCGGCTGTGTCTCCACACTATAAGCAGCGGCCGCGCGGTCGAAGTGCGCGACGAGTAGCGCGCAGGTCTTGCCGTACTCGCAGCGACCGATCACTGACAGCTGCTCTAGCTGCTGTTGTACTGTGCTATTGTCCTCTCTCTCTCTCTCACTGGCTGTGTAAGCTCCCTAGTCACTAACCTTGCAGCACCCTAGTGGGTTGCGGCTGTGTCTCCACACTATAAGCAGCGGCCGCGCGGTCGAAGTGCGCGACGAGTAGCGCGCAGGTCTTGCCGTACTCGCAGCGACCGATCACTGACAGCTGCTCTAGCTGCTGTTGTACTGTGCTATTGTCCTCTCTCTCTCTCTCTCACTGGCTGTGTAAGCTCCCTAGTCACTAACCTTGCAGCACCCTAGTGGGTTGCGGCTGTGTCTCCACACTATAAGCAGCGGCCGCGCGGTCGAAGTGCGCGACGAGTAGCGCGCAGGTCTTGCCGTACTCGCAGCGACCGATCACTGACAGCTGCTCTAGCTGCTGTTGTACTGTGCTATTGTCCTCTCCCTCTCTCTCTCTCACTGGCTGTGTAAGCTCCCTAGTCACTAACCTTGCAGCACCCTAGTGGGTTGCGGCTGTGTCTCCACACTATAAGCAGCGGCCGCGCGGTCGAAGTGCGCGACGAGTAGCGCGCAGGTCTTGCCGTACTCGCAGCGACCGATCACTGACAGCTGCTCTAGCTGCTGTTGTACTGTGCTATTGTCCTCTCCCTCTCTCTCTCTCACTGGCTGTGTAAGCTCCCTAGTCACTAACCTTGCAGCACCCTAGTGGGTTGCGGCTGTGTCTCCACACTATCGTTCATTACCCTAAACAGGAATCTCTCCCTCTCGCTCCCCCTTCTTTCTACCTCTTACTGAGGGAATGGGTTTCCTTGTTTACTAACCTTGCAGCACCCTGGCGGGCTGCGCCTGTGCCTCCCCTTCTCCCTCTCTCTGTCCCTTCTCTCTCTCTCTCACTGGCTGTGTAAGCTCCCTGTGCACTAACCTTGCAGCACCCTAGTGGGTTGCGGCTGTGTCTCCACACTATAAGCAGCGGCCGCGCGGTCGAAGTGCGCGACGAGTAGCGCGCAGGTCTTG
Organism: Chrysodeixis includens; assembly: GCA_941860345.1. Classification (NCBI taxonomy): domain Eukaryota; kingdom Metazoa; phylum Arthropoda; class Insecta; order Lepidoptera; family Noctuidae; genus Chrysodeixis; species Chrysodeixis includens. The sequence goes on along the minus strand of OW796118.1, from coordinate 6,231,819 downwards.
CCGTACTCGCAGCGACCGATCACTGACAGCTGCTCTAGCTGCTGCTGGACTGTGCCCACGTCGTCTAAAGGGTCTTCGAGGCCGTCCCTAGAACAAAAAAAAAACATATTATAAACATACAATAACTTTTACTTTCATTTATTTCCTAATAATATAAGTTTTAAATGTAGATATTTTAAAATTTGTGCCAAACTATGATGGGGTTGGGCGGATCATCTCAGCCGCTTGAATAGTGCCCGTTGGGCGAAGGTCGCCACACAATGGGAGCCAGCAGACGAACGTCGCCGCCGAGGCCGGCACAAAAAGCGGTGGCGGGATGAACTAAATCTACACCGCGAGAAAGAGAATCGTAGAAGGACTTGAGACAGGCCTTTGCCCAGCAGTGGGACACTATACCCCCACACCTACCTGACGACACAAGCCACAGAGTCCAGCCGCGAGCCTATATAAGCCGCAGTAACGCCGGGCGCGAAGCTCTCCAGCAGGTGCGGCTCGCTGGCCTTCACGTACGGGACAGACATCCCGCAGCCCCTACATCCTCTCCCCATACTGACCTGACGACACAAGCCACAGAGTCCAGCCGCGAGCCTATATAAGCCGCAGTAACGCCGGGCGCGAAGCTCTCCAGCAGGTGCGGCTCGCTGGCCTTCACGTACGGGACAGACATCCCGCAGCCCCTACATCCTCTCCCCATACTGACCTGACGACACAAGCCACAGAGTCCAGCCGCGAGCCTATATAAGCCGCAGTAACGCCGGGCGCGAAGCTCTCCAGCAGGTGCGGCTCGCTGGCCTTCACGTACGGGACAGACATCCCGCAGCCCCTACATCCTCTCCCCATACTGACCTGACGACACAAGCCACAGAGTCCAGCCGCGAGCCTATATAAGCCGCAGTAACGCCGGGCGCGAAGCTCTCCAGCAGGTGCGGCTCGCTGGCCTTCACGTACGGGACAGACATCCCGCAGCCCCTACATCCTCTCCCCATACTGACCTGACGACACAAGCCACAGAGTCCAGCCGCGAGCCTATATAAGCCGCAGTAACGCCGGGCGCGAAGCTCTCCAGCAGGTGCGGCTCGCTGGCCTTCACGTACGGGACAGACATCCCGCAGCCCCTACATCCTCTCCCCATACTGACCTGACGACACAAGCCACAGAGTCCAGCCGCGAGCCTATATAAGCCGCAGTAACGCCGGGCGCGAAGCTCTCCAGCAGGTGCGGCTCGCTGGCCTTCACGTACGGGACAGACATCCCGCAGCCCCTACATCCTCTCCCCATACTGACCTGACGACACAAGCCACAGAGTCCAGCCGCGAGCCTATATAAGCCGCAGTAACGCCGGGCGCGAAGCTCTCCAGCAGGTGCGGCTCGCTGGCCTTCACGTACGGGACAGACATCCCGCAGCCCCTACATCCTCTCCCCATACTGACCTGACGACACAAGCCACAGAGTCCAGCCGCGAGCCTATATAAGCCGCAGTAACGCCGGGCGCGAAGCTCTCCAGCAGGTGCGGCTCGCTGGCCTTCACGTACGGGACAGACATCCCGCAGCCCCTACATCCTCTCCCCATACTGACCTGACGACACAAGCCACAGAGTCCAGCCGCGAGCCTATATAAGCCGCAGTAACGCCGGGCGCGAAGCTCTCCAGCAGGTGCGGCTCGCTGGCCTTCACGTACGGGACAGACATCCCGCAGCCCCTACATCCTCTCCCCATACTGACCTGACGACACAAGCCACAGAGTCCAGCCGCGAGCCTATATAAGCCGCAGTAACGCCGGGCGCGAAGCTCTCCAGCAGGTGCGGCTCGCTGGCCTTCACGTACGGGACAGACATCCCGCAGCCCCTACATCCTCTCCCCATACTGACCTGACGACACAAGCCACAGAGTCCAGCCGCGAGCCTATATAAGCCGCAGTAACGCCGGGCGCGAAGCTCTCCAGCAGGTGCGGCTCGCTGGCCTTCACGTACGGGACAGACATCCCGCAGCCCCTACATCCTCTCCCCATACTGACCTGACGACACAAGCCACAGAGTCCAGCCGCGAGCCTATATAAGCCGCAGTAACGCCGGGCGCGAAGCTCTCCAGCAGGTGCGGCTCGCTGGCCTTCACGTACGGGACAGACATCCCGCAGCCCCTACATCCTCTCCCCATACTGACCTGACGACACAAGCCACAGAGTCCAGCCGCGAGCCTATATAAGCCGCAGTAACGCCGGGCGCGAAGCTCTCCAGCAGGTGCGGCTCGCTGGCCTTCACGTACGGGACAGACATCCCGCAGCCCCTACATCCTCTCCCCATACTGACCTGACGACACAAGCCACAGAGTCCAGCCGCGAGCCTATATAAGCCGCAGTAACGCCGGGCGCGAAGCTCTCCAGCAGGTGCGGCTCGCTGGCCTTCACGTACGGGACAGACATCCCGCAGCCCCTACATCCTCTCCCCATACTGACCTGACGACACAAGCCACAGAGTCCAGCCGCGAGCCTATATAAGCCGCAGTAACGCCGGGCGCGAAGCTCTCCAGCAGGTGCGGCTCGCTGGCCTTCACGTACGGGACAGACATCCCGCAGCCCCTACATCCTCTCCCCATACTGACCTGACGACACAAGCCACAGAGTCCAGCCGCGAGCCTATATAAGCCGCAGTAACGCCGGGCGCGAAGCTCTCCAGCAGGTGCGGCTCGCTGGCCTTCACGTACGGGACAGACATCCCGCAGCCCCTACATCCTCTCCCCATACTGACCTGACGACACAAGCCACAGAGTCCAGCCGCGAGCCTATATAAGCCGCAGTAACGCCGGGCGCGAAGCTCTCCAGCAGGTGCGGCTCGCTGGCCTTCACGTACGGGACAGACATCCCGCAGCCCCTACATCCTCTCCCCATACTGACCTGACGACACAAGCCACAGAGTCCAGCCGCGAGCCTATATAAGCCGCAGTAACGCCGGGCGCGAAGCTCTCCAGCAGGTGCGGCTCGCTGGCCTTCACGTACGGGACAGACATCCCGCAGCCCCTACATCCTCTCCCCATACTGACCTGACGACACAAGCCACAGAGTCCAGCCGCGAGCCTATATAAGCCGCAGTAACGCCGGGCGCGAAGCTCTCCAGCAGGTGCGGCTCGCTGGCCTTCACGTACGGGACAGACATCCCGCAGCCCCTACATCCTCTCCCCATACTGACCTGACGACACAAGCCACAGAGTCCAGCCGCGAGCCTATATAAGCCGCAGTAACGCCGGGCGCGAAGCTCTCCAGCAGGTGCGGCTCGCTGGCCTTCACGTACGGGACAGACATCCCGCAGCCCCTACATCCTCTCCCCATACTGACCTGACGACACAAGCCACAGAGTCCAGCCGCGAGCCTATATAAGCCGCAGTAACGCCGGGCGCGAAGCTCTCCAGCAGGTGCGGCTCGCTGGCCTTCACGTACGGGACAGACATCCCGCAGCCCCTACATCCTCTCCCCATACTGACCTGACGACACAAGCCACAGAGTCCAGCCGCGAGCCTATATAAGCCGCAGTAACGCCGGGCGCGAAGCTCTCCAGCAGGTGCGGCTCGCTGGCCTTCACGTACGGGACAGACATCCCGCAGCCCCTACATCCTCTCCCCATACTGACCTGACGACACAAGCCACAGAGTCCAGCCGCGAGCCTATATAAGCCGCAGTAACGCCGGGCGCGAAGCTCTCCAGCAGGTGCGGCTCGCTGGCCTTCACGTACGGGACAGACATCCCGCAGCCCCTACATCCTCTCCCCATACTGACCTGACGACACAAGCCACAGAGTCCAGCCGCGAGCCTATATAAGCCGCAGTAACGCCGGGCGCGAAGCTCTCCAGCAGGTGCGGCTCGCTGGCCTTCACGTACGGGACAGACATCCCGCAGCCCCTACATCCTCTCCCCATACTGACCTGACGACACAAGCCACAGAGTCCAGCCGCGAGCCTATATAAGCCGCAGTAACGCCGGGCGCGAAGCTCTCCAGCAGGTGCGGCTCGCTGGCCTTCACGTACGGGACAGACATCCCGCAGCCCCTACATCCTCTCCCCATACTGACCTGACGACACAAGCCACAGAGTCCAGCCGCGAGCCTATATAAGCCGCAGTAACGCCGGGCGCGAAGCTCTCCAGCAGGTGCGGCTCGCTGGCCTTCACGTACGGGACAGACATCCCGCAGCCCCTACATCCTCTCCCCATACTGACCTGACGACACAAGCCACAGAGTCCAGCCGCGAGCCTATATAAGCCGCAGTAACGCCGGGCGCGAAGCTCTCCAGCAGGTGCGGCTCGCTGGCCTTCACGTACGGGACAGACATCCCGCAGCCCCTACATCCTCTCCCCATACTGACCTGACGACACAAGCCACAGAGTCCAGCCGCGAGCCTATATAAGCCGCAGTAACGCCGGGCGCGAAGCTCTCCAGCAGGTGCGGCTCGCTGGCCTTCACGTACGGGACAGACATCCCGCAGCCCCTACATCCTCTCCCCATACTGACCTGACGACACAAGCCACAGAGTCCAGCCGCGAGCCTATATAAGCCGCAGTAACGCCGGGCGCGAAGCTCTCCAGCAGGTGCGGCTCGCTGGCCTTCACGTACGGGACAGACATCCCGCAGCCCCTACATCCTCTCCCCATACTGACCTGACGACACAAGCCACAGAGTCCAGCCGCGAGCCTATATAAGCCGCAGTAACGCCGGGCGCGAAGCTCTCCAGCAGGTGCGGCTCGCTGGCCTTCACGTACGGGACAGACATCCCGCAGCCCCTACATCCTCTCCCCATACTGACCTGACGACACAAGCCACAGAGTCCAGCCGCGAGCCTATATAAGCCGCAGTAACGCCGGGCGCGAAGCTCTCCAGCAGGTGCGGCTCGCTGGCCTTCACGTACGGGACAGACATCCCGCAGCCCCTACATCCTCTCCCCATACTGACCTGACGACACAAGCCACAGAGTCCAGCCGCGAGCCTATATAAGCCGCAGTAACGCCGGGCGCGAAGCTCTCCAGCAGGTGCGGCTCGCTGGCCTTCACGTACGGGACAGACATCCCGCAGCCCCTACATCCTCTCCCCATACTGACCTGACGACACAAGCCACAGAGTCCAGCCGCGAGCCTATATAAGCCGCAGTAACGCCGGGCGCGAAGCTCTCCAGCAGGTGCGGCTCGCTGGCCTTCACGTACGGGACAGACGCCACCATACGTTGCCACAGCGATAGTAAATAGTGGATGGAATTCGACGCAAATTGCCACATCTGTAGACGAAATTATATTAAATTAGCTGTTGACTGCGGCTTCGTACGCAGTGCGCGGGGCACCTGCCGCCCTGAACATCGATACCCCACGGGGGCGCGCGCGCGCTCTCTACGCTCGCCTACCAGAGAGTAACGGGGGAGGACTCGCTGTTACCAGCTGTGCCTCCCCCAGGCAGGGCGCCGGAGGGGTCGCGGAAGAATTTCTTTTTTTTTTTTGGGACTAGCCCACCACACATGCCCGTCATTGCAACTCCTGTAAGCCAGGATCTACAATGAGACCAACGAATACCACCGCAACAGTGAAGCTCGGTGTGTCCCAGGGGAAATGATTGACTGTCTTGGAACCCGCAACGAAATTAATCAGAAATAGTAAAAAAAGAGAAGCAGGAAAAATATATGTTCCACTTCCCTCCATTGCAAGCAGGAGACAAAAAGAAATAGCTAATACTAGCAAGGAATAAATCGTCTTCGTTTCCCGTGACCCGTCCATGGTGGCGCACGCCGAAAACCCGGGGGTTTTAGTGGGTACGGCCCAAGCCCCACACTCCCCCACCGGCGGCCCCGACCAGCCCGGCGGGGTGCCCGTAACTTGGGTTTCCCCCGGGGCAAAACAAAACTATAAAAATAGATGTTGGCCAATTCTCAGACCTACTCAATAAGCTCACAAAATTTCAAGAGAATCGGCCAAGCCTTTTTGGAGGAGTACGGTAACCTAACATTGTGACATGGAAATTTTATACATAAGACTAGCTGACCAGGCAGACTTCGTACTGCCCCAATCGATAAATAAAAGGCCTAAAATTGAATCTAAATTTATTTAGAGAACGTTTATATGGGAAAAATAAAAGGGCTGTTTTTAGAGTTTGCTTGGCAATTATTAGATTTTTTTCTCACCTTTTAAACCTTCCCTAGACCTCCACGAACAATTTGAGATAGATTTTTATTATTTAGTTTGTTTGAAAAAAAAAGTCTTTCAGTTTACGTAATATCAAAACGTGTCATGACTTAAATGATTCATGGCTACTAGTTCTAACCGTGAGTTAAATTATTGTCGCATTGTCCTCGCCACCCTGTATATAGATTGATAGATAGATTATTTAACTGGCCTGTCGGTCTAATGGTTAGTGGCTCTGACCGTTATACCGGAGGTCGTGGGTAAGATACGTGGTTAAAATTCCGTAGTCCAAGAGTACACTTTCTTTTAACTGACCTGTAAGCTCTGTACTGTGAACTTGGCGATGAGTTCGATGAGTCTCGGGTAGCTGTCCACCATGACGAGCTCGCCGAGTTGGTAGTTAGACTTCAGCCGGGCGAGCAAGCGGCAGAACTCGTGGTAATTTGTGGGGTCTGATAGGCCCTGCGGACGAAGGGAGAAGGGTTAATGTGTAAATAGATACAGTTGGTACAGGAATCGTTATTTTTTTATAAAATAAAGGTTTAATAAAAAATAGAGTGAAATACACCTAGGGATAATATTAAGTAACATCTCGTGACTAATATTCTATTGAAAGAAAGAAGGCAAGAAAATATATTAAATCACGCCGGTATGACACATAGACGACACAAAGATTAGAGTACAAACTAAAAGGCTTATACGAGACGCTGTCTATTACAACTCAAAAAATCCCGCCAAGCAGTAGCCATAAAAACAGACATGCTCTAACAATACTCACCTGTGTATTATCCAATATCCTCAACACTCCGGCAGCCAACCGGTTCAGGAACTTAGCTCTCTCGCTAGAACTGAACAGGGTCCGTCGCACTGACGCCAGTTGTACTAGACAGGCGAGGGCTAGGCTGGCTAGCGCGCCGCCTAACACGTGGTAGAGTTCAAAGAACAGGTCTAAAGTACCGGACTCGAGGAATGTTGGACGCCATGATGTTGGGATCTGGCAAAAAGAAAAACAAATAGATCAAATTTTACCAACAGACAAGGAATTTTTCCGTGTGGTGTCCGGATATAAAGAATAGCACCACCCCATATCCTCCACTGGGTGTCGTAAAAGGCGACTAATGGACCTTAAGACCCAGTGCACTGTACCAAGCACCTTGGGTCACCCGAATGGTGGCGGGTAAACAACCAACAATCGCATTCCCAAAGAGGGTTAGTGTCAGGCAGGCGGCAGACTATAAAACCATAGCCAAAACTTTAAGCAACATGTCTAGAAGACGTGTTGCGCCGACCCCAAATAATAATAATTGGGATAAGGGCAGGGGAATGATGATGATCACCTCTTACATCAATCTTTACAGGATTATATCACTTAAACGATAGCGTAACCAACTTAAAAGACATTACATGTAACTTAAAAGCTATAACTTATAATTAATGGTATGTAAAGCTACTTTGTGAAATTCACTCAGTGAACAATTAAACAAGTCTATGTAACTAGCAATGAGGTTGAGAGTGCGAAGTGCGCGCGTCAGTGGAGCCACAAGGAATTTAAACCTTAGGTAGAACTTTGAACCTAGGATTCCTGGTTAAACTGAACAAGAGTAGGTAGTACGAAAAGTAAAAATCTAATTAGTCCGTCAGATAGTTAATACAAAAATATTAGGTACGTATTTCTGTTGCGTTTCTCTGAACAGCAAAAAATGGGAAAGGTAAGCTGCTTTAAACTTTATGAAGTAACGCATTTGGAAAATTTATACGAAAGAGTGACGTAACGCGTAAGTTTCATTGACTACACTTTAATTAATTTGTATTTGTGGGACAAAAGAAACATACGTATCGAATGTTATTCATTAAACTACAAGACGGACATCAAAAAACGTTGCCATCATCCGTAATTAAATTATTCCATGCAAATTACTAAACTGGTCACTCGCGGCTCTTGAGGAGAGAGAGAAAAGTGGAAGAAGAGGTCTTGCCGTGGGACAAATCCACCCCTCGGGGCAAGTCGTTACCTCATCATGGGGATAACGCAAGACCTGAGGGCATATTCACATGCTTTTTCAAACCTTGAGGTATAAATAAAAAATGTATCTGAAGGTCTATGTAGGAGCGTACATCCGCAGGGCAGCTTGTGGCGAGCTGTTTGTGTGTGGCGACGCAACGGAACCTGAATGCCCCGGGGGGTCACTCTTCATGAGGACTCCCAGCACTATCTTGCCTTAACTGGCTGGCTAGAGGGGGGTCGCAAGAGCTATATGCTCGGGGGTGGAAGTGTCTAATCGCGTAATAACGAGGAAACCCGCTCCGGGTCTGTGACCCGCGATGGCGAAATCGGTGTCGCACCTCTCTATACCCCTTTTTTTTTTTGGTAAAGCGGGGGAATTCTATTGGACACCCGCGACCCCGGGGGGAGCCGCGGGTAGTGTCAGACTCTTACTGACTAAACCTGAGCCGCTGTGCTACGTCATCCGCGTTTTGATGTGTACACCCCTAGCTTTACTCTCTGGTGTTACCCACCTGCTGCCTATCGTGGCGGTATAATAGGGGGCTCATCTCTACCAACCTGCACAGTACACAGATCATCGCTGGACTCGTCGCTGGTGGTGCCTATGAAGTCGAAGGTGAGACAGTTGTGCGCCAGCCGCAGTAGCGCGGCCAGCAGCGCGTGCTGACGCTCGTCGCTCAGCTCGGCGGGCTTGCTGCGGAGGGTTCCCAGCATCCCGCATGCTAGCTCGAACATCTCGAACAGCTGGGTGTCTCTGGAGATGAGAAACTGGTGTTCAATACATGTACACTGTTGGGAAGCGAACCCAACAAAACGCGCGGCCATCACGCACCGGCGGCGTGTACACGTCATGCGTCATCAGCTGGTGGCTCCGGACCTCCACTTGCTTCTTCGGACCCAACCGCGACGGACCCCTCAACCGCTCTTAAAACATTACTGTTTGTCCGGGATATTTTTGTACTTTTATATAATTAACGGCATTTTAGACAAGTACACCTATTTTGAATACAGTCCACTATTTAATTTTATCCCCCGTCTAAACATAATGGTCCTTTGAGCAGGATCCGGCTCGAAGGACCATTGTTGGGTTCTTCCCAACATACACCATAGGCATCATGGTCATCGTCACATATATAGTCGATGCGCGGCCGCCAACGTTAGTTCGACTCGCGACCCTGCCTCTGTGTCATTAAGGACTCCGGTTGGGTCCGAAACTAGTCCCGCTATCCCGATCGTTAAGAGACCCCCCCACACTAGCGTCTTTTGAGCGTCGTCGTCGTGCCAGCGTCCGCGCGACGCCGCCGTTGTTGTTCACAATAAACGTTGAACTGACGCCGCGGCGATCTCCGATAAACGGTTTGGAAACAGTTCAAAATTTAAACCCTAATTCTGCCACCGAACACCCTGCATGTATATCAGTTGTCTAGAACTCATGATACAAGCTCTGTTTAGTTTGAGACTAGATGGCGTTGTGTAAAAAAATTGAAATATTATTAAACTATTGTTATCACATTAACGATTTTAAACTTTCGCGACTTGTACACATATTTTTGTCACGGGTGGAATCAGTAATCAGTAACCAAATAGGGAAAGTCCTTAAAAAGGGTCAGGTCAGGAGTACCCTAAACCGACGGGCGTGTATGAAGCGACTGATGAGTGTGGATGAAGCTAAAGTGGTATGCCAGGATCGTAGCAAATGGAAAGATGTTATCTCTGCCTACCCCCAAGGGAAAGAGGCGTGACGTTTATGTATGTATGTATGGAATCAGTCTACCCGTGACCACGGTTGGTGCAAAGAAATATCGAATTATATCGCGGTTGTCGTCTAAAATAAGAATACCCTATCTATCTACCTGCACTTTACATCTCCACTCAATGTTATCTCACCTGAAAGAGCTAGCAATCTTCCTGTGCTTGGCTAGCGAGCGATTCGCGTCGGCCTCTGACACCTGGTTTATTTCCACCACCAGCTGCGACAGTAGCTGTACTCCGGTCGTGCATAGCTCTTGACTCTGAAAGATTACAATATATGTTAGATAAATAATAGGTCGGGGAAAAAGGTTTATCGCATTATAGTATGTATGAACTTGTAATAAAATCTTTTTGGCTATATTTTATCTGCGGTATTTGTATTTGGCTGGATTTGGTATAATTGAAAGTTAAAATTTTAAAGAACATAATTCCAAATTCTATTTTTTTAGAAAGTAATGATTTTATTACAAGTTCATACATACTATAATGCGAAAAGACTTTTTCCCCGACCTATTATAATGATAATGATTGGTATAAGGGCAGGGGAATGGTGATGATAATGTACTAGCTGTTGCCCGCGACTTCGCTCGCGTGAATGTCGGTTATAGCTGCAAAAACCATACCCCTGCTTGACAAACAGCCTGTGTTACTACAGTGTCAGTTAACTCTATACGAAATTTCACCTAATTAGATTAGATGGATTTAGTTTGTCAAAGATTGAAGCAAAAAAATGATTAAATTGTAAATTAATTTGATCCTTTTTTGAGAGCTTAAAAAATGTATTTTTCATAAGGACTCCGGCACTATTCCATTTTGTATTACATGAGCATTTTTTTAATATTTTTTTACCTGACCTAATATTACATTACTTACCCTGAGGAAGTTGGTGAGGTCATAGACCACATTATGTATAACATATTCGCCTTTGACCATGTCGAACCAGCTGATCTTCGTGATGCGGGCGAAGAGCGATACCAGCGCCTGCAGATAAATACAACACAACATTTATTGTAATAATAAATATTCATCAACATTCCTACAACGCCATCTAGTCTTAAATTAAGTATACGAGCGTAACTTGTGTTATGAGCACTAGACAACTGATAAACATATACTTCTAAATACATACAGGCTATAGGGAAATTAAACCCAGACAAAGAACAAATGATCGTGCTCATCACACAAACATTTGTCCTGGATGAGAATCAAACCCACGACCTCTGCTATAGCTGTCAGGGTCACTAACCACTAGACCAGCAGAGCAGTGAAGCCCCGTCTTTGATACGCAAGTTTGTAATTTTAATTTATTATATACTTGTTGTTGTTCGCGACTTCACCCGCACGAATGTCGGTTATAGATGTATATATTTACATTATAATTATGTTTGTGCGGTGTGTAATACTGAGTAAGCCTAAGTGCAGAGAACTAAAACGATTACAGATGACTATAGTCATAGCATTATAATCATTGCACGAACGAAGGAAAGTCTGGGCCCAGTAGTGGGTCACCCAGGGTTGATGGTGATAGCTCACCTGCACCACGAAGTTGGCCAGCTTCGGCCTGGTGGCGAGGTAGTTGAGGACATAGTTTCTGATGTCCAAGCGTTGCTGTGTCGACAGACTCGATGTGGACCTTTGTGAAAATAGATATGAAACAACAATTTTATATTAAAGGGAATATAATAAAACAATAATCTTACTAATATTATAAACGCCAAAGTTTGTAAGTATGAATGTTTACTTAATCCACTTTTCTAATTTGAATGAAATTTGGTGCGGACTGACTCCATACTAAATTTCATCCAAGACCGTGGATAAGCACACAGGCTACTTTTCACCCGACTGCAAAAGAGAAGGTTAACCAGCATATGTGTTAATCCAGGCTGTCAAAACTTCATACCGAATTTCATTTAAATTAATCCAGCAATCGTCCATCTATCCGACCATCCATAGTTTGATAAACATCACCTTTATAATATTAGTAGGAAAAAGCATAGAATTGGAATCACCACTAATAAATTGTATGATTTATTATTTATGTACACACAATTTACAAAAAGAAAACAAATGATATATAAAAACAATAGGTACAAAGGTACTGATTATTTCTTAAATAATTTCTGCCAGCAGACCTGCGACAGGAGAAACCAAGAAAAAACATAGACACAGTGTGGTATAAGAAAAAAACCAACAAAGATGTAATTACATTAATCACAAAACTGATATAGATAAATGAAATAATAACATAATTACATAGCAATACAACTGATAATATTACATTATTAATAGTATATTATGTTATTTACCTGCTGATCAATTTCGAGAGTGTCGTGGCCGCCAGCAGCTGTGAATAACTCGAGTCCGCGCGCTCGAGTAGTGCCTGACATTTGCTGAGAGTGTCCGGTGACTCCTGGAGATAAAGTGAAAAGACAAATAAATATTCTACACATACTACGGCCGGTTCCGTGTGGTGTCCGGATATAAAGAATAGCACCACCCCATATCCTCCACTGGGTGTCGTAAAAGGCGACTAATGGACCTTAAGACCCAGTGCAATGTACCAAACACCTTGGGTCACCCGAATGGTGGCGGGTAAACAACCAACAATCGCATTCCCAAATAGGGTTAGTGTCAGGCAGGCGGCCTACTATAAAACCATAGCCAAAACTTTAAGCAACATGTCTAGAAGACGTGGTGCGCCGACCCCAAGTGAAATGGGTTAAGGGCAGGAAGATGATGACCTACTACGGTCGTCCATGTCTGTTCTTCCATAGAGCAGAGGTGGATGGTCCTTGGTAGGTGCCCGATGGGGCACCAATGTGATGACATTGTAAATTAAGCTCCTCAACAAGGCCTCTGCATGTTGGACCTGTGTCCCCGTGTAAGTCTTTAAAAAGGACCGGGCTTCTTCCCTTGAAGTTAGCCCGTGAAATAAAAGAGATACAAATAATAATAATAAATATTCCGCAATATTCACACAACGCCATCTATACTCCATTTGTTCAGACAACTAAATGTAAACAATCTTGGCGTTACTTTTTATCCAAAAATAATATAATATAATACCGATATAGTTTATATTAAGTTAATTACTTAAACAAATGGAGTATAGTCTCAACTTAAGTATACGATAGTAACTTGTGTTATGAGTACAAGACAACTGATAAACATACTTAGATATTTCTAAATACATAAATATTATAGGTAGGTAAATGACACCCAGACACAGAATAAATGATCGTGCTCATTACGTCGTAAACATTTGTCCTGAGTGAGAATCGAACCCACAACCTCCGGTATAGCAGACAGGGTCACTAACCACTAGACCAACAGGCCAGTAGCGCCCTTGGTTCACACGGGTTCAATTTTAATTATTATACACTAGCTGTTGCCCACGACTTCGCCCGCGCGAATGTCGGTTGTAGCTGTAAAAACATTACCCATTCTAACGCAGTCGGTTAAAAGGTAGTCTGTAGTGTATTTTTATTACAAGTCAGAAAAATATACAGTGTGTCTGGACATGGACTAGCGATATTCTAAATACTTAAATATTAACTATTTTAAAGAACAAATACACTCTAAACTTGGGTCCAATACACTTCTCCCCTACGTGGCAGCCATTTTGTTTTTTTTGTTAAAATATTCTCTATGCGAGTACAAAAAAAAACATATCTCACAAAGTTTAAGTCATATTGAAACAAAAGTAGGCTTATTCGAAAGGCAATAATATTTACTACCATCTGCATTACAAAGTAAAGTGCTCACAATTCCATATCTTTTGAAAAAAAAAATTAAACGTCGAAAAAATTACTAGAAATCATGCAATTCAACCAATAATTGGTCATTACTACAAAAACACCCCCGACAACTATTATTGTTTTTTTACTAGATCGACAGATTTTGAGCCAAGCTACAATACAACATAAAATTCACAACTCTATGTCTAATACATCAAGAGTTATTGTTGTTTGAACATCGCGGATACGCAAGCACAAAAGGCCTTTTAGCCCAGTCAAATTAGGGGTTTCACCTCGGAATGAAAGATAATAAGCTGAAAATTGGTGAGAACCTTTGTTTGGTCGTCCTAAATATTGTCTCAAAAGTCACAAGTTCTATCGTGTCCGCGTCTTAAGATGTTCAAGGTCAAAGGTCACGAAAAAACATTTTTTGCGAATATCTCGGTTCCTATTTCTTAAATGATATTTTCGCCAATATCAAAGTTGTAGAGTATAAAATTCTCTACAACTTTTGTCTAAACTTTTTTTTTATACGATCAACCGTTTTTCAGGTAGCGCGCGACAAGTGCGCAGCGTACAGTCATATAATATAAAGGTAATGCAGGGTCAAGCGTGAGTTTCGGTTATCAGTACGTTGTATAAAGTCAATTATTGACAAAAAAATATAATTATTAAGCAATGCCCATTATTTCTGTACATAATAGGTCGGAGAAAAAGTCTTTTCGCATTATAGGTAGTATGTATGAACTTGATAGAGTAGCGTGTCCCCAAGCTGGAGGTGGCCACTTTGAGCAACTGTTGGAGATATTGTAACAGTAATTTAATATTGGAAAAAACATTTAATGAAATTAAATATGAGCGTATGTGTTTTAAATTTTATTTCTAATTTAGGGTTCCGACAATGACCTTTTGTGCTTGCGAAAACAGTATGTTCAAATAATAATAACTCTTAAAGTATTAGACACACAGTTGTGAATTTTATGTTGTATTGTAGCTTGGCTCAAAATCTGTCGATCTAGTAAAAAAACAATAATAGTTGTCGGGGGTGTTTTTGTAGTAATGACCAATTATTGGTTGAATTGCATGATTTCTAGTAATTTTTTCGACGTTTAATTTTTTTTTTCAAAAGATATGGAATTGTGAGCACTTTACTTTGTAATGCAGATGGTAGTCAATATTATTGCCTTTCGAATAAGCCTACTTTTGTCTCAATACAACTTAAACTTTGTGAGATATGTTTTTTTTTGTACTCGCATAGAGAATATTTTAACAAAAAAAACAAAATGGCTGCCACGTAGGGGAGAAGTGTATTGGATCCAAGTTTAGAGTGTATTTGTACTTTAAAATAGTTAATATTTATGTATTTAGAATATCGCTAGTCCATGTCCAGACACACTGTATAGTTAGTAGGTAAAATAGCTGTGACTGGATATTAAAACGGAAATGAATAGGAAATACCCATAATATGGGAACTGTTGAGATAAAATGATATTAGGCATAGGTATATTATTTTATTTTTTTATAATATCTTCTGATTAATCGAAAAGTCCGAGTACGTGTTTACTTTGAAATTACTCAAAAAACTGCTAATATAAAAAACGAAAATCTTTGAACCGGAGCGGTAGATTGCGAACTTTCACTATTTGACTACTTTCAGTTTAAATATTTTTCTAAAGTCAATATGACGGCATATTGTAAACCATCACAGCAGCGCCCTCGTGTTAATATCATAATTAGTTCCGATTTCGGCCACGTGACAAAAGATCCTTGTAACACTACAGGGTGATTTCGAAGTCGTGGGCAATATTTTAAACTAAGACACTATTAATGACACTAATTGCGTTAGGGCTACATTTACGCAAAAAAATAATTGTTATGTAGTTTTTAAAAAGGCCTGAATGTCCTACCTAGTATCAAGTTGTTGCGCGAATTCGAAGTCACCCTGTATATTAAGTTCTTTGAGAAGGTTTTGTGTGTGATTTACCTGGAATCCAACGACCGCCTTCTCCGCCTGCTCGCGTATCAGCGGGTCCTGGGACTCGTACAGTTGTTTGCATAGCAACTCTATTTGTATCACCTCCTGTAATCAACACATAAGACTTGTTAGCATTTATATATTGCAGAAACAAAACGCCGCTAGCATAAAGGCACTGGACTTCACGTCCGAAAAAAAAAATCAAAATTGTGACAAGAACGAATCTAATACGCGTACTAAACCAAAAATTTAAGAGATGTATAAGAAAGAAGAAGAAGAAATAAAAAAGAAAATAACTTTTATTACGTGCTTGTTTTATAACGGTTTACTCACGCGTATTTATCGGGATAGCCCGACTAGTTTCGGACCCAACCGGAGTCCTTAATCATGAGCTGACGCGTGAGTAAACCGTTATATATCTCTTAAATATGAATCATTATCAAAACCAAAAATTACTGAAAAACATCGACAGATTAGTACTCCAACGGAGAACACACTTTCAGTGTATAGGTTTGAAAGAACCTGCGCGGTAAAAGCGAACCCCGGCTATAGGCAGATGAGGACGCCCCAGTGGTTTTAGCCTATAACAGTCCGGCACACCTCTTGGTGTAAACTTGGTAAAATAGTCGGGTTCCTCTTTCTTTCGTAACTCTTTTCTTTATGTAAAGAATATTTTATCCCCTAATTGGCAATCTGTACATTTTGCTAATTTGCGTTGTTGTTGCATAATTATTATTGTAAAACATAAATTTTATTTTCTATTTTTAAATGAGTTACTTATGGAGTTTCTTGCCGGTTCTTCTCCATAAGAATGACATTTTGGAACCGCGCAACTAGAGTAAGTAACGTTTTGAAAGTGCCTGAGGCCTATTCGAAATAAAAAACCTTTTGATTTTGATTTTTACCCCCTGCCATTAGTAAAAAAAGACGCTAAAGTGGTTTTAGCCCCCTAACGAGGGACAGTCCTTGAAGCATACCACTGGGATACAAAACAATAAAAAGAGGTTCGAGAAGAACTTGGCCGGTTGTTTCCTATAGAGGTACCTATAGGTCCTAAAAAACCATTTAGATAATATTGCTGGTAAACCCGCAGGCCGCCTACTAATATTTAGGTAAACATGCATACATTTTAGCAGTTTATCACTAACTATAAACAATTCTAACACCTAACTTAGTAACAAATATATATTCGAAGTATTATTACGCAATACGATGGCCCAGTTTTTGAAACAAAGTAGTTTAATTAGTTTTAAAGTTATTTATATGCATTAGTTAAGTAAGAAGAAGCAGTTAAGAAAAAATAAATAACCATTTTTAACCACCGTCAAAAAAAAGGAGGAGATTCTTAAAACCTATACACATAACCCCATACATATGGGAATAATTGAACCTACTAATTTGGTAATGACTTCAGTCAGTACCTAGATAATAAAGATGATATCTTTTTTCATTTAGATTATTTTCAAGTTTTTAGTGCAGCTGTTTTTATATACTGTTAAAATTAGATTTTTTGATTTTCCAACCTAGCAACAAAGGATTTGTTCCTGAAGACCTAAATGTACCTGATAGAGTAGAACTATTGCAGTAGTGTCACGTGACAGCGCACTATACGCCGTAGCGCGGCGTCTCTCGCACACAACTGCTGTAATAGTACTATAAGGCCGGCCTCATACAGTATGAAATTTGGAATCTGAACGTCTGTTCTCTATTGCAAATATCAATAAAGTAGGTTAGTATTACTTACGTGTAACATAAAAGTAGTTTGTATTGAAATAAAGAACACTTTCAGATTCTGAATTCCAGAGTGTTTGAGGCCAGACTAAGAGGTGATGGTTGGTCCTGTGACGCCGGTTTATCCAACTTCACATATTTATTTTACTTCTTGAAAACTGGTGAGGGTTAGATAATCAGTTGTTCTGTAATATATAGTATTCAGCTAATTCTAGTAGCCGATTTTAACATCTTGATTAAAGGTGGAGCTGAAAAATAGTTCTGAAGGTTTTTCTGCATTTGAGATATATTATGAAATATACAAATTTACACACTTATATATATTTTATGTTACCTATTTAAGATCCCACTAAGTCTTAATTTTCATTACTTATAGTATACTGAAAGTCCATAATACTCTAATAAGAATCATATAAGTTTGAATGCACTAGAAAACAATGAATTTGCAAAAAAAACAATTAGCATTTTAGAAACATAAGTTACATAATGCATAGATAATAGTTTAGTACTCAGGTATGTGTGTTAATTTTATGCAAAGTGACTGTTAATATAACTTCATTTTCTAGATAATACCGTAACTGCTTCAGGACCAAACTGTTTGGTATGAAAGTGAGATATACACCCAGTGGTGGGATGACCAGAACCCTAGTTATGGAGGATAGAGGGCTAAGCAAAGTGTAGTGACATCTTGTTATTCATAAATAATAATTTTGTATAGTGTATTGTTGGCTGTATTGTTTTTTGGCACTGTAAGCCTGTATTGGTTTTGGAATAAATAAAGGCATCAGACACTGTTGAAGAGTAGGGTCCAGCGCACACCTTTGGAGAGCATTTGAAGACAATTTAATATAAACTTAGCTATAACCAAGTAGCTTGAGTTCGCTTTAAGTACCACATGCAAATTTATTCTTCTATTATCCGTAAAAGTATATTTAAGGTGGTGAAGCTATATTGTGTAAGTTTATTTAATGATTTTTGTTTTTACTTTTAGCCTATTGAGTCCCACAGGTGACCAGAGACCTCCCCCAAATTCTTCTATGTTTTTCTTCTTCTATTTAATGAACAGGAATGAAAAAACTTAACGTGGAAGAAGACATGCAGCACCAACCCCAAATAATAATTGTGATAAAAGCAGGGGAATGATGAATGAAAAAACTTATCTACTGTGTATATTACTGCAGTTAACACATTGACATTGAAATAAATTATTACTTGAAAAATTTCATCAACTTATAGGTTCACCTACAATTATGTCTCAATTCGCAATATCCAGCACACATCCTGAACATTCAGAGAAAGAGATAGGCCTTATACCAAAAGTACATCAGGTAACAGGGAAAGTATAATATTTTCAACATGTAGAATAATTAAAACAAAAGAAACGATGGACTGATTGTTTAAAAGATGATATGGCTGCGAAGAGCGTTACATGCAAGACAATGTCAGATAGGAACACGTGCAAGTAGAAGACATGCTGCGCCGACCCCAAATAATAATTGGGATAGGGGCAGGGGAATGGTGATAGAGAAATTGAAACCACTTAAACAGTGCTGCTTGCGAATAGCAAGGTGTGTTGACTAAATAATTATTAAAAGTTAATTAACTATTCTTTAATATTCTCATATCTTTACACAATACACCTTAATGGAAGTTTTCAATTAAAATAGAATTGTAAATACCTATATGTTTTAACCTTAATTTACTTTAATGTCAATAATAATTATGATTGAGACTAAAATTTTTGTGTTAAGTTCTAAATTAGCCTAATTTTTTGTAGTAACAAAGATGATGTTGTCATTTAAAAGGAAGAAAACTATTTTATTAGTTATATTTCGCGACTTATTGTACATATTGCAAGAGACTTTGATTTCGTCTTAAAACATCATATTAGGTAGAATTTGGGTTGTTATTGTGGTAGAATACAGAAATAAATGCAAAAATAAAACTCGTTTTGTTTATAAGACCATTAAAAACAAGTTCGTATCAATTGTAGTACTTCAAAAATAGTATATCGCACTAGGGGGCAGAATACGTTGGGTGCAGTCAATTTAACAGAGAGTTTTGATTGAATTTCAAGGATACTGTGTGTAAACATAGCACAATAACCAAAATGCCGGCAACACAATGAAATTATCTACTTCCGCGTAGGTAATAGGCCTTTCTATAAGTTATAATTTACGAAAATTAAGTAAAATAAACGTAAATACACTCAGAAAATAATACTTCGCGGCCCAAACACGATATAAGTGGGACGAAATCAAAGAAATTTGTGGCGGCATTTAAAAAAACCATACATTACATATATTTGTTCGGTTTTAAAATTATGTTCAATGCAATATTTATAGTAAATTCATTTAATATAAGTTAGAAATCATAATATTTTGGTTCTCACCTGTTCTTCAGCCATCTTTGTTATTTTCTTGCATTTGAAATGACGTTTCGTTACATCAAAGTTGTCTAATCAGAACTCTTCATGGTTTGTTTGTTTATGAATTCATAAATTTGACATTACCTTGTATAATTTAATGTAATATTTAATCCATAAAATTTTAAATGCAAATTTATTGAATCATACTTTAGAACAGCCTTTTTGGAGCACAAAGTATGCAAATCTAAGAAATGAATTTTCCGAAATAATTAACTTGCAACGAAACGTTGCAAAATCGCGAAGATAAAGTTGCGTTCACAATTTATATATTTTTTTAGTTTCAAAGTTGATCACTACAAAGGTTGGTTCATCTCGTTTTTGACTCCCATGGTCTCTGGTCCGTCTTTAGATGTGAAAGTATTTGTATCTAGCAGTAGGACATTTAGTTTACAAACTAGGATTGTTCCGGTTCTGTTTAGGCATAGCTCGTAAACATACAAAACCTAAGTGTAAATTATCCAAAAGCCTTACAGTTTTTGTGATAAATTAAAAGAATTTTAATCGAGAGTCTATAATAAATCATTCCGTTACGACTGCTTTTCCTATACCTATTTACTGTACACTTAAAAACCAATAAATCCCTTTGGTCATGCCTAAACTCAAAGTCTTGAATATGGGTAAAGTAGATATGAGTGTTAATCTTCAGAAATATCGGTTAAATATCTAAAGTACGTTACGACTACATATATTGTGATCACAAAAATAAACATGAACTAGACCTATTTAACTTCCACATTTGGTAAGTACGCAAATGAGATCTACTAACCAAATATTAGAATAAGGGTGTTGTCGATGTGAAAGAGCTAAGTGAAAGAGACACAGCTGTTCGCCAAGAAGCACACAGTCACAGTCATACTTTAAAAGGCCTTAATGACATTAAAATAACGTAGTTGGAGGAACCTTGAACGATTTTTTTCTGATAAAAGTTTAACTTTAAGACAGTCATATCGTCCTGAAATTATGACATTTTAGTCAAAGTTTAAGATACATATCGAAATTTTATCCGAAAAAGTTATGTACCTACCTACCTAAGTAAAGTAGCTCATGAACAAAGCGTCTTGAAGAAGATTCCTGTTTATTTTCAATCAACATTGTTACCTACTTTCTAAAAGTTTTTGCTTCAACAGATTTGAAACATCGCAAGAAAGAATTCAAAGAGTTCTGTCGAACGCTTTCCGAAGACCAAACTCATTTCGATATTACACAAAGGCCATTACCAAATACTGGCAGCGTACGCGAAGAAGACAAAAACATCAACAAGAAACAAAAAGTAAAAAAAACATAATAGAACAAAAGACTCAATTGTCAAATTAAATCGGTAGCCTTGAATAAGCTTCAGAAAAATGTAAATAAATTATTTTCGCTGATTATCATTTCAAAATTTATGTAGTTTCAACATGTTAAGAACGACTATATCAAGATTGAAGAAGGTTTGTACAATAGCCTACGTTCCGCGTTTTTTACGTGGCTATCAGCCTTACTCCCCTGGGAAAGTTGAGATCTGTAAGTCAACCTTCATTATTATTTGTAGAATTAACTAATTAATTATTCAATACAAAAAAGAGGGCCTAACACCACTTTACAAAGATTATTGTAGTCTACTTTTTCGTATGATTGATGTACAGCCTAGTGACAGAGTTAAAGGCGCCCGTAGGACTCTGAAGTGGGAACAGACACCCTAGAAAAATTCTCAGGTTTCCTCAAATTGATGATTGTTGCAGTTGTGCAAGTGAGATGACATTTTAGCTGTCTATTTTGTCTTAAAGTGCTGAAAGGATTGTTTGACACGTGGCCGAAATCGGAACTAATGAATTCATATATGAAAAACCACCCTTTGACAGACTGTTGAGTTGATTTTTGTTGCGAATCAGCGCCCTCATGTTAATGTCTACTTGCGTGCCAAAGATCCTTCCAGCTCTATTCTACGTTACATGAATAATATCAAAACAATTTCTGCATTTTAAAATCAGTTAGGCCTTTACCTTGTGTAAGGCGTGGTGCTAGGCCCTCGAGTCGTTTTAGTCATTTTTACGATTTTGAGATATTTGCGTTTGCGAATTGATAAAATTTACTTTCATCTGAACAATACTAAAAAAATGATTCCTTTTAATTTTATCTTTTTTCGACTTTGAAATTAAAGAGTTGCGTTTGATGTTTTTAGTGTTCCGTACATATTTCGTTCACAAGATTGGCCGATTCTAAGTGACAGTGACACACCGACAAGTATCAGTCCTAATCAGTTCGATACATTTACATCTTATGGTCAGTCGCACAATCAAGACGAATTATGTAATGCACGCCAACCAGGATATATCCAGATTATCCAAATCGGTGTGTTGACGGGAGAGGTAATCGCATACTACCTGATGCGATGCACTCTGTGTGTTATTTAGTAACACCCGACACCTTGCTTCAGTCATTTGATTTTTTCTTTCTTAATATAGGTAAAAAAAAAAAAATATTTTAGATAAAGAATAAAGAAATTCATAATGCAACAACGGTGGTTTTATTTGTTCCTACGTTTACGAAATAGTATTTTGGTAACAGGCATAATTGTGTTTTTCATATAATCAAGTAGCGAAACAATTAAGCATTATACTCCTTCACCATTTTAGTCTTCTCACAGTTGCATAAAGGCGCTGCTACGCATACTTAGTTTGCTTAGTGGCTCTCTGTCAGAGGCTTTAAATTTTAAAAAGCATATCGTCAGTTTTGTGAATTAAAAACGCAGTACGGAACACTAAAAGCGACTGAACACGCGCTCAGTTTTTTTTTTATTCGCGCCGTTTTTTAACAACGACCATTTTATTTAAATAGGTTCCTAACATCAAATATTTCAAACGCGAAAAAATGGCGTAAAAAGCCCGCGAGGAGGATAAATCGCAAATTCAGTCCCGATTCTTACTTTTTATACTTAGAAAACAAACTCATGGCTTTTTTCGCTATTTTTTCAGTTTCGTATGCTGTGGTAAAGAGAGCCCCGAAAAGTACAAAGTCTTCGGCGGGCGACGATGAACCCGACCCTAAGGCAGTGACCCACAAAGACGATCAAGACTTCTTGATCGTACCCGATAAAGAAGCCAAGTCACCCGAGAAACATGCAAAGGAAACTGGACCGCCGGAAAATACTAAAGAAGAGGGCTTCACGCCCATGGTGTTGTCACCCGGGCAGCTCAGAGACGACCATTGCGAGGAGTGCCAGAGGATCATAGACAAAGCATTCGGCAAGGAGGAGATCGAACCGGTCCTCGGAGAGCATTTCTACAACCATGCCGCCGTTGAGGAGACGAGACGCGCCATCACCAAAGCAGAACTAGCCAAGCTGCAGTACACTGCTGATATGTTAAAGGAACAGATTGTCCCCGACCAAAGAGTTAATTTTGGTTTGTACAAATCCAGGGAATTCGCCCAGGACGAGCTTTCTGCAGAACCTGAAGCAAGCTTGAAAGACAGTGTGGTAAAACCCACAGAGAAGATTATGGCAGATGGTAAACCTGCCAAACCTCAGGAACAGCGTGATGAGCTGGGTTTCTTGGCGAAATCTCTACGTGTGCTGCCTGCTGAAGAAGGCAATAGCGACCTATCTGAGAGAGTTAGAAACGCACATCCTGCTAAAAAAAAGGATTTAAACCTAAGCGAATATATGAATATATTCAAGAATGCTTCATTCGATAAAAATCAGCGTAAACAATCCGTAGGCAAAGATTCGAATAAGGATGACTTAGAAAAGATCAAAATACGAAATCAAAATGTTTATCTTAGTAAACAAGGGAATCCAGGAACTATTGATAGAGAAGAAGTGCAGACTGCAGCGTGTGGGGCCAAGAGTGGACAGGAAACTAAAATCGGTTACATGAGCCGCGCGCACACAATGCAAACCACCCCACATAAAGTGGAACAAGAAGCTTTAAACCCAGTCAACTTGGACGGCGTGCACTTAAAAGAATACGTTGTTAACGCAACAACTGCTAAAGAACCTGAAGAACAATTAACGCAAAAGATTGAACATATAGACGAGACCCCCTTAGTAGAAGCTCATACTCCTAAAGTGGAAGGGTTTAGCATTACTCCAAGGGTCTTAGGAAAGGCAAGGGAAAGCATCAAAAACTATTGTGATAAGCATATTGAAGACCCAGGAAGCTCTCCTGGTATAGACTCCTCCGCTAGCTATGACGAGGTAGCCAAACGTTGCCTGGACACTCCAACGAGCCAGATCGACGAAATACTGTTAAAAGAAATGGAAAAGCTAGGAATACCTATTACTGGTCATAGGGATTCTGGTATACGCTTACCAGTTTGTGAAAATGATCTAGTCCAAATGGACGTACTGAAGAAGCCGAGACGGCCCGTTGAGAAGAAAGACATTGATTTAGAGAGTCATGAGTGCGAGAGAGGGGCGGTAGATCTCTGCAAACCATTAGAAATGGAAGATAATGATGATGCGACACTGGATTATCCTATACTACGTATAAACAAAGAGTCTGCGTTGCCTGACCATGACGAGGAAGCCATAATGCAACTGGTCGAGCTGATCAAAAACGAACAACTTAAGTGTGATGCCCGCGAGGAACAATTTGAGGAAGCAGATACTGCAGATACTACAAATGATGCGATACACCCTAACCAAGTCCTCATAGATCCCTATGATAAGACGACAATAGCTCGTGACACCGGCGAGTATGACCCTGACGAGTGGCATGATCCCAAGCGAGGGTGCTCCTACATGTACATACCGACTTTCCAAAACGAGAGAGAACACGACAGACACGCGGCACTGGCACAGTACAATGCTCCAGAGGACACTGCTGCAGAGGCTGAGACCAACCCAACACCAGCCATGAGTCCCAACCACTTCGCATGGTTCAAAGAGAAGACCAAAGGATACATGGCACAAAACCTTACCTATGATGATGATGGCACAACTGAAATAGAACCTGTAGCTCAGCCCCATAAACGATTATGTGAAAAGAATGACAACAATGAAACCACCGGGGATACGTACAGCAGATACATGGACATGTGTGATCCCAGCGGTTTCTGGCGGCACCAGTACGCTGAAGGAAATCGAGACCAAAGAGATCAGCCAAAGAATATCTATGAGAAACAGCCGGCTGAAATGAGGCCGAGGCTGTATGGCTGCCATCCGGGAAACAATTATTATAACAAAAACTCACACCTACAGCAACAAAGCCACCGGCAATCTGAATTCAACACTATTATTGCGAACACATCACAAAGCGGTGACCTACCAGAACGAGTCGCCAGAAAACCAGCGTCACCGTCATCACTATTCCGGAAAGTGTCTGTGGCGTCACGTTCCGAAGCTCCAACACCTGCTTACTACCTTTCCAAAGGGACTACCAATATTAAAGACACTCTAAAAATATCGAACAGAATGAAAGAGCCATCGAATATTAATGCAGTAGAGAAGGTTCTGAACGTCAAACCGAACACAACGGTACCAGCGAAACTTGCGCATAAAGTGAAATCCATCGCTTTGCCACCACCGACCTATAGGATCTACAGACATATGCTGAAAAGTCATATGAATCCAAGACATCCAATGCGTGCACGACCAATTAGGCCGAAGCCAGCAGATTCGCTAGAGGCCCCCTACACGCTGCACTCCATCAGAGAAGATGTCCCACTAGAGCACAAGAGACCTCACACTACTAGAGAAGCGCGGCGATCCCAAGAGCGACCCGAACCGCTAACACACACTAGTTTCAGTACCCCCCAAAGTGAGGAAATCGAAGAACTTCGATACGAAAACGCAACTCCACTAACATTGGGTCAAGGGGAAAACTTTAGATACAAAACATTTGAAAACCTTTCCGACGAGCTGTGGGATGCCGCGGATGCCTCGCCTAACGAACAACTCACGCAGAGAAATTACGAGAAAGTTCTCCAGGAAGAGATGTCACCTTCGGCCCCGAACATTAGAGAGAACATAGAAGCTTCTACACACGCTGCTAAGAGGAGCCCAGCTGTACTACTGTTTGAATCGGAGCATTTCGACCCCAAACACGTGCTTACATGCAATGAAACCTGTCCCATCGCTCTGAGAGCTTCGAGTATGAAACCGAGTGACTCCAGCCGACTCAAAGCTGTGTTTGATCGCGATTTCGCTAAAAGTAACATAAGGCACTATTCTCCCTCTTCCGCGCCCACTGCCGACGAAAAAGAACCGCTGCCAGGATTTGAATGCCTATCGGACATCAACAGGCGAGCGCAGTTGGGCGATGTGCCCAATCTAATGCACGCCGATTCTTGCCTGGCCGACCCCGCCAGCGCGGAAGTGACGGCCGCCGCGCTATCGGACACCATCGTCGAGCCGATCCAGGCCCCCACCCGCCGCCGCAGGTCCCCCGCGCCCACAGACCCCACACCCCTCCAATCCGAGGAGGTCGAAGTTCCTGCTCTACCGAAATTGAATGAAGATGTCTCTCTATCTGAACTCCTAAGAAGAGTGAGACTGAGGAACAAATTGATTGAACAAGCGAAAAATGTCAATGCAGTCGAGGCCAGCAAGATAAAGTGCCCTCCGGGACCTAGGTGCCATCCTACTGGGCGCCGCGCACCGCCGAACAACCCCGTGATACTGCCTCCCTTCGCGCTGCCGATGCTCAAGCCGCGCCCGCGCACCTGCCCCCCGCCCAAAAAGAAGAAGCCGCGTAAAAGCAAATTCTCTACTTGTGACTTGGACCTGGGAACAGGTCTTCATCTAGGCTCGACTAATGACTGTCCAGACATGGTTTGCGAAATGAACGACGTCGGCGCCATCAACTTGGCCCCCTACGGTAAGATGTCTGTTGCAGATTTGACTGACGATGTCGTTGAACGCTTACACGAATTAGGTGAAATGTTAGGTGGGATCTGGCAGGGGTCTAAGCTTGTGTTGGCCAGGGACTACGACCCTTGGACTCCTATCCCTGCCTGGCCATCGAAAAAGAAGTCGCTCAGTAAACTCAGGAAACAGTCGCGATGTGAGCCCGGCTGCAAGAGCTATCCCCCGACCAGGACGGAACACGACCCCCCCTGTGCACCCAAGCCCTGTGTTGGCTATCCCAGGAAACACTACTCTTTGTTAGACTGCTTTGCTGTATCGCTTGGTGACCATGACATAATGTACGATTTGGGAGAGTATTAGGCAGTAAATTTCAGTTATATTTTTTACAATGTTTTTTTGGTAAACAGCGAAAATAAATTTCCGGACACACAATTGATGTTTTCTTTGTTATAAACAACCCTTATCTTGGTTTAGACCTTGGTCATGCATAGTACGAATACAGGTAGAAGGCTGAAATAGAAATTACAATGTTAGTTACTAGCTGTTGCCAAAGAAATGATAGATGGATTGTGTGAAAGATAATGCTGTAAAGTATTACTTGCGAAATGACGTCAGATAGGAACGTGTGAAAGAAGACATGCTGCGCCGACCCCAAGTAATAATTGGGATAAGGGCAGGGGAATGATGATTAGTTATAAGCTGTTGCCTGCACAATTGTCTGTAACAGTTGCAAAAACATTACCCTCATAATGCAGTCGGTTACAAAGTAATCTGTTGCTTCAGCCGTGAACGTGAAAGAATAACAAACATCCGTCCATACTTACAAACTATCTTGTTTATAATATTAGTAGGATAACTACAAATATAAAGTTTAGTAAACTTTTAGCAGCCACCGGTATTTTTCCTGTAGTCCCTGAAGCTTTTGTTGAAAATTAAAGATTCGCGAAAACTTGAAAACCTCTAACCTTTAAAATGTAAAGGGAAATGCCGGTGTCCGAGTTTTGTTATTGTGGCTGGTGGTTCGTGTGACACACATTCCTTTACATTCCACACACCAGTAAACTGTATTATTCGTGAGTAATCTCATCTAGAAAACATTAGTGCCTGTTAAAAAACAATACGAGGGAAAAGATAATTGCTATAACTTTTTTCACAGGCAGTTTAGTATATTTTTTTAATGAACTTTATAGGGACTTCTCAATGTTACCTGAATTCTTAAAATTTTAACGTAATGATAAGAAAGACTTTATGCTACATACGCACATTATGAGTTCCATATTTCGACTGGCCTGTTGGTCTAGTGGTTAGTGGTCCTGGCTGTTAGACTAGACCCGACTGGAAGTCTTGGGTTCGAGTCCCACCCAGGACAATAATATGTAGTGATTGGGCCGCTAATTAGTTTGCTTTAGCTGTTTACATTGTATATGAGTAAACGGTACTTCCCTGCTAGTTTCAAAAGTAGGTCGTTCGTGGAAATCTGAATAATTCACTGATTTTCCTCCTCTTATCTAATGCATATGCAAGTGTTCCTTATCAGTTTGAAGAGAGCATTTTAGAGACGCTTGGTAAATAGAAATGTGTTAGGTTAATATATTAGTTAAACACACTGATTGTCTATACATTTAAATAAAATTGGAAGCATGTTAAATACACCAAAATTCCCACAATTACAATTATGTCGGTCTGCTGTTTGCTCCCGCTAATCTGAAATGGCTGGACCGATTGTGACGGGACATTTATAGGCAAGTAGCTGATGTAATAAAGAGTAACTTAGGCTACTGTTAGACAAAAAATGTATAGAACATATTTTCACCCGCTAGACCGGGATAGCAGTTCCATTTGACGTTTTTTTTTTCCTTTATTGTTTTTAAAAAAAAATCTGATAGTCCAGGGTATTAGGTAACTACATCCAAAGTTTCATCCTAATTGCATAAGCCGTTTAAGCGTGAGAGAGAAAACATCCATCTGGCCATCTATCCACTTATCAAAACTGACAAACTTTCGCGTTTATAATATTAGTCTAGTAGGCAATGTTAATCTTGATGATATTAATCATCGCCTTTTTGCACGATTTAATTACAATACTAACTAACAGCATGCTTGAATGCCTAAATACAGGAAAATCGTTCAGAAAATGCACAGAATTTGCAACTTATAAAAACCCGCATAATTGTGTTATATCTATGTTTGTTATAGACTTGTTAATTCTGTTTCTATGATTGTTTTTACCTGTTTACTGTAAACATTACACCTGTTTAAACAAGGTTATAAAGGTGAGACATATGTATATTAGTCACATTCACAAGGAATTTTAAGTACCTAATGCTGGACATGAATGTGGATGAATATAGGGGTAGAAGACGACTAAAGAAATGGTGGATGAAATGTGTGAAAGATGATATGGCTGCAAAGAGTTTTACTTGCGAGATGACGTCAGATAGGAACGTGTGGAGGAAGAAGACATGCTGCGCCGACCCCAAGTAATAATAGGGATAAGGGCAGGGGAATGATGACAAGGAATTTTAAGTCAAGATGAATCTTCTTATTCGTATGGCTGATGTACAATCTGATATCAAAATTTACAGAGGAATGGTAACATTCTTGATAAGTGTGTCGCTTAGGCTGAAATCACACCGAGATCGCAGCCATCAGCAGCGATTTGGCAATCATTTAGTAGTAGCCTAACCAGAAGTTTTAAATTCCTTTTTCCCTGTAAAAAGAACAAGATTTTATTAAGTTAGTTTAGTTCATAACGTTTATGCAACTAGCTGTTGCCCGCGACTTCGACCGCTCGAATGTCGGTTATAGCCGTAAAAACGTTACCCGCTTCTAACCTTTTCTGACATTAACCAATTCTTCTATATGGAACAACTATCGTATATTTAATTTAATATATTAAAAAAAATCACAAATAATATGCTAAAACCTTCCTCGAGAACTACTCCATATATTTGTGAAAACTGTATGAAAATTGGTGCAGTCGTTTATGAGTTTTTTTCCGAACATACTGATAGATACGGAGGAGGACTTTGTTTTATAATACGCAGTGATATACAGTTCTCAAGAATATTTTTCGTAAACAACCGGTAAAATCGATTGTCAATCCTAGGTCTATAGGTCTAGGTATATAACTTTCATGAAATACGAATTGTAAGATGATACTTTGCATGACCAAGTAGTAAAGCCAAGGAAGACACACAACGTGTATAAACCACATCTATGTATAAAAATTACGAATTACTCAAAGATAACATTGAAAGAGACGATATATTAACATTTTAATCGGCTAATAATAATTTTGTATGTATTACTATTGTCGTTGTCTATCTCTCAATATCTTTTTGAATATCTTTGTCTTTCATATCAATATTTGTTATAATTTTAAATTAATCAAAATCTTAACATCAAATAGTGTGAACGGAAATCTTTGCAAAGCATGTCTAACTATTTATATCATTATGTCTATGTCTAAAGTATTCTATTTGAGATATTTCAATATAAGTATCAGCTTACTAAAACCTTTTTTGTCTCAATCAGGTACTGGTACTGGTACTGGCGGCACCGGGAGGGTTCGTGTGTGTAAATAGTTAAGACGCATTTCACTAGGTGACATGTTTCAAAGTTGCAGACACTTATCGCTTGATATCACGTAGTTTGTCTCCACAAAAGTTGTGGGACAATGCTCTGTGATATATGACTGCTCTTTGGCCAGTCGTGATCACTGATAAGTTAGGACTTCCACCACACTGGCGTGTTACTGTGGGCTTAAAACGAGCATTCTTACCGACTTTAAATACGTTTGGTTTGGTCCCGGCCTAATAGCCACTGACTTTGTGCTTCCAAACATCATCATTACACCTTCATAAACTTGCTATCTGCTTTCAGAAGACGACTATCTCCCATCGATAAATCAAAATTTTTCCAAAACGGAATGGACGAAACCGAAATTCGATGTCAATAAGCCATACTCTAACAACAGAAAAGATGGCGACGAAAGCACGAAAGACAATGAAAAATACAAAAATAAAAGCGAATTAGTACCAGATGGGCAGAGTAAGGTAGTAAAAGACGAGAGGTCGGTGTATCAAGCGTGTCAAAGCCTCAGAAACATGATTAGTGCGTTTTGCACGAAAGTCGATTTGCGCGCCACAATTGCGCATTTGAACTTAGACCGTCTTCTAGCCCCGCCAATGGCCGCGGTGTCCTACAACACGGTAAGATACTACGACAACTCAGATCCAACTAAAAAGGACACATTCTGGAAACCTAGAGCAAGGATTCCCGTTGGCCCAGACTGGAAGAGTAAGGTCCAAGACCCTAAAGACGTCCAAGATATAGAGAAGGAACTTAAGTATTATTTGTTGTCCGTCGGTGACGCGAACTGTAACAAGCAAAAGCCTAAAATGGTGGCCGAAGCACAGAAATGACATATCTAAAGAGAAAGTCGAAGAAAACGCCTTAAATAATATAAAAATAAAAAATCGTAAATATTGTTTATGGTGGCTGTATCGCGAAATACCTTCTTGAGTGTTAAAAGATGAAATAAAGATGTCTGCAAAAAATGGCTGAATGTTACGCGCCATTTTTCGTTAGCGTTGTTATAGTTTTATTAAAAGCCTTTGCATGTGTGTTTTTTTTTTCTAGCTTTCGGAAACGACTCGTTTTAACAATATGCCATTTTTTGTGATATTTCCTTAATTTTCTTAATTGTTCAAGAGGTTATTTTGCGATGATAGAAACGTTTTTAAAATTTTCTTACTTTAATTTTGATCGTTAAAAGTATATAATTTTTGAATTTGGTAATTTGGTATTTACATATTTCTGAATAATTTAAATATTGTATGTGAACATTGCCGTAATATGTTGAAATTTTGTAGTTAAGTAAAATTTTTAGTAAAAATATGCAAATTTTTTTACCAAGCGCAGAGGATTTTGTATTTTTTTGTGCTTTCAATATTACAGTTCTAAAAGACAATTGCTTTATGCTTTGTGACTTTTTTTATTTGTTTACAAAGTCATATGATTTGTCTTCATTGTATTTTTTGTTTTTAATACAATAGTTTTTACTAAATGGACTTTTGATTAACCCGCAGTTTGTTGAATTTGTATGTATTTATTAATTTGTACATTTTTGCCTTACATCAAATCTACTGCTACGTCATCCACGTTCTGGCATATGATTTGAAGTGGATTTTAAACCTAATCCAAACCTAAACCAATGCTAAACGGAACCTAACCAAAACCTAGAAAAATCTTTTTCTTATTTTTGTTTAAATGTCTTCTTCGTTAATATTCGAAAATTAAAAAAAATAGCAACAAGAATCAGCTCAATAGTCAGTCAAAAGTGATGGTTTTTCATATAGGAATCGAGTTCGGCCACGTGCCAAAAGATCCTTAGAGCATTAGGTATAAATTATTTGCTTGAAACCAAATTTTAAACAAGACCTTATTAGTAATCCAAAGAGGTTTGTATCTTTTAAGTATGACTCGCATAATAATATGAGTATGTTCTACGCCTGGGATTCACACAGCGTCAGAGAGGAAACATTATTGTATTATTTTCCTTTTATTTCGATAGCTTATGTGCATACAGGTAACATCCTTAAGAAAATGTAATAAGACGTTAATATGATGCAATTTCTGAAGAGAATAATTTAATTAACCTTTTCACGAACCGACTTGAGTTAATTGTTATTAAAAGAGTTTAATTGACTAAATACAGTCAAATGGGGGTGAAATTTCGAATGGGCTTCAAAATTAACTTACGTTGAATTACTTACATGACGTTATTTTGACTCACAACTGTAGAATTGTAAATTTTATGATTGTAAGAAATAAACCACATGTGATTCAAGAAAGATAGAAATCCTTCACAAAAATTCTATCTATTCACCCCGCAAAACCTTTTTTCACCCCAGTTATAGGTGCACAACATTAACGTTCTTATATGAAGTCGGGTAAAAATAACCCATGTTTATATTTATCCATATATTCTCGGCTAAGTCCATATTGAATTCCATCCAAATTTGTCCAGCGGTTTAAGCGTGAAAGAGTTTCAAATTTCCATCTATACACACTTAAAAACTTTCGCATTTATAACAGTTAGTAGCTAAGATTTCAAGTAGGTATTTTCCTTTTTAACTCTTTCCGCCTATGAATTACATTGTCACTATTCGTCACCGCTTACGTTCTCAAGACAGCAGCCACGTAATAATAAATTAGTCATGATTTAAGACAATGTTATTGTTATTTTATAGCGCATACGACAGCTATATGTATATTTAATGTATGCAGCTGTCGTATTAAAGTCCCTTTTCCTAATAATTACTGTTTTATATCTATTCTAATTATAGTATTACCATTGATGAGCGGTGGTCTTTATAGTTCAATCATGTTACTATTACTCTCAATCTTATACACTGGTATAACTGTCTTTTACTACAAGCATTGGAATATATGTAGTACTAGCTGTCCCTGCAAATTTCGTTTCGCTAACAAAAAGTAATATGAAAACTATCATTTTATTTATGACGAAAAATCCAAATATCTTACGGTACCCTATTTTTTTCCAAAATAAAATATAGTCTATGTTACTCGTGAATAATGTAGCTTTCGAATAGTGAACGAATTTTTAAAGTCGGTCCAGTCGTTTTTGAGCCTATTCATTACAAACAAACAAAGTTTTCCTCTTTATAATATTAGTGTAGATGTACACCAAAATTACACTTTTTACTAATTTATACCTGTTTGTTTGTTCCCCCTAATCTCTGAAATAGTGGGACCGATTGTTAGTTTGTTTTCACGTTGAATTCCACGCGGACAAAATCGCGGGGCAGCTAGTTTTTAATATGAAGAATATTGCTTAGTAGCATTGCTATAATTATTTTAAAACACCGTCCTCATAAGCCAGTTAAATAGAAACAATTAATCTTATTCGATAAATCTTAATTATTTTATTCTTGATCTGTATCCGGAAGTTTAAGGTTCATCTTCCGAAGTCAAGGTCCAAAGTTCAATTAGTTCGAAACCTTTATAAGTTCATAGAGTTCATTGACTTTTCAATGACAGAGCAAGCTTTTAAGAGACACCCCACACTAGCGTCTTTCGAGCGTCGTCGTCGTGCCAGCGATCGTGCGTCGCCGTTGTTGTGCACAAAAAACGTTGAACTGACGCCCGCGCCGCGGCGACGCGTAGCCAGCGCCGCGCACGCTCGGCGTTCGTTCGGCGGCCAGCGCTGGCGTCGCGTCGCCGCGGCGTCGACGTCGCGCGGACGCTGGCACGACGACGACGCTCGAAAGACGCTAGTGTGGGGGGTCTCTAAATGTACAGACAGAGATGTAGGAACACCTACCCTGGAGTTTTATGGACAGAAGCCAGCTAGGGTACACAAATGCAAAACGGGTAGGCAAACGCGAGCGATCACGAGACTCTTTTTCTTTTTTTACAACTCCTGCACTAAGGAATTAAATCGTTGTACCTATTACAGACATTTAATTCACATGCACATAAACACCCAGTCTTAGAACAAGCATTTGTGGAAAACACAAATTGTTGTCCTACGCGGGAATTGAACCCGCGACACGTCGCACACTATGGAAACTAGTGCCCTGAGTGTTAATGTAGTGACCTTTACCACTTGGCTATCCGTGCAGTCAAACCCAGCAGTGACTGGCTTAGTAGAAGGTGCCCGGGGTGTTTTTAGTCGGTGGGAGTCCGACATATCCCCACGCCGTGCCCTCGGCGTGGGTTCAAGTAATCAGCGTTTCACCGCGGAAAAATAAAAGTATAGTTGGGTGACACTGCTTAGTAAAACCCACAATGACACAGGGATTATTCTCTATAGACTCTTAGGAATTGTTTAATGTATAGGTAAAGTAGTACCTAAGTACGTATTTACTTGTTTTTCTTAGAATCATCTGCTATGACACCTCGAAGGTTAAAGTATGAGTGCATTGATCTTAAGGAAAATGTTAGTTTTTGGACTATTTGTAACTAACGTTTTGTTTCGTGTTTATTTTTCGCCAACCCTCTTGGTTAACACCGACATAATCCAAGCATGCATCAAAAAAAAATACACCCAGACATCGAACAAAATTAAATGATCGTTCTCATCATACACACATTTGTCCCGGGTGGGAATCGAACCCACGACCTCTGGTATAGCAGTCAGGGCCACTAACCACAAGAATAACAGACCTATCGAATCAAAAATGGTTAATCGTATGGAAGTAGGGTAGGGCGGGGCACAAAGGTCCAATTTGACTATTATAAGTTATGCTGTGAAAACCAAAGCCACTACATCAAAACAAAAAAAACGTATCGAATCAACTGTTATCAAAGCATGATTGGCTAAATTTTCAGTTATTTAATCATTGTAGAAATATGTTTTTTTACTGTTTTTGTAGACCTCGTCGTCTGGTTCTTTTTGCCCCATAGTAAGGGTAAAAAGGGACAGCAAAGAGGCAAAAAGGTTTTGGTTATTTAAAAGGTTTTATAAAATAATAACTACATAGGATCCAATGCAAATCAAACGTATATTAATCTAGAAAAATATAAAGTAAAAATATTCTTATAATTATTAAAAACATGAACTATTTCTGATAGTTTAGGATCTGTCACAGGAATTTAATCGGTCTTAAAGGAATTATAAGTTTTTGTCAATAATTTGTGATTCTTAAAACTCGAATAACACAACTAAATATGTCTTTTTAAACATAACATAAAAATAAAAATTTTCTTATAGTCTTACTTTAAAAAAGTCCACTCTGGTCCTTTTTACCCCAAACACGTGTAAGTATTTAGATAGGTTATAAAAAAATAATAATTAAATCGAACTTAAAAATAACAATAATCCTTGAAACACAATTAAATGACCTATACTTAAAAACTACATTCAGGCATCATACCCTAAGTAGTAGTTCTCCAAACCAAAACAATCAACAGCGGAAAAAATTACTTTCGTCGAAATTTAAAGGTGAGGTCCTGTATCTCCGGCTGGCAACGTCGCTCAACTGTCAGTGATGGCGCGTTAATCCCCGCGCGGACTCTTCTTTTCGCTGGTAGCGTTCGGAAAGACGTAACTTCACTAGGTTTTGAGATTTTAATGGTGGACCTTTTTACCCACGGACCTTTTAGCCCCGCCCTACCCTACTAAGGTCAAATCATTAAAAATTACATTGAAACATTACACGAGATTTCAACTGACAGTGTGTCTTCATTTTTTATTTACGCGATGAAAGAAAAAAACTTGTCCAATGATTTTTAGCGCAAGACGACTGGTAGGAGCTGGATGTGAGTGGCTCAAAACAGACCTCAGTGGTGTGCACTTAGAGAGGCCTATGTCCAGCAGTGGATTGCGATAAGGTGATGATGATCTAACGGACTAATTAGTTCTTAATTACAAAAGTCAGTCTAATATCCAATTGTTGTCCATATAATCTTTAAGGCTTTAATTCTTGGAGCTCGTGCAAATAAAGTATTGATTGAACTTATTATTATTTATTTAACTGAAATATCGACTAGGCGCATTCCTTATCATTTTTTTGTTTTTGAAACGTCTCCCGCACCAACTAATTTAATCCATGTATCGTGAGGGGTTTCACAGACATTCAATTCACATGCACAAAGACACCCAGACTTAGAAAAAGCATCTATGGATCGCAAAAATCCTGTCCTACGTTAGAATCGAACCCGCGACACTTTTCATACAGTGGTTGGCGTGTTGACCCGTACCACTCCGCTATCCGTGCAGTCTAACTTCACTACGTCTAAACCTGTTATTTTGTATACCGTTGTAAAACATGTCTTGTTGACTAGATAGGTCGTTCCACTGGCTACTGGTCAGCACAGGTTTGTAACGTCGTGCTGGTCTTGCGGTTTTACGTATAGATTTATTTGCACGAAATGCGGGTTAGATCTGAACGCAGAATCAGAATCAGAAAACGTTGTTTACAGTATAAAATCATCATCATCATCATTCCCCTGCCCTTATCCCAATCATTATTTTGGGTCGGCGCAGCATGTCTTCTTCTTCCATACGTTGTGTGTATAAAAAGTTGTATGTTCGTCTAATTATTCTAAGATATCTCTGATTAATTGTAAAGTAAAACATCGTAAGAAAATCCTTTATATTGGAATCTGAAATCACGATGAATTGATGAGCTCAAATATTTCAAAATGATTGACAAAGTTAACGTTTTGATAATTGATCAAAGAAGTGTAATTGCTATCTTATCTCAAATAAAACCTGGTTTATGAAGACATAACAAGTTTAAGTAGACAAATATTATTATGCACTCGCAAATCGTCTGACCGTAATGTTAGATGTTGAATGTTTACTTAAATCATTCACAATGAAAGGACACAATGACCTAAGAGCCTTTTTTATCTGGGGTGAAAAGTTAATGACTTGAATCCACGTCGAAAATCCCGTCGTAAATCCCAGCCTTTTTTATCTAACTACTAAGTATCTTAACAAAAAATACTGGTATCACACCAATATTGTAAGGCCAAATGTATGCGAGTGTTTGTATGTAGGTGCAGTCACGAGCAAATACATGTATACACGACCAAATAGTTGCAGTAGATTTCTTATGCAAAATTTCTAAAGCTGTTATGGAATATTCCTGATATTGTAAGCTAAACATAAATTATTAATTTAAAAGAAAATTTCACAATTTCATACATTATTTGACTAGGACTTAAGCTTCAATTGTTTAGTCATGTCATGTTTCTGTTCGTGACTGTACGTTTGTTACCTTTTCACGCTCAAAAGGATAGACCAATTTAAATGAAATTTATTATGGAGTTAGCTGCTTTAAGCCTACTGCATCAAAGGAGGGTAATGTTTTACTTCAATAACGAACTTCTACTCTGACGAAGCTGAGGAAAAAGACTGGTATTCCAATAAGAAAGACTGGTATTCCAATAAGAAGTACTTAGAATAATTTTTGTTTTTATAAATTAATTTATCGCTAAGATCAAATGTCATATCCAAGATTGATTCACTGTAGTGTCAGTTCCCGTTTCGATATGAAATCTTAGATCAAGTTTTTTGTAACTTGCTATTTGTTATAAATAGACCGTACTTAAAGCATAAAGTATACAGTGTGAGTGTTGGATTCTTTAATTTGCAACATTAACGTTTAATTAAATTTAAATTATCTTTTTATATGCTGTGGCAACACAGAAGCGATGGATGAATTGTGTGAAAGATGATATGGCTGCAAAAGAGTTTGACTTTTGAGATGACGTCAGATAGGAACATGTGGGAGAAGACATGCTACGCCGACCCCAAATAATGATTGGGATAAAGGCTGGGGAATGGTGATGATGATTACTGTGGCAAAATTTTCTCTCTTGCTTATTGACACGGACTGAGTTGACACGTGATCATTTGCGATCACCGTTTTATTGCCTGAAATTACCTGCATCAGCCCACCAGCTATATCGACAATATCAACAATTATTTTTAATGTCTTCGAACAGTTTTCGACCGCGGCGGCTAGTGTTACTATAACACCAGCCAGCTATGCGGGACATGTTATAGTGCACAAGCGTGTGCTAACACAGGTGCACTCTCTGTTCCCGCACTCTCATAGCCCGATGGGACGGCAATCCGACACGACCAGAGAGAGATAAGGCGCAGGACTCACATTTAAAGTGCCTTCCGTAACACGAAAACACGGAATCCATGTTTATACTAAGAGATGAATATGAATGTTGATGGATGAAAAAGAAAGGAAAGGCCAAAGAAACGTAGTAAAATGGGATAAGGGCAAGAAGATGATGATGACTAAGTAGAAGAAAGAAGAAAGAAAGAAAGAAAGAAGAAACACCCACACAGGACAAATGTTTGTGTGATGAGCACGATCATTTTTCTGTGTCTGGGTGTGATTTATCTATAATAATATGTATGCACCTATTTAGAAATATATAAGTATGTTTTTCAGCTGTCTGATTACCATAATACAAGCTCTGCTTAGCTTGGGATCAGATGGCCGTGTGTGGATATTGTCCCAAGATATTTTTTTTTATTTACCCAGCGGTAGACTTACAGACAGACATGTTTCTCATATTTTTACCTATTAAAGAAAGCTATTTGATGAGGAAAATGTTCGTAGGATAATTGTCGCTCCAGTGAAGTCCCGTATTCATGTAGGTACTTATGCATTTATTGATACACAAGACAGTTTACAAAGAAGGTTAACTATAATGCGACGAGCGCATGAGGAAAATTGTTGTTGTATCGTTCAGAGTAAAGAGGTTGCATGTGTAATAGTAGACTAAGATTTCCACGTGTTTTTAGTCGTTATTACAATGCGATTAAATAAAGATTGGTTATATTTTAGATACTGCTTCTAATTCATGAATTATTGGCACAGGCCATTCATAGACAGCACTGTTTGTGACTTATTTTTATCTATTTCTTTTCCTATATGTACAGCAAATGCGATTGTTTACCTCTTTCACAACATACTCTGTTTGGTTTTGTTTTAATAATGGACATAGGATAGTTTTTCATTAACTGTTTCAGAAGGAAGTAACATTTTTGCAGCTATTGGAATGGTATAAGTGTAACACTAGCAGCTGTTTTGTGGATTACACAAATCTAGGTTTAACTAAAACTATTCTGTCCAATCTAGACACATGATCTTTTTCAAGGGCATACCAATTAATTAAATATTGCCCCAAATACGGCTTCTCACGGATTTTCTCTTTACATAACACTCTACATATCTAATCCAGCGATTTTTGTCGGGATTTAATCCATCTTACAGCACTAACATTTTAATCAGAATAGCAATACTTAATAAAAACATATTTTGTATGCTGTGGAGTTATTAATAAAGTAATAAGTAATAACGTTAGTGTAGACTTTTTTATAGGTGCACATTGTGATTGAAAGCTGCAACAAAATTAATTTTTAAGTCTCGTTAAAACTGAGATACAAATAAACCTTTTTAGTTGCTTATTTTCGAAATAAAAAAAAATAGAAAAAGTACGTATTGGTGAAGAATTTGCGGATTTTTAGTAACTCCGTATTTTCCAAATAGGTATTTCTTGCTGTCCTGTATCTAAGACGATAGCAAAACTATCACAATGGCACCTAGGTGGCAAGACAACAACTAGTTTCATTTACCAAACCTTCTGCATATATCTGTGTTACGAATAAACTGAATCATTCGTATCCAATATATAAAGTGCCATCGCCGGCCATGACAGTGTAGTGTAGTTCCCGCCAACTGCGGAAAGGTGCGTTCTTCATTCGAATAGTTTTGTTTTTAAATCCGCGTTGAATTTTGGAAGTGTTGTTTTTTATTTACTTTTTTTATTACATTTTGGAACGATGTTTGTTGTGATTTAGTTTTTATTGATTTTGCGATTTGGTGAACTAAAGCTCCGTAGTTTAATTAAAAATTGCTATCCAAAATTAATGACTTGTTCCATTATTATTTAGAAATATTATTGTTTTTGGATTAATAACCACATTTTTTTAGTTTATTTATGGGAAATGGGAAAAAATCTCGACATTCAGTTTCGTGAAAATTAAATTTAATAGATAATTATAATACTAAAATAACCTTATTATTCATATATTTTTAGATTCAAAATGTATCGCATCACGTCAACAGTAGTTGTAGCTGCCTGCATAGCTGTATGTAAGTTAACCTTCTTCTAATTTTTAATTAATCAAACCTTACAATGCTCAACCTCCTTGTTCAGGTTGGAGGGTTCTTTTATTTACTATCTTAGTTTTAACTTAGTCCGGAAAGCAGTCAATCCTGCCGGTAGGTATATTTTTGGTTTGACATTTTTAATCAAATTTTAAGCCTCCTCAAAGATGACTGCTGCAGTCCTCTTAAAAAAATATTAACAACAGCAAAATATGGCTGACTATCTCTGTTATAAATAATTCCGTTTTTGGTTTGCTTTATTATTGCAATAATTTTGCAAGATACGTTACCTCTTCAGAGATTAAATTTTAGCCGACTACATCAAAAAGTATTAATTTTAATTAAGTGCGAATCTTCTTATTTTAAAAATCAAGAAAATAATTACTGACCGCTAGTAGCTGGGGCGCTGAACTATGTTATATGCAAAGACGATTAAAAATAGACATTAAATACCGGTCTAACTAGAAAACTTTTTGTTTTAAAGCCAGGCTATATGTAAAGATAGGTATAAATATCATAACGTTGAAGATCAATTTGTTATTTTAGATTTTAAATTATGTATTTTGTTTGAACTAGTTAAAGTCTAGAAAGTTGCCCGTATTACTCCCGTTGCTGTATTAAAAGAAATGAAGTCATTAAGTCGGACGTTAAGTCATTATAATATTGATGGTGTAAACTTAAGACTTTTATGTTATTATCATTGAGAGCATTGACTGCACGGATAGCCTTATGGTCTTGTCCCCTCGCCAATCACCATCGAATTGGTGCGATACACAAAGGCTTGTTCTAAGTTTGGGTGTTATTGTAATATTGTGCATGTGAATTAAATATCTGTGAAACCCTCCGATACAAGGATTAAATTTCTTAATCGAGTTCCTTAGTCTTAGTTCGGAGTCGTTTGTTTTTGGAAAGCCCGAAGCCGGATACCCAAAAAATAAGCTAGGCAGATAATGAAAAAAGTACAACTTTTTACATCACTGTAGATCATCATCATCTTCCTGCCCTTATCCCATTTCACTTGGGGTCGGCGC
Organism: Chrysodeixis includens; assembly: GCA_941860345.1. NCBI lineage: Eukaryota > Metazoa > Arthropoda > Insecta > Lepidoptera > Noctuidae > Chrysodeixis > Chrysodeixis includens. Next base: position 6,190,546 of record OW796118.1, on the reverse strand, counting down.
AACACGTCTTCTAGACATGTTCCTTAAAGTTTTGGCTATGGTTTTATAGTCGGCCGCCTGCCTGACACTAACTCTCTTTGGGAATGCGATTGTTGGTTGTTTACCCGCCACCATTCGGGTGACCCAAGGTGCTTGGTACAGTGCACTGGGTTTTAAGGTCCATTAGTCGCCTTTTATGACACCCAGTGGAGGATATGGGGTGGTGCTATTCTTTATATCCGGTCACCACACGGATTTTACATCACTGTAGATACAGACTGGTATTATAAGTATTGTTTCTCCAACAGGCACAGCATTGCCGGTGGAGAAGCAGAAGGTCCACCAGCTGCCGGTGTTGAAGGAGCATTATCCTGAGGTCCTCTTCAGACACGACAACTACTCCACCGCCTACCTAGAGTGCGCGCTCGAAGGGCCCGAGAAGGATGCCAAGTAAGTAGCTATACCTACATAGAATAGAATAGAAAAGAATAGAATAATGTGTCCGGACTGGTTTCGGCCACGGCGGCTAGTGTTACTATGACACCAGCCAACTACGCGGGACATATTATAGTGCACAAGCGTGTGCTAACACAGGTGCACTCTCTGTTCCTTTACTCTCATAGCCCGATGGGACGGTAATCCGACACGACTGGAGAGAGATTAGGCGCAGGAGCCACATTTTTATGTGTTGCGCACGTGTTTGTGCACTATAATATGTCCCGCGTAGCTGGCTGGTGTCATACTAACACTAGCCGCCGTGGCCGGAAATCGGTTAGGAGATATTATTGTCACGTATAACAATTTTCACAGCTTTTAATAAAAACTTCTAATAAAAAACTGTGAAACTTTAATAACATGTACGTAGTACATCCACTGTTACTTAGTCTTTGTAGCCAATTCTAAAATCTTAGGTACCTACTGAATAATGATTTAAAATCATTATTATGCACATTGTTCTTTTATTGGACACCGGTATTCAAAATGATCTTCCTGAATAATTATTTAAAATCATTATTTTGCTATTGTTCTTGAATCGGACAGGTGTAATCAAATAAAACATGATCTTCGACCATCTCGTAATGTTGCTGTCAATGAGTTCACAAGATAAAGTATTTTCCTCAATAAAATATAAATGAGTTAAACAAAATCTCTGCAGGCATACCACGTAACTAGCAAAAGCGAAGCGTGAACACAATCCACGATAATATTTGGCAAAATAATAATATTATTTCTACTAGCAAACCACCCCAGAATACTGATACATTAGTGAAAAAAAACCGCATCAAAATCCATTGCTTAGTTTTAAAGATCTAGGCGTAATTCTCGATTTGTTACCGAGGCGGATTTTCGCCACCTCTGACCTGATTAAACGAGCGAGTTGTTGTCACAAAGAACATTAATTAATAGCAAAAAAAAATATGCCATTACTTTTTGGAAAAAAATGCATGGTACGAGAGAAGGTCACACCATTATAAGTTGCAAAAGAAAGTTTTGAATAAAGGTCTCCGTCTAGAAGAAGTTTGCGGACAATGAAATGCAGAAGTAGACAGTATAAACTTCGCTTATTTTGCTTGCTCGCATAGTAAGGACAAACAGAGACGGGAAGCGACTTTGTTTTCGTTGAATTGATGTATCGCAATGTAAAGTTACACAACAAAAAAAACATACTTTGACTGCATAATTGTCACTTCGCTTTTACAAGATTCATAATATACCTAAATGCAGTTTTACAAGAAAACAAATATTCTTCGATACGATCGCATGACGAGCGCAAAAGAAATAAAATTGTAACTGATCCATTATTTATATCGATTGCAATGTTAAGATAATTTAAAATTAATGCAGTGTATATCTGCGTAGTTGTTTTAGTAACCCGATTCGTTTCAAGGTTGAATTTAAAGTCAAGCGACTTGACTTTAAGTTTTTCATTGTGTTTTTATGTTCTTGCCTCTTAACCCTCGAACGGCTGCATTGATATTTTCTCTCGACGTTTCAGCCGAGTTGCACAGACAGTCCACCCGTGACGGTCGGTGCAACTTGGCCGAAACGTCGGGAGAAAAGAAATATTGAATTAAAGTATGTGTACAATTTGCGACAGTTTAAAAACATTAACGGGTGCATTAATTCCTAAGGTCCAACTTCCATGTGGTCACTAGAAAGGTTACCGGAAAACGTTGGATGCAGGCTGCTGCCAAAAATTAAATCAAAAGTCATTTATTCAAATTAGGCTACAATGTAGAACTTTTTGAACATCAAGCTTCATAGATTATAGACAGCACCGTATCACCCACCCTTCACCGCTTCCTGTGCTCTCGCTACGGGAGAAGAAAGGGCGCAACAAACTCCCCAGCAGCACGCTGTCTATCAATTTACAATATTCTTTTCTTGATTTTTAAACTAAAAAGGTCTTTCTGGAAATCTTTGATGTCTGCCTATGTCTAGCAGTGTACGTCCCAATACTGAGATGATAATACAAACCAGTTTTTTTTCATACCTTAACAAATAAAACCTCTTTACAGATACACCTGGTACAAAAACGGCCAGGTCTTTGACTGGGCGAAGACTGGCCACATAGCACAGAACCCTGGCGAAGGCAGCATCATGTTCTTCAACCCTCAGCCATCAGACGAAGGGCAATACAAGTGCTTAGCTGAAACATCCGCGGGCATTGCTAGCACACGCACAATCACCTTAAGAAAGGTGTATCTCAATGCCCCGACAGTCAAATTACAAGAGCACAAGCCAGTCGAAGGGAAACCTTATAAACTTGAATGTAAAATCCCAGAAGCGTATCCCAAACCTACCATTCTTTGGAAAACGCAATTGATTGCTGATCCTAGCATTACTGAAGATTTCTTAAACCCGAGAATCACTCGCTCTCCCGATGGCGCTTTATTCTTTTCCAATGTGACAGAATCAGACGTCAGTGACAAGTTTAAATATGTCTGTCTCGCTCAGACGCCAGCGTCAAGGGAGGATGTGTTGTTGGCTGAGCATAAGATGGTGTCTTTGGAGAAACCTAAGACTCCGAATGATGGGGAATTGTCTCTGCAGTACGTCACAAATGATATCACATCGAAAGTCGGAGATGAGACTATGATCTACTGCATTTATGGAGGAACGTGAGTATTATCTTTTGTTTTCTATTTGGTGTGCTTCTGAAAATGAGGCTTTTACATTCGCAAGACATTACGGACAGGCCTGTTGGTCTAGTGGTTAGTGGCCCTGACTGCTATACCAGGGGTCGTAGGTTCGATCCCCACTCAGGATAAATGTTGGCGTGATGAGCACGATAATTTGTTCTGTGTAAACATATATTATATGACTCGACTTTTTCTGTGTTTCGAGTGGCACAGTCATGAGCAAAAACGTGTCATAAACATATCATGCCAATGACCACTATGCGTGACGTTTAGCAAGCTGCTGCAGGTTCGAACCCCCCATCAAATATTAATAAATATGTATATGTGTACTAAGACTCAGTATCAGCTAGGGTAAACTGCATGAAATTGATTTAAACAAAACTAAGTTTTGAAAAAGGCTTAAATATCAATCTTCCGCTTTTGAACCGAATATTGTATTAAAAATAACATGTAACATAGAAATATTAAAGCCATAGGAGTTATTAATTAAAACACTGCTACTAATAGTTCCATTTTACTACGAGTAACTATACAAAAAATAACATAATTTATTCGTCTTCTGGCATAGTCGGGTCAGCAAAGATATTAAAAATAAATCATAGAAGGCCGCTTAACTAGCTTGGTTTATGTGATATCTCTACATATTCTTATTACTAGCTGTGCCCGCGACTTCGTTCGCGTGGTTGTCGAAACAAAACAGCGTCATTTAGATAAGAGTAGGCTATATACATTTACCTTGGCGTGAAAATAGATGACGAACTAAGAATATTATTAAGTAAAAAATGTACTACCTAAGTTTCAAAGTTCCTATTAATATTTTAAGAGTTTTTTTTTATGTCACAGCTATAGGTTAACATTCAAAACTCACTTATATAAACTGGAAGCTCTTCAAAATAGATTTTTAAAACTACTTGTTATTACTAAAAATCCGAAAGCACATGTAAAGGAGATTATAGTACCTAAATTATTTAAAATAGAAATAGCTGTTGCCCGTGACTTTGTCTGCGTGGTATTGAAGATTAGGTAAATTGAAGATGTGTAGGGCTGTACAAAAAGTAAAGCTAAATAAAGTTTAATGCAAGCTCCTTAATCTAGTTCTGTTTCAAAATTATTTCTTAACTTTCTACTCATAACCTTTAGTCTTACAAACATATTACTTGACTGTTAACACTGCTAGTTTTAAAGGTTAGTCCAACATTCATATGATGTCGCATTATATTGTTGCCGTGGCCACTATCTTACACTGATTTGACAATTTGGATTGAAGGACTTGAAAACGGGCGATGGGGAAGAAGTGTGCCGGATTCTAACTGGCTAAAACCACCTGAGTGCATCTCCGTTCCCTATTGTCAGGAGCCACGGGAACACTTTCGCAAACAACCGCGAACCCTGACGGGAGAGATCTTTTTAACGGGAGTTTCTTATTTGACGTAGAGTCCGTTTTCCCCAGCGCTCATTAAGAGGCGCGCGAAAGCACCGTGCATGCCGTCTTTGCCTTTATACAGTACAGTAGACTTCCCCTAGACTACTGGCGTAGGCTATTTATGGTGGTTTGAGGAGAATAAATTTGGTCTTTCCTCTATTTGTTGCTCGCTGGGCACGGATCGAGTGGTCAGATGAGGCTTCCCGTGTTCTTTCTACGGTTTTTTGTTGCGCGTCATCACTTCTTTGTAGAATTCGATGACGGCACACCAACTATCCTTGGTTACGGCAAACTAATACCTTCTGGAAACCCTAAAAATAATATTGAATTATGTTTGGTACGCCGTTTCTTCTCTATTTTTATGTTTAATTAGAAAAACCTTCTTCTTTTTCTTTTCGTGTCAATTGGTATTTCGTTATCTTTCTACTCCTTGACGGACAAAAAATCCCTTCTTAGTGTTATATGGTTATCAATGTTTCAAGTTTCTAATTATAGTAGTTTGAGCTGAGCCAACTGAGCCTAAAGAAGGGTAATGTTACGCACACGTAACAAAACATTTGCGGGAGAATGTGAACGGGGCATACTCGTACGCGAGATTAATGAATTTAATAACAGTCTATCAACACACTTTTACCAATGCAACTACCCTATACCACCGCAATTGGTGCACAATTGTAGTAGTGTATAAGTACTATCAAATCTTCAAAACCACGCGTAACACACAACAAAATTGCAGTCAACAGTAGTAATATAGTAAGTAAATCATTTACCGTCCAAACTATATTTTTTGTTTTGGTAGTTAGTTTTCTGTCATTTCAGTAAATATCCACAGCTACATCTAAATGGGATGAGACTGTCGTAGCTTAAAGAGTAAGTAAATACCGTGTAAAATTATTTTGAAAAACAATTTTATGTTAAAAAAGCCAGGTACTTCATACAATACTTTTGTACTATCAAAAACGATAGAAGAAAAGTAAATGTTTGTTTAATAAAATCAAAAAGTGTATGTCGAAATGAGATTTGAACTTGAAGTGAAAAAATACGAAGCTCGTAATTCCCCAACCCGGCTATTTTGATTGCTATGTAGTCTGCCAAATAACATGTTAATACATATTAATGTAAAAACATAAAACCATAGCAACAGTATTTTGGTCGCTATGGTGACTCGTACACAGCTATGGTGACAGTAGAAAAAACGAAAATTCGTGATTGATCACCCCCCGTGTAGGATAACACAATAATATATAGTATTTATGTTAGCCCGACCTTTAGCAATAATATAAAGGTGTCAAACCTTAACACCACGATTCAGAAAATGACGAAATTTGCACAACGCCATCTATCGGATTTGCAATTTAACAATCAACATTAGTTCTATTTTTTGTCTTAAGATGTCGTTGCAAGTACTTCACTGAATTGCGTAACGTAATTATTTTACTTCTTGAATTCACTAAATTAATCATATCTTTTGGTAGAGTGAACCGATTTCGATCAAACAAAGACTAAGTTATACCTCAAGTTGCGTATAATTCTTGTGTATAAACATTATCTGCATTGAGTTCGTAGATTTTACGTGATGCGCGCACAAACAAACAGACAAACAGACAAACAGATAAACAGACAAACAGACAAACAGACAAAAATTTCAAAAATGATGGAAATGGGTTCTTTTAGTTATCTTTTCACACCCTGGCTATTTTTTTTTTCAATTTCTTCAATGTACAAAAATGATTTTTCTACAGATTTATTATATGTATAGATTATACGGCGTAATACATTCTATTTTTAATAATAAAAAAAAATGTCTGTGAAATTTCCTTGCGATAAAAATATTTGTAACTCTTGATTTTATGGTCAAGTATGTGAGTAGAGCATAAAATAACATGGAAATAAAAAAACTAATTGTTAAATATTTCACATTTTCTTTGAGTATTATTGTAGTAAAACATTTATTTACGATTTGATAACAGCGTAGATAACGGAAAGGTTTGTTTACAAATACAACCGCTGTCAATTTTGAGAGCTGTCGAAGATGTCCTGGAATTCCGTTTCCAATTAGTTTTTGAAGTCATCACTGAGTACTTATTCTTTAACGAAATACTTATTATTTAGCTTGAAGATAATTTAATGTCATCGTTTGTTTAATCCGATCGTTAATATCGATTTCGGCTACTTGCTAATAGATCCTTGTAGCACTATAAATTGGATCCAGCCAAAGTCACGCAGGGCAATGGGCATACGCGAGCGAACCCGTGGCTCTAGAAGGGGCCCGGGGTGTTTTTAGTCGGTGGGAATCCGACATATCCCCATGCCGTGCCCTCGGCGTGGGTTAAAGTCATTAACGTCTTACCTCGAAAACGAAATAAAAAGAAAAGGACTATAAATTGAATTGACATCTTGTTCATTTTTTTCTTGAATGTACCATTGTACCAGCAGACTCTGATTATGCTGGTACAATTGAGAAGAGGACGGATTGAAATGCCCTCCCCTCTACTGTACTTTATAGTACTCTCTTTTATACTGTACAAAATGTCCAACAAAACTATACACATAGTTTGTCGCTGCTGTCATTATTATTAACAATATCTTATCCACAGCCCCCTCGCCTACCCCGACTGGTTCAAGGACAACAAGCTGATCCAGGCCAAGGGCGGAGACAGGGTCACAGACCACAACCGCACCGGAGGCAAGCGGCTGCTCATCAAGGACACGCGGTATGAAGACCAGGGGACTTACAAGTGTGAGGTCGGCAATGGCGTCGGGAAGAAGCTCACGCATAGCATGAAGTTGACTGTTGTCGGTGAGTATCCGAATTTTAGTTTTGTTTTAAAATTACACAGATTGTTTTAGGCTTTCTGGAAAAGGTTTTATGTCCAAAAGGCCTTTTTTTCGTGGGAAATCATCAATTGACCCCGCCCGCTGTGGGCGCAGCGGGAGGGAGTGTCAGACTGTTACTGACTAAAACCCACTATGTTCCTCCTGGAGCCCTTTGAGTGTCAGGGTCGCGGTAACTCTTACGAACACCTCACAGCCCCCGCAAATCAGAATTCACATTAACATCACATTCAGATCTTGAATTTTACTTGTCATATCTCAAGACTATTTTTCCTCCACGTTAATAACTGCTGTGTGTCACGTGCTGGGGCTCAATCTCCGCGATAGAAAACATTTGTGTGCTCTATTCATATTTGTTTTAAGTCTAGGTGCACAACACTGCGACGCTGATGCCACTACATTTTTTTTTCTCTCTATCTATCTATGAATTTTCCGCTTAATATAATTATTGTCATTTAGGCATTCTTTTAAACTATCGTTCCCTTGAAATTGGCTTCTGTTTCCGACTAAAACCAAAATCTATATGAATTTTTTTAACGTTTTTTTCTTTAACCCACAGGCGCTCCCAAGCTGTCTCAACAACACGAAAAGCGTATCTTAGTCAAAGAAGGCCAAGACATCTCCATTCCATGCAAGGTTACCGGCATTCCAGAGCCCAAAGTGTCCTGGACTTACAACACCAAAGCTGTCAGCGAACGCGCCATTTTCAAAGATGGCGCCCTGACAATTAAGGGCGCGAAAAAGGGTGACACAGGTTATTACGGATGCAAAGCTGAAAATGAACACGGAGATTTGTACGCCGAAACTCTCGTGCAAGTCGCTTAAATGTCGATTTTAATTATATTTTAAGTTATGTGATGATTTTTAAACCAAATAAAGGTTTTTTTTAAGTTATGAAGTTGGAATTTTATTTGTCATTAAGACCTGTGCCGACATCTTTAAGTAGTATTTAAGATTTTTCGGGTTGATATAGCTTCACACACACACATGTGACACATGTGCATATTTTCTTTTGTTTATTATTTATTTATTTACGTACACATAATTTACATACAGTAAACAAATTATATATAAAAAAACCATAGGTACAAAGGTACTGCTTAAGAAATAATTAGGTTAGTTTCTACCAGCAGACCTGCGACAGGAGAAAACAAGTTTTTTTTCCTGTCGCAGGTTTATGTCAGTGGTCTCATTTGAAATTATGTTATTTCTTTGGGTTTTGATCATAACGCTAGCTCACTGCAGGTTTACTTTTTCAAATTTCAATAATTGTAACAAGTTTCCTCACGATGTTTTAGTTTCCGCTGTCTGTGACTGAAGTATTATAATAATAATAATAAAGAAAGTACAGATATGTTTGATAATGTCACATTGGTTCTTGGGATATATACAATATCATACCTACACAGGTTCTGTGTAGGTATCAAGGCCAACCTGAATACAATTTATTTAAGTATTTAACATGGCAACATGTGACAATGGATTATAGAAACTGTATAGGTATATGTAATTGTTATTTTACTGAAAAGACGCTGACTACAATACGATTTTTGGTAAACTGCTGTATTTAGATAGGGAGACAACACCCTATCTAAATGTGTACATAAACATGACAAAAAAAATGTTACAATAACACGGTAACACTATTTTGACATACGAATTCGAGTCTGACGTTGATTACATTGACATTGGAATGACAACGCGTATAACCTAAAAGACTGCAAAATTTTCAAAACAAACGGGACATTTAATTAATAACCATGATGTTCTTTTACATTTTAAGCGTATTATCTTTAGCTGTTCAAGGTATATTCGTCACACTGGCCATTGGTAAGTTATCCACCTTCTTTAAAAGTAAAACTCAAAACAAATTTTACGTTTTGCAAAAACTAGTAATTTACGTGCTTAAAAATTAATTAAACATTACTTTTATGTATTAATTGGGTAGTGTAAATATTTGCGCATATATTAAAAATATTCAAAGTATCGTTTCTTATTACTAAAATACGTGGACAACATTTTTCTTACAACATATTCGTAAATATAATTTTATGTCATTAAGTTTTAATTCATGGTTATAAAATACTAATGAACTAAAACATAATATAATCAAATGTTTAGAACTATTGTGGAGTACTTAAATGTAAATAAACCTAAGTTTTAATAAACTAAATTCATTTCTAAAACAATTGGCTATAATCCAATAAGAATTTGGCAGAAGCCAACAAAGAATGTTGTTATTAATTGTTCAAAGATAAGTAAATAATTATTAATAGTGCTGTACATTGTAGCTTACATAGAAAACATTAAGTTTAAATGATGTCATATCAACTACTTAGTATTATGGATAAACTTTTATGACATGTAAATGATTCATCAAATCATATATTTCAGATTTCCCTAAATTAATTTGCTTCTAATTTAAATTAAATATTTTTAAATCAACTAAGTTCAAGTGTTCTTTTGGGTATCTGCATACACCTATGTAAAAAGGTTTTACTAACTATAAAGTTTACAGATTTGTTCCATTAATTGTTTTTAATCTTTCCATAAGTTCTGCATATTCAATAAATACAAAAATAAAGTGAATTTATTATCATTTTCAGCGGCTGGACTTTATTATTTAGCAGAATTAGTGGAAGAATACACAGTCATGGCTAAATATATAATCAGTTGGACTGTTATAGTAAGTATACCTACTAAATAGCTTTACAAATTATGATGGGTTTTGTTTAAAAGTTTTATGTAATGTGTATCATTACAAAAACAGAAGTATACTCACAAAATTTGGTAACTTCACTTTTCCCAGCATATAGATTTTCTATACATATAAATAAAATTGAATGTTTTGTTTGTAATATTTAAATAACCATTTTTTCTACATACATATAAAAATAAGTAGATACAGTACAGACACCAAAACCATATTCTCTCCAATTTTTGTCTGTGTGTGTGTTCGTTCCTGCTAATCTCTGAAATGCCTGATCCATTTTTGATGGGACTTTTTCTGGCACGTAATATAATAATAAGGAGTAGTAATTAATTGTAATAACAAGTAATGTAGAGTACTTTTATTTTAGAAATAATCTATTATTCTAAAAGAAAACTTTACTGTGTTTCTTAATAACACTCTTTTTACACTACCAGGCGACCGCAGCCATCCACATAGGCCTGCTCCTCTTTGAAGACATACCGCTCCACCTGAACGCTCTCGGCCTCCTCCAGCAACTCTTCCACTTTCTACTGCTACGAGACTTCCCGGTAGTGAGAGTCATGAGCTTACCGTTCCTGGCCGGAGTGTTAACGCTGGTGCTACATCATTATATGGCTTTTAAATTCTTTGGGGCCGTGTATTATTCTTTTTATGAGGTAGGTTAATAATATTTCTTTACAATATAATTGACTGGCGACTTCGCTCACACGAATATTGGTCATAGCTGCAAAAACATTAACGCATAGAATATTACACACGTATTTATGCGTTTATCTCAACAATAAAAAATAAGCTGCTTTAAAGTTTAAGAGAGAGGCATGTGAAGTAACGCTTTCGCAAATTTTATACACAAAAGTGACGTCACGAGTAAGTTTCACTGACTGTACTTTGGTGGTCCATTTGTGTTTGTGGGGCAAAAGACAAAATAAGTATCCATTAAACTAAATAACGGACATTTAAAAGAAGAGTTTTAATCATTGTAAAAAAAAATATTTGATTATTTTCAGGTGCTTGCGTATTTCACGTTATGCCTATGGATAGTTCCGTTCGCGTTATTCGTGTCGCTGTCAGCGAACGACTACGTTTTGCCCACTACTGGGGAAAAACAACCGCTTTTATTAGGTAAGTTATTTGCTCTCATGGCCAACCTCAATTTTATTCTTTCTTGTTATAGCGGTAACAGTAATCCATCATTTATGGACATTTCAAATGTCTATTTATGAGATTTATCGTTATTTGTAAAATCTATATAAAAAATAAATTGCTGTTCGTTAGTCTCGATAAAACTCGAGAACGGCTGAACGGATTTATCTCATCTTGGTCTTGAATTGTTCGTGAAGGTCTAGGGAAGGTTTAAAAGGTGAGAAAAAATCGAATAAAATCCGGGCAAACCCTAAAAACAGCCCTTATCTTTTTCCTTTAAAAAAGTTTAGGTCTTTTATTTATCGATTGGGGCAGTACGAAGTCTACCGTGTTAGCTAGTAACATATATTTTTATAATTTCAGGTGATAACAACGTATTAACAGACTACCTTTCTCGCAAATCAAAGAGGTACAGCCTCCTCTCATTCTTCAGTTTCGCGAAAGAGTCTATTCTACCTCAAAGGAGCAAGAAGGCATTCTGAGCACGGATGCGGATTCACGGATCTCACAGATCTACGGATCTTAACGGATCACGGATGAATTAGTTAATTGTATATAACAGTGTGCTTAAAGTGTGATTATTTAAATCGACATCCGTACGGATGTTATTATTTATTTTGGATAACGGATTCGGAGTTGAGCCTAGAGTTTTAGAGCAATAGAATAGAAATATGATACTTCAAATGTATGGGAATGACATTCGTTTTTAGTAATCCGTGACTTTGACATGTCAGTTCCATACATTTGAACAATTTGTCAGCGTTAGCGTGAGGCAAAATAGAGAAAAATGTTAATACTATAGATCTATTTTAGATTTTGGATATACGGATAACTAATGAGCACTGAGCAAAGTAGTTGCGAGTTCGATCCCCGCGTAGGACAAGTATTTTTGTGATCCACAAATGCTTGTTCTAAGTCTGGGTGTCTTTGTGCAAGTGATTTAAATGTTCGTAAAACTGAAGGATTAAATTCCTTAGTGCGGGTTAAAAACATGGTGGTTAGATTTATATCCGGAAAACCGGATGCGGATTTAAATGACACATCCGTGAATTCCGGAATAACGGATGTGAATGTTTTTTACTTAATTTGTGTTAATCGAATATTGTTTAGTGAAGCATTATAAATAGTATCGTTTGTAAGTATTTAGTGCTTTTGACTAATTTAGTTCAGGCTGTGGTCTAGTAAATAAGCTATAGGCCGTCTACGGTATCACGTTGCACGTTTCGTCATATGACTGGCCTGTTGGTCTAGTGGTTAGTGGCCCTGACTGCTAAGCCGGAGGTCGTGGGAGCGATTCCTACCCAGGACAAATGTTTGTGTGATGAGCACGATCATTTGTTCTGTGTCTGGGTGTAATTTATCTATAATATGTATGTTTTTCAGTCGTCTAGTTTCACGCGACACAACTGTGATATTTTTTCTTAAAACGGCTCCCGCACTAAGGAATTTTATCCTAATATCACGAGTAGTTCACAGACATTAAATACACATGCACAGAGACACCCAGACTCAAACAAGCATTTGTGTAACGCAAAAATTCTTGTCCTACGCGGGGATCGAGCCCGCGACACGTCACGCACTGTGGTAATTGGCGTGGTGACTTATACCACTCGGCTATCCGTGCAGTCATGTTACTTTGAGAGGTGGAAATAGGGTCTTAGACCACGGCCTTTATATATTAGTCCAGTTGAGTAGCAAATATCTAGAATAAATATCTAGTCAGTAAAAGACAACGTTTGTATAATAATGTTAATATTAATAAATTTAACTTATCTTTGCGTGCGGAGCGGTGTGTGGGTAATCCTTCCTTAGACATATATTAGGTCGGGGAAAAAGTTTTTTCGCTTTATAGTATGTATGAACTTGTAATAAAATCTTTTTGGCTATAGTATTTGTATCTGGCTGTTTTTGGTATAATTGAAAGTTAAAATTTTAAAGAACATAATTCCAAATTCTTATTTTATTAGAGAGAGAAAGAATTTATTACAAGTTCATACATACTATAATGCGAAAAGATTTTTTCCCCGACCTTAATATACAGTGACGTTGCCTATACAGCTACAAGGACCTTTCGGCACGTGGATGACATTAACATGAGGGTGTTGGTGTGCATATTCGCAAACATCAACTCAACTGTCTGTCTAAAGTGATGGTTTACAATATACGACGGCATTAGTTCCGATTTCGGCCGCGTGACAAAAGATCCTTGTATGTCTATTTAAAAAAAAAAACAATCATTGTTTATCACGCATAGCGCAGCGCATAGAAGAGTTGAAATCTCTGTAAATATTAAAATGTAATCATTATTTATTTTTGTTTGTAATTAGTTTTTAGTAGACCACCCCTTCTTAAAGTAATACTATCACAGTTGTGTCGCGTGACAGCGCACTACACGGCGTAGCGCGGCGTCTCTCGCACACAACTGCTGTAATATTACTTTAAGACATGGTAGGCATTCAGGTTTCTGAACACTCAATTCAATCTTGTCAAATCAACAAAAAAAATTAAATACCGTTTTTGTGTATGAAAATATGTATATCTTATACATAAAATTCCCGTGTCATAAAGTTAGTTACCGTACTCCTCCGAAACGACTTTATCGATTTTTACCAAATTTTATATCCGTAATCAGGACGTCTGAGAATCGGCTACCATCTTTTTTCATCCCTATTTTTTTGTTTCTTCGCGAACGAATTTGCGGGCAATAGCTAGTAACTTTGTAAAGAAAACCATATTCTCGTACCTACAAACAGTTGGGCATACCGTATTCTTCTTATCGTATGGTTGATCCACAAAATTGTTTAAATTGTACACAGAAACGACATTTAAAACATTACAACGGTATTTCAAAACATCGCATAGCAACAGTTCTGAATTCCTGATAAGTTCTTTAAATGTATCATATTTTCAATTTCTATAATGTACATAATATAATTTGTAATACTCATTCAATGCATCTTCTGTCCTTTTCTAACTACCTGTGTAGGTTAAGAGATAGATGCATTAGTTAGCGTGCTAGCTGTCAAATGTTTGTGTAAAAGTTTTTCGCGCTATTTTAGACATAACCTATAAATTATTTGGCGGTTTTTTGCTATAAAATTAGATTGTTACATGTTAGATGGATAGAAAACTTCAAATGTATAGGAATGACATTAGTTTTCGACAAGTGACGAGACTTAGACTTGTCAGTTCAATACATTTGAGCGTACAGCGTTAGCGTGAGGAAATGTGTAACTTGTCTAAACCTTTTTTATATGGTTATTAGCGTAAAGATTTTGATAGAAGAATGCAATAATATGTATATTGTAAATAGCTATTGTATATTAATGTTTTTACATTGGGTGATAATAAAATAAGGAAGAATTGATACCATTGTTTTATTTTAATACAACGATAATTTACCTACTTGACAGTGTCACAATAGGAATGATGACGGGGTGTGAAAAGTAAAAATATAGCTAGTCCTAAAGATAGATAATTAAAAAAAATTTTCAGTACTTATAATAAAATGTCAAAGATAAGCTTGCTTTAAAGTTTAGAAGAAGGGGCTTGTCGCGAGTGTAAATGGTTGACTATAAAACTTAAAACCAATCAGAGCGTAACTAGAGATTTGACTGATGAAGAACAAATTTAAGTGTTAATCAGTGTTTGAGAAACCAGGGGTTACACTATCTAAGAAGAGACGGCCGCGTCGTCCTGCGCGTCCGTCCTTATGAGGAGTGAGGAACGGGCTCTACACCTAAGGAGTACTATCTGACAGGAGTCAGCTAAGGTCTTGCAGAGCATGCGCCATCCCGTGACTCTGGCTTAAGTTGTAGAAGGGGCCCGGGGTGTTTGTAATCGGTGGAAGTCCGACATATCCCACCGTGCCCTCGGCGTGGGTTGAAGTTATTTGCGTTTCACCTCGGAAAACAAAAAACAGTCTAAATATATTATTGTCATACAGTCGTCCGACGAAGGCGTCTAGACAGGGCAATCGTGCGGGGTGCGAGGGGTGGGACGCGGGAGGGCCGAGCCCGAACTGCGAACAAAATAATGTTAGCAGTTCGGGACACGTTATTCAGGGCTTACGCGTGTTTGTTTTCGTAATTATTTTATAAAATGGTGCATACGACTTGTGCTGTGAGAGATTGCAAGTCTTCATCTCGTATTAATAAGGATCTGCGGTTTCATCAGCTTCCACGAACAGAAGAAAGGTAAATAAATAATGTTTTGTTATTGTAGAGTGAATACGTAAATTTAATAATAAAAATATTTGTCATGCTCGTCAAAGTTGACAACGCCAACAAAATGGCCGAATGGTGGACGGAAAGAAGTATGAATAGGCTACTACGAGTACGTACGTACGTACGTACGTACTAAGTACGAATAGGAGGTAGGCTAGGTACTTGAAGGAAAATCCTGGAAAATGGATGCCATTTTTTTTAAATTCGACACGGCTGTCAATTTCTAGCGATCTTTTCTTTTAACGAAAACAATATTGGGCTCAAATTATTTGAACATCTGAGTTTAGTGGAGTATAATACGAAACCATGTGATTGCTTCCCAGTAAATTTTTTGTTGAAATTATGATGATGAGGATTTTTTTTATAATTAAGCTCAGCAATAGAAATTTCAAATCTATTAATTCTAGAAACCGAAAATATTTGTCAGTTACCCATTTATAATTATTGTTTTATTTAATATTATTTATTGTCATAGTTTTTCAATTGGTTATCAGCAAGTTATAATAATATTAGGTTACACTTTTTTTAATGATTATAATGTTAACGATGTTGATCTGCAATAAATAAATAATTTTATTAATATTTTTAATTTTGACAACCCTTGCCGTCGCGATACTGTCAAGACGTTGTCGGCATTTTCCACAAGATCAAAGGCGTCGGACGACTGTATGATATTTAGACTGTGCTAGTACGCAACCTTGCGAAGCTGGGGCGGGTTGCTATTATCGTATAAATACTTACATCCAATACTTACTATTTCGCGACTATTGTATGCTGCTTTTGCAAAATGTCCGACCTACAGGTCAAGAGACAAATAAAAACGAAACAGTAATATGTAGGTATACTTTAATATTTAAACATAACATAAATATAATAATTACAACTAATATCACTATTTAATATCAATTAAACTTAAAAGAGTAATGTGTAAATGCATCGAATTTAACCGATATAAATAAAAAGCACATAATTTATATTTAAAATAATGTCTACATTACATTATTTCAAGGTTATTGCACTTTTTTTCTGCCAAGAACAGTCATAGGCAATAACTTGATTTAACAATTTAAGTCCTAATCGAATGTTCTATGAAAGAGAATAAATAAGAGTGAGATTTTTTCCTAATTAATATTTTATGTACATATAGCTTATAATATCAGGAATATTTCATAACAGCGTCAGTAATTTCGCATAAGAAACGTACTGCAACTGTTTGATTGAGTATAAGTACACACTGAATCTTTTTTATGTATCCCAGTGAAAATCCTCATGGGATATGGACTGTCCCTCGAAAGGAGGAAGAGGAATAATCCTTAAGACTTTCCTAAAGACTTACCATAGGGAAAAATGTTTTCGCGTGGTATTTGAAAAACGTTTATCTATTGCTATTGAAGATCTTTGTGACATCAACTCGCTCGCTTAATCAGGTTAGCGGTGGCGAAAATAAGCCTCGGTAACAAACCTAGTTCCGATTATTGCCTATATTTGACAGATATTTGAAGAAATATAGTGCTACAAGGATCTTTTGACACGTGGATGAAATGGGAAAAGTCGTGCATAGTAAACCATCACTTTTGGTAGACGGTTGGGTTGATTCTTGATGCGAATATACACACCAGCGCCCTCATTTGAATATCATCCACTAGCTAAAAGATCCTTGTAGCACTTCACTTCCTTATTGCCAAGATGACGCCTCGTTCCCGCCATGGTGGACTCGCATATGCAATTTCCAACTCGTAATCTGAACGAACGCCCTCCCACATTCCTTACAAGCATATCTCTTATCATTTGTATGTATCCGAGTATGAACTTCCAGTGTTTTCTTCCTCTGAAACGATTTTTTACAGAATTCGCACGAATAAGGCCTAGAGTCATCATGGCGGACCATGTGACGTTTCAAAAGTTCGTTATTAAAAACTTTGAAACCACAGATCTCGCATTCAACTGTTTTCTGTTTCAAATGCGTTCGTAATTTATGCTCGACTAGTTTACTTTTCATTGTATATACTTTGTCACATTCGTCGCAATTAAATTGTAGTTTTTTGACGTCGTGGACGAGCGCTAGATGGCGCCTTTTCAAGTATTTTGAAGGGAGTATTTCTGGGCACTTCGGACATTTTAGCATTTCGGTTTTGTGCGTCTTTTCCCGATGTATTTCTAAGGCGTAAGGGTTTCGGAATACTTTATCGCATTTTTGACACTGTCTATTTTTTAACGAATGTACGTTTTTGATATGACTATCGACATTCGCTTTAGCTATGAAACCCTGGCCACAAATCTCGCACAAATAAGTCTTATACTTGTTATGAAACTTATGCGCGTGTTTTAGCAACGGCCCAAAGAATCGGAACTCTTTCGCACACTCGAGACACGACATGCCTTCATCTGACAATCTAAAAGTAAAAAGACTTTGAGACATCTCCTTATTAAACTTCAAATCATGACTTACAGCAACATGATTTAAAAACGCGTCCAAATTGTTGAAGTTTTTAGAACATTTTTTACAAACGATACTTGAAATATCGAGTTTGATACGGCTACTACCTATTAGAGATCTTAATATATTCTTTAATTTGGCGCCTTTGTGTTCTTCCGCCGTATGTTCCTTTAGCTTGGCACTATCGACGAATGTACAGCAGCAGAAAAAGCACATGTATTTGTTGGCTGCCCACCTAAAGGGCATGATCGTGGAATTTTCTAGAACGACAGTGATTAGGCGCGTGAGGTCGTCTTTCCTTTGTTTTTCGATACGTTTATCGTCAAGTTCTGCTGTGTCATCTGTAACAAAGAAATGTTGGTTTAGATTGTGTGTTTTATGTTAATCCTAGTATTATTTAAACTGTATTGATTTCATTGCACTTTCTTGCAATTAGTTTGTAATACTTGTGATTCGTAAATTAATTATTATGTCAACGATATATTATGTTTTTTCAGAATTGGCAATTTAGTTTTGTCTCTATTGACTGCACACCACTGATCATCAGTTTTAATAGAAAGAAGTGTCATTTCCATACAATTTAAGTCATTAAACACTTGTTAAATGTAATTTTCTAGGGACAAGAATTTAGAACAATTTATAATGAAACAATTTAAAAGTTCTAAGAATTTATATTTAATAAAAAAACATTATACGATACAATAACAAAATTCTCTTAACTCAGTAGATACTTAAAGAAATTATAACATGAAAATACCTAATATAGAAATAACAGCTTTTTTACTATACATATGCCTACGAGTATTTATACGGTACATACACCAAAGTAACATTTTTACAATTATTGTCTATCAATTTGTATATCCTGTATATCTCTGAAATGGATAGACCGATTTTCATGGAACTTTTTTTTAAGGGAGCTGATGAAACAACGAATGACTTAGGCTACTTTTATTTTAATATAAATCTCGTATTTCAAAATTATCTCATCAACTTTTTTTGTTAAAATCCACACGAAGTCTCGGGGACAGCTAGTAACTATATTTTTATTATATAACAAATTATTAAAAGCTATTAATATTAACCACAACAACATCATCTGTTCTATGCGTCCTCATATGTATAACAAGAGTTTTCTTCCTTCTAAAAGTTTTCTCACATACTTCACATTTGAACGGCCTTGCGTCATTATGACACACCATATGACATTTAAGAGAGTCCATATTAAAAGCCTTATGCCCACAATATTCACACGTAAAATTCTTCTCTTTAAAATGCACACGAAGTTTATGCTGTATATATTTATTGTTTCTAGTAAAAATCTTTGAGCACAACTCGCAAACAAATTGAGACTTTTTGCAATCGTGAACTAACGCTAGATGGCGCTTTTTAAGATACCTGTTTCCTAAAATCTCGGGGCAAATCGGGCATTTTAATTTCTCCTTTTTGTGAACGTTTTCTGTATGGTTTAATAAAGCGTATTGTGTTTGAAAAGTCTTGCCACAATCTTTACAAGACTTGATATTGTGTATCTGTTTGACATGGTTGTGAACGTTGTGTTTTCCTACGAAACCTAGCCCGCATACTTCGCAAAGAAATTGGTCGATATGGTATTTGTAAGTGTGTAGTAATAGTGGGCCAAAGAATGTGAAATATTGTCCGCAATGAAGGCAGCACATGCCGCCATCGGACAAAGCAAAACAGTCAAAGGATTGCGCTGCGTCAGTTTGAAAAGATAAACTGTGAACTATAGATAAATGTTTCAGAAATGAAGTGAAATTCTTCATTTCTGTGTCACAAGGTTTGCAATTTAAGTTCGTAACATCAAGTTTGGTTCTCCCGCGTCTATAAAGACTTCTTAATATAATTTCTCTGAGTTTTATATCTTTATGTTCAGTTGTCGTGTGATGTTTTAGACTACAGCTTTCGACGAACAGGGCTCGGCAGTAGAAGCACATGTATTTGCTCTTGTGCCATCGGAATGGTATTATATCTGTGTTCTGTATAACTATACGTAAGAGTGTCGCTAGCTCCTCTTTGCGTCGTTCTTCGATCATTTTATCGGCCACTGTTTGGTCTGAAAGTAAAGAATTTTGCTTTCTTAATATTTTGGTGGTTGTGACATGATTTTAGCCATTTTAAGGCATAATAAAGGGATACAATTTTAAAGATAATTGTCAGTGGTATTTTATTTGATTTTGGAAGATGAATAATAATAGTTATATAGCTTGGCCACGTCATGAAGGGGGATAAAAGGCACATTTAAGAAAGAGTTATAGATATGGCTGTAAATTGACGCTGGCAGAGGAAGACATTAAGGACTATGTAGAAGATGATATCAGTGAGAAATATGCTTTACTGGACCTTGAATATTTCACCCCCAAAGAAGTGAAAAATGGGGGGATGTTATATGGAAATGAGTCGATTTTAGTGTGAATAACTCCGTCCCCATTATACTTGCAGATATCAAGTAGCCTATGTGTTTATCTAGAATATCTTGCTACAGAATCCATCATGAGTGAGTCCCACTCACACTTGACCGATATTGTTAGTTTACCCGATAAACAGAGGGTACAGCTAATTTAAAATAAAAGACATATTGTAAATTTAAGTGTATTTTACAACAGCATCATTGATCTAAATTCTTAACAGGGTAAACATATAAACAAGCAAATGAAATATAAACTAAGTACATGTCGTGGCCTAAAATAAATTTACTAGCTGGCCTGCTGGTCTAGTGGTTAGTGACCCTGATACCGGAGCTCGTGGGTTCGATACCCAGGTCAAATGTTTGTGTGATGAGCACGATCATTATTGTTCTGTGTCTGGGTATAATTTATCTATAATATGTATTTCGAAATATGTAAGTATTTCGAAATACATATTATAGGTGGTCTAGTACTCATAACAGAAGCTACTTAGTATACTTAAATTGAAACTAGATGGCGTTGTGTGAATGTTGAGAAATATTGATTTATTTATTTTCTGGCCACGATATATTTAGTACTTATATCCACACGTTATGTCCCGCGTAGCTGGCTGGTATCATGGTAACACTAACCGCTATAATATTACATGAAGTGTTGGTCTCAGTTTTCTAATCACACTAGCTTTTGCCCGCGGCTTCGCACGCGTTAAGAAGTATTATTGTTTAGCAAGTTAGTGTGAAAAATTAGGGCCTACAAAACTTCCTTGTACACAATATTCTTAACTAATTTGTCATTTGGCGCTAAACCTATCAAGCTACTGGGAGAACTTACTCGTGAGCAAGCAACATAGAACTGCCCATGAGAGAAGTAATGTTCTCTCAAGTCAATACCCGCAAATTTGAGAGTTTGCCCCTGAGACTTGTTTATAGTCATGGCTAGTCAAAAATCTAAGAAGATTTCTACAAACATCCCCTATTTCATCCCCTTATGTGTGAAATTTATCAAAATCTTTCTTAGCGGATGCCTACGTTATAGTACCTATGTGCATGTAAAGTCTCAGCCCGATCGGTTTAATTTTGACAAAGTTTCATAAAAAAAATCATCCCCTATTTTATCCCCTTGGGGGTAGAATTTATCAAAATCCTTTTTAGCGGACACCTACGTCATAACATCTACCTGCGTGCCAAATTTCAGCCGGATACGTCCAGTAGTTTGGGCTATGCGTTAATGCATTAATTTCGATCGAATTTGATTACCATAAAAACGGTTCTAGTGAGTTAATCTTAAAAGATAGACATATACTGTCGCGGACATTTTTTTAGATCATTTCAATAGGAATAATTCTTATATACATATATTGTGTGTATCTTGAACCGTTTTCGCAGTGCACGCAACGGAAGCCCTCAAAGATGAACAATTTTCCCCGTTTTTTTTCACATTTTCCATTATTTCTTCGCTCCTAATAGTTACAACGTGATATTATATAGCCTAAAGCCTTCCTCGATAAATGTTCTATTCAACACAAAAAGAATTTTTCGATTCGAACCAGTAGTTCCTGAGATTAGCGCGTTCAAACAAACAAACAAACAAACATACAAACAAACTCTTCAGCTTTATAATATTAGTATAGATTTAAATTTCCAAAATGAGATTCTTACATCAAAGTTAACCTAAACTTAATTCAACTTATAATACACCGTGACTTTTTAATCGTCTTACAAAGGCAGCTCAGTTCATGTATCCAATGACTAGTAAACGTTATAATGAAAAAAATGTTTTTTTTTTAAGATTTGAATAAATAAAAATATTATTCATTATTATGACACAAGGCAGTTTTACAAACACTCTGTAGTGAGCGCGGTTCGAGCCTTGTATCAAAGGAACGAAGCGGGCGGCGTCTTATCACAGGTCATTCACCTTAGCGTAAAATAGCTTTCTTACTATTGCAATCATAATGTTCACAGTAAGTATGTAGCAGTTAGTTAAAATCCACTTAATTCCAATTCTTCCTTCATACTTTTACGGGCTTAGGACCGTCAGAAACATTTTTCATAAGTAAAACTTACTCGTAAAACCGAAACAAACTGATGTAGTAATAACTGATCTATTTGCCTTTATTCAACCCTATTTAAGATAGAAATTTGACTCTATTTCTACATATCCTACTTACATTTAATAAATAAATCCCGAGTTGCAATTTCTAACGTAATAAATACGTAGGTAGTAGGTATGTATTTATCACATTAGAAATTAATAATCAAAAAGATAGTTATGGAAATAAGTAGTAGGTATGTAAATTGATTTCGGCGTATTTAAAGAATGGGAATCAACTGATATTTACACTAATTACTTATTTACTAATGATCACTTTTTATTTACAAGTAGGTAAGTAGGCGTTACCTGTATTGTAACAACTGTTCAAATTGTCTACCACCTTGTGCGATGCATAAACGAGCACGTTTTTGGATGTTCTCTTTTAATTTATTTAAAATCACTGTGTCCTGTTTCACTATGTCAAAAGCAAGAATTATTTTTACTCCTACTCGACCTTCAAGTACAGTTCCTATCACGCATTATTTGGTAAGTTCGAGATCGCGGACGAAGCTTGGAAACCGGTAGCGCGCGCGCACACTTCCGCTTCCAGTATTTGGACACAACTAAACTAGCGTTAGGCAATCTGATTGGACAACAGTCCGCGTGGACTATGCTAGATTGGCTTGCGATATTTTGTCTCGTTAAAAATGGAGATGGAGTGATCTGCTCGACTCGTGCGCTAGGTATCTTCAACAGTTTGACAGATACGTAAACATTTTTAACAGGGTTGTTCGTATTTCCAATGTATTATTTATTTTTCTTCACACATATTATCTTCATTAATGATAAAAAAAATTGTTCGCGCCTAGAGGTATTTTATGTCGGATACATTGTGTGGACCACTTTTGTAAGACGACTAAAAAGTCACGGTGTATAATCTATGCTTCCATTCAAATCATGTATCGTGGAATTTACACTTTTTAAATGCCGACATTCACAGCAAAAGCACAGCTTAATTACTTAACATCAAGACGCATTAATACCTATCTACCTAGAAACAAAGTTACAAAACACAAGACAATATTCAAGAACGAAACTCAGCTAAACATTCTAAAATTTCTACAGAGATACAAGGATCTTTTGGCACGCGGATGACATAAACATGAGAGCGTTGGTGTGCATATTCGCAACAAGCATCAACTCAATTGTCTGTCAAAAGTGATTGTTTTTCATATATGACAGCATTAGTTCCGATTTCGGCCACGTGACAAAAGATCCTTGTAGCACTATATTTGTTTCTACATTCTACTTTAAAATGAAAAGGACAGAATGAACAATGGCGTCATTTTTCTCCGTTTAGTAGCTGTTCATCTTAAAATCTTAAATAAAGGTTTTTGCAAGAATGGGACCGTCTTCTGCATAGATTTTTGAGATCAAATTTTAGTGTTACCGAATACAACTCCATATTAGAATTTTAAATTAAGTTTTTGCATCATACTTGACCTCAGTTTTTCTCCGCGTGTTGCTACGCGCCAGAGAGTAATCGTATTCATACATTTTATATGGTTAGAAACATTTGAAGGTCGTGTCGTGGCGACGTATAGTATTTTTCGACTGTACTACAAACAAAATTACTGTACAACATACGTATTATCATATTGCATTCCCGGTTGTGGATTCTTATGCATCCTCGCGAAGTGAGCTTTCATAATCTTCTTCGTAGTGAAAGCTTTGTCGCAAACATCACATTTGAAGTTCTTCTCCCCGCTGTGCTTGTACATATGATTCTTCAAACGATTGCTATTGAACGCTTTGAACCCACAAATGCCGCAAACGTGGTTCCGGACTTTCAGATGCGTGTCTCGAAGGTGCGTCATCATCATACTTCGAAAGACGAAAGTTTTTGGGCAATGAGGACATTTTATTTCTGGTCTGTTACTATGTGCGGTCGCCATATGCCTTGACCGCCTATAATGACTTCCGAAAGTCATGGAACAGTTCAAGCATTTAAACTTCTTGTCCATATCGTGTTGGTTTTTCTGATGCGTTCTTAACTTAGATCGCGTTTCGAATTTCTCCCCGCATTCCGGACAAAGAAACCCAGTGCTATCGTGTATAGATTTCACGTGAATACGAAGTAAATTCGCGTCTTTGAAATGCTGTCCGCAAACATCGCAAAGAATCGCAGAAGTGCCTTTATGATCTTTGTTCGTATGATAAAGCAACGGACCAAAAGTGTAAAAACTCGCACCACAAGCTAAACAACTAACATTAAAATTATCGATTTTGAACGCCACCATGCATATACCAACATCTTTATTATATTCGACACCATGTTCGGCAACCAAATGATCTATTAAATCGTACAAATCCGTTATATTTTCAGGGCAAAGCGTGCAAGACAAGTTCGATATATCTACGTAAACGACCGGCTCCCAATAATTACTCATCGCTTGTTCTTTAATAGCATCCCCAGTGTGGATAGACTGATGAGTTTTCAAGTCCGACGCTTCTTGGAAGATGTCGTAGCAGTAAAAACACCTATAGGAACTCTTTAGCCATCGGAACGGCATGACCGTCGACCGTGTTAAGACTTGTACCACGTTTTTTCTCATGATCATTCTTTTGTCTTTTGCTGTTAAAGTTTTCGCGATCGGCACTGAGTTTATTGTTAGATCGTAATCTTGGGCATCAGTTTCCTGTTCATCAGGATCTTCGGTTTCCTCAACAGCTTTCGGTTTCTGGCCGCCTCTATTTTCCCCTGTAAGTAAACACAGGTTATTAGAGGCGGTCAGAACACGAAAGTCAAAGATTATAAAATAATCATTCGATTTTTTTTTTTTTCAGTATATTAAATAATGATACACAGTTTAAGTATATTTTTGGCTTACGATACTTTTAATGGTTGATTATTGGCGTTTAGTCGATATTTTCTTTTATAATTGTTAATTATGCGGTTTACTTCCGCGTATTTACTATTTATTAAGGACTTCGGTTGGGTACAAAATTATTCTAGGTAGAGTAAACCGTAAAGTTAGCAATTATGAATCCGGCTCAAGAAAGTTGCTATAGGTAATCTATACTAATATTATAAAGCTGAAGAGTTTGTTTGTTTGAACGCGATAATCTCAGAAACTACTGGGTCGAATCGAAAAATTCTTTTTGTGTTGAATATACCACTTATCGAGGAAGGCTTTAGGCTATATAACATCACGTTGCAACTCTTAGGAGCGTAGAAATAATGGAAAATGTGAAATAAACGGGGAAAATTATTCATCTTTGAGGGCTTCCGTTGCGTGCGCTGCGAAAACGATTCAAGATACCAAAAATATATGTATGAAAGAATTATTCCTATTTAAATGATCTAAAAAAATGTCCAGGACAGTATATGTCTATCTTTTAAGATTATACCTTGTAAAATATAGCTTGATACCTGTGACATTACCGAACGTTTTATGAAGACAGCTACAACCCAAATTTTATTTTTAAAAGTTCAAATTTTTTAACATAAAAACGACGTTTATGTATAAAAATAAAACGCATTTTTAAAAACAATCATGTAATTATAAAGATACTAGTAAAAATATGAGTAATTTAAATAATATTTAATATTTCTTAAATAATTTTTGGTTCTTAGCTTACTTTATAAATGCACTTAGAAGAGCTCTAGGGACGTGCAAGTGACTGACAGATAATTATCGATAAAATAATACTATGAAAATTTCACTAGTATAAAATGTAGTTATTTAGTTTGGCTATAATGGTTTCGCGTGCTGGAAACAAGCGGGCGCCATTGTTTTTGAGTCAGTACGAGTGCTGACGCGATGCAGACGCCTTGTATACGCTACCATTGTTTTGTTGATATAGCTGATATAACAGAAAATGACGAGGACAAAGTCGTGGTTAACAGCTATAATTTATAAAGCTAAGAAGGTTGTCCGCAAAAATAAATTATGCCCAAAATAATTATTCCACGCGGACGAAATCGCGGGCACAGCTAGTAATAAAATAAATATACCTCAACATTCCCACAGCGCCATCTAGTCTCAAATTAAGTATACAAGTGTAGCTTATGTTATGAGTACTCAACAACTGATAAACATACTTATATACTTCGAAATACATAGATATGATCTCACAAACATTTGTCCTGAGTGGGAATCGAATCTACCTCCGGTATAGCAGTCAGGGCCACTAACCACATCCACTAGACCAGTCTTTCCCAAAGTGGGCGATAACGCCCCCTTGTGGGCGCTGCAGGTCTCAAGGGGGCGGTAAGAGACCCAGAAAGAAAATGGGGGCGTTGTGTAGAGGCGGGGGGGAGTGATTTGTTATTTTACTTAGCTAGGAGGCCTCTTAAACAACGACTGCAAGAGCTCTCGACTCACAACAACAACTTGTGGAAATCAACTAATATGTAATTTGAAGTTATGGTGGTTTTTAAATAGGTGAAAAAAGGGGGGCGCGAAAAAAATATTTATTCTCTAAGTGGGCAGTAGACAAAATAAGTTTGGGAACCACTGCACTAGACCAACAGAGGTCAGTTAAAAAGCTTTTATAATGTTCACAGTTCAATAAGGTAAAACTAGTATTTCGACCCTGATTCAAGCAGCAAATCTCCTTTTATATTGGGTGCGTATTATCTAAGGATTACAAAATAAAAACAGGTTTATTAGTTAAAGAATATATTAATGAATTAAACATTTTACATACATATTGCACTTGAAATCATTTTATTGAAGACCTCGTACCGTCACACATTGTGTTACAGGAGTAGAGTTGCGTGTCATGTCTCATTTAAGTGTCTATTAGAAAGATCTAGTCATGATACACCCTTGCCAGAAATACTGACAGCATTTTTTTGCTTAGTTAAATAGATTAGTTTTTTAGTGAGAGGGCCATGACCTTTAGAAAATCTTAATTTCAAGAGTACTCCAAACATATAAAACTTATGGTTCTTTTTAGAATTGAAAATGATGTTGCATGATTATATACATTTACATATTAAATAAGAGGGTTCTAGCTTTAATTATTTAAGAGTAATTATTTTTTTTCTGAATTTCACTTTTTTATTTTTTTTAATTAAACTATAGCGATGTAGCATTTTATGTTTTTCACATAATATACTCACTAATATTACTAATCATATTCTAAAATTTCACAAACTAAAATCGCGTTGCAAAAGAGATTAAGCGTTTCTATGTATTTTAGGAATTTCTATGGAAGTAGGGTTGTCAATTTTCGTATTAAAAAATCATAACATAAAATCCAAAAGTATTATTCCATGGTATTATTGATTTGAGGCGCAAGGAAAAGAGTACATGGAAGAAGTTGTGGGAGGCCTTTGCCCAGCAGTGGGACTGTATAAGCTAGAAAAAGCAATTATTCCATGCTGTCATCATCAGAAAAAGTTATAGTTTCTTCTGATAGCAGTGTCAGGGGTTCATCATCTGTAGCCATTTCTCTGTTATCACTATCTATGGAACTTAGAGGTAACTGATCATGAAATGCAGTATACGGTATATTTTTATTTTCTTGACCAGATTTTATCATGTTGGCTATAGCTGATGTATTAGTAGGACTTTTCAGGCACTCTTTCATAACAAACTCAAAGTCACTGGCAAAACTTTTAGTTATCTCAAAATCTGTTTTAGTTGATGCTACTTTCGATACAACCTTAATCAGTTTATCTATAGGCTGGTCTTCAAGTTCTTGTTCAAGGCTTTTCCTTAAACGTCGTTGACTACGACTACTTAGGTCTTGATATTGCTTAGAAGTTGTAGGAACATCAAGTAAACTAGTTTCTTTCGATGTAGACGGCAATATTTGTATGGAACTCATTGATTCTTGTTCTTTTTTATTTTCTAAGGTCTCTAAACATTTTTGACGGTTTGTTACGGAAGAAACACCGAGTTTGAAAATTGTGGACAGCCAGTTTTTATTTTTTTTCAGAAACCTGACTCGATTTCGAGAACTTGCTTTATAGATTCGTTCGCATTTACACAAAAATGCTGTGATATTTTTGCTGTAGGCATGGAAGTCTCGATTAATTTCATCAGGGGTGCCTTTGGGGTACAGGGCGTTTAGTACTATGGCTTTCCTCTCAACTGGAGAAAGGTCCATAGGCCGCATTTTCGGACCTCGTCTAGATGCTGCTTTTTCGAAAATTTTAAATAAATCTAGACGAGTCAATGCTACAGGTTGATCGTCATTGCATAATTGGTCTCCTAGCTCATTAACAGGTACTCCCGGAGAGTGAAGAGTACCTATATCTGCCACTCGCTGACCAACATGAGGGTTGGCGCCCTCATGTCCCTCTTGCCATAAGTCACTCGGTCGAGGCCCGAGATGACATCCCCCAACAGGACGGGTTAGCTCCTGTTGAGGCAAAGCAGCGCCATGGGTCTTTGCCGGCTCCATGACGCCTCACCCCCGCTTCTCCGGGCACCGTGTAAGAGTATTGGGTTTTAGCATAGCTTAACGAGGGCGGACCCCTTCCCAATACTACACGATGTCCATCATCAAAGAAAATTGAAAAATAAAATGTTAGAACTCCACTGCGGGTTAAGCAACTGTCGACAACCTTATTATTTGCGGTTGGTACAGTAATCGTGACTAGGGGTCGATCCACAAAATTAAGTTTGTTTTTATTGTATATACTTTTCCGAGATACAAAGTACCCAGTGTGGTGCCCAGGATCTTAAGGAATAATTATGCCGAGTTTCATCGTAATCGAACTGGTAGTTTTTGCTTAAAAAAACTGACATTCAGACAGACAATTTTTTTTAATCCTATTTTTGAGTTTGGTATCGATCTAGTAACAACGTCTGCTATTTATTTTGTTGATATTTTCAATGTGCAAAATATAAACTTCTACAGTTTTATTATGTGTATAGATCACTTACTTTGTTGACAACCCTAAGAAAATCTTAAAAAATCGATATCTCTGGTACAACGCCATTGTAGTGTCTGATTTTTTTTATAAATATACATATATATGTATAAAATATAAATACACTGAAAGAAAATGCGACCATGCTAAGTTTCGTCAGAAAAAAAATAATTATGGCAACATATAAAATAAAAAAAAACTGCTTGTGAGAGCTTGATTAATCAGTTATTAATACGTTAATTTGTTCCTTTAGGCATAATCTATCAAACCATTAATCAGTTTATACTAAAATAATAGACAGAATGGATATAAACAGTTTTTTTTGGGTTTCTATGGACTTCTCGATTTTTTTTATTTCTCAAAAACTACTACAGATAAAGTCACGGGGATTTTTTTAAATGCTTTTTTCCATGAATATCTATCTATTGAGCATTGAAAATGATCATGACCGCAAATCGGCTCCCATAACACACTGTGCGTCATAAGAAAACCATTTTTATGATTATCGTACATGGAAATATATATTGTAAACATATGTAGGTATTTAGAATGAATAAGTCTTTTAACGATCTCAATTCCTATAATTTCGATACGACAAAATATATTTTTTTTACGCATTCCTCCCTTCTAACTTAGGGTCTATAATCGTGAAAATTTTATTTTTTCTACCTAATGTAGGTACATTATGGAATGCAATAAACGATATGAATAAATAGTAAAAAAGTAATATTATCGTAGGTGTGTCGCGCACTACACGGCGTAGAGATTATTTAAGACATTATAACAAATATTACTAGGCAAAAACATATTTTACTTTGAAAAATAATAAAATAATCCTATATGAGAGGTTTACGAAACCAAAAATCCATTTTTTAAAAAAGGATAACTAAAATACGCCTCTTCTTTAAAATATAATAGGAATATCTCTAGACATAAAATTCTCGTGCCCGTGCTACTCCTAAACGGCTAGAAAGATTCTTTTGAAATTTTGTGAGCAAATTGAATAGGTCTGAGAATCGACAAACATCAATTTTTATTCAAGAATTCCTTTTCTTTCAAACTTTCGCGGGAGTATTACTAACACTAACACGTACTAGGTCGCGGGCAACAGAGCTAATTACGTATATAATTTATATACTTTACTAGCTGTTGCCCGCGACTTCGTTCGCGAAAACAAAAAAAATGGAATGAAAAATAGATGTTGGCCGATTCTCAGACCTACTGAATGCATATACAAAATTTCAAGAGAATCGGTCAAGCCGTTTCGGAGGAGTATGGCAACGAAAACTGTGACACGAGAATTTTATATATACTTTATTATAACCGAAGCTACCTAAGTATCTTCCATATAATGCACCACTTCATGTCGATTTAAACTTTCATAATCCGTGAAACCTCGTCGACAGAACCTGCAAACTCGACCCGATGTCCCAGAATGCACCTTCATATGAGCCCTAAGGTTACTTGACCTCCGAAACAGTTTCTCGCAAACGCTACACGCATAGTCCCTACTACCAACATGCTTCCGCATATGCAAGGTGATAAGCCACTTAATCCCAGTCTTGTACTTGCATAAATCGCACTTGAATTTGAGATCAGAATGTTGCGATTGGATATGAAGAAGCATAGCTCCTTTCGTCGTACAAACTTTTGGACATTGCTCGCATTTAATAATGTATTTTTCCACGCTATGTACCTTCCCTAAATGTACTTTTAATTGGTATTGACTATTGAATGTCGCAGAACATAGGTTGCATTCGTAAAGTTTCGCATGACCATGCATTCTTTCCTTATGTCTCTCCATTCTATGTGACGCGTTGAACATTTTACCGCAAACTGAACATCTGTATCCAATATGGGCGTTACTTATATGTCTTTTTAGCCGTATATGGCTAATAAAACTCAAACCACAGATCTGGCATATAACAGAATGGCTTATATGCTCCTTATTCATATGCGCAACCATACAAGTAAAGTTATCGTATGTATTATCGCAGAGCACGCATTGCATGAGATCCTTGTTCAAAACGAAGGGAAAAACGCATACTCCCATATTAAAATCATACTTTTCTTGATGGACTTCCGTGATATGAGTCACAAGATTCTCCAGATCGGTAATCGGTATTTCCGGACACATTTTGCAAGATATTTCAGATACGTCAATTTTGACTGGGATATCTTTCGAGATAATACGTTTTGGGATGAACTTTTCTAGATCGACTATGTGTTTTCTGGTGTGTTCCTTCAAGGTATTGCAGTCTCTCATTGATTTTGAGCAGTAGAAACAACTGAAGCCTTTGGTCTGCCAAGTGAAAGGCACCACGTTTCCGTACCGTAGGATTTGAAGGATGTTTGTTCTTCGCTTTTCGAGACGACCGATGTAGGTATCTTGGGCTCTCTGTCTTCCTGTAACGAAAGTAACGTTTACGGTCCTTTTTGCGTTTTGGTTTTTTGGTGGTTGTTCTGTAGTTTGATAGTAAAGTATGTTTATGAGTTAGAGTTCGTAAATGGTGCTCAAAATTTGGCTAAGCTAAGCTTAATTATGTGTATACTTCATCGTATAACTGCACGAAAATTTTACTCCTAATATTATAAAAGTTATAAATAATGGATGGATGTTCGTTACTTGTCCACGCTCAAACAGCTGGATAAAATTTGGTATGGGATTAGCTGGCACCCTGAATTAACACACATGCTCTTTTTAACCGCTTTAGACGGGGGTAACGTTTTAGAAGCTATAGCCGACTTCGCGCGGACAACAGCTAGTTGAAAATATTTAGTACTAGCTGTTGCCCGCGACTTCGCCCGCGCGAAAAGGTTACCGCGGGAATGTCTAGACACTATCCGTGAAAAATTTGCCTATGTATTAATCCAGGGTGTCAACTAACTCCATACCAATTTATTTTATTTTTTTATTTTTTTTCAAAATAAAATATAGCCTATGTTACTTTGGAAAGATGTACAATCATAATGGTGAAAGAATTTTTAAAATCGGTCCAGTAGTTTTTGAGCCTATTCGTAACAAACAAACAAAAAAATATTACCTCTTTATAATATTAGTTTAGACAACTGTCCCCGCAAACTTGGTTTCACTGACAAAGAAAATATGATGATTATACCTCATATTTCATGAGATTTATAAGATAGTAGGCAAGTCTGCTAAAGCTTACTTTTGATTGAGAATTTCAGAATAAGTGCCTGTACGATAAAAGCTAGACTATTTAAATTTATTTAAAGCTTTTCGCTTCAAGCGAGATGGCGTTACCCCACAATAGCAACAATCCTGGTTTAAAGGGTTCAACATTAAAGTTGAAGATTTAAATAAAAAAGCATGAATCTTAAAACTGTTGAATAACAACAAAAAAATCATTTAAAAATGTTTATTTACAAATCAATAATTATATTAACAAATCGAATAATTACATCTAATTGTCGACATCTTTTTATGTCCGCCAGAATAAAAGGAATATATTGGGCCATGTTTTTTTATTATTATTACTATTCATATTACATTTATGAACCTATCTTATATTTCTTTTATTGACGGACTTAATAGATTGTATCCCCATCTACCCTATCCCCTATTTAATAACTAAACGTAATTTTAACTATACAGCATATACTAAAAGTATAAAATCTAAATGTTCATGGTATGGACGCTATACAATTTTAAACATATTAACTTGGTTTTTAAGTAACTCAAAATAATCTACACAAAAGTACAAACGTAACTTACATCAATCGCTAACTTGGTCTATAACACTAGTATCCCACATAACTTGGTCTATAAGTACGTACATCACTACATATCATAAAGCAAGCACTGCCCGATCTTTCTCTGTCCCTATGTATGCTTAAACCTTAAAATCAATGGATTTTTATGCGGTTTTTTAATAGGTAGAATATTTCAAGACTAAAGTTTATATGTATACAAATATCGTATAGAGTACTAACCCTCCCGGTTGTACTCTATACGCTATAAGTAATCCATCATGGTGTGTACGATAGATATAATTATACATTGACTAGGGACCTGGCCCGAAGTCCACATCTTAGACCCGCTACAGTATGGAATTCAGAATCTGAGAGTCGGTTCTTTATTGCAAATATGTAAAAAGTGTTTTAGTATTGGTCACCTGTAACTTAAAAGTGGTTTGGATTGAAATAAAGAACAGACTTTTAGATTCTAAATTCTAGAGTGTTTGTGGCTGGCCTTAAAGTCTCTCACATATAAATGTAATAATATTAGGTACTTTAAGATGTGGTGGTAGACCGTCAGGCTAGAGAAGAGATTTAGTACGTCTTTTCATTCATAGTAATATTCATTATCGCATCGATCACCGTGCTAAAATCAGACTAATATAATAAAATCAGCTAAGCAAAATATAAACAACCAATCAACGTTCTAGTTTTATTTTGTCTAGAATCTTTTAAGTATATTGCTTATTTGGAACAGTATTAAGACAGGCTATGACCGAAATTCGATCAGAGGACCTACCACGATATATTAAAGTAAGACTTTTGCAATTGTGGGAGCGTAACAGCGCACTACAACGGCGTAAAGCGGCGTCTCTCTTCCACAACTGCTGTTACTTTAAGATGATGGTAAGCCCTCATGAAACATAATATCATTCAATATATGACCCCGCCTCTCCTTCAAGTTCCTCTTGAATAATTTCCATTTGTACAATCTCGCTCTGATCTAATTCATCAACCATAGGAGTCTCAAACTGATTATGTCTGCTTCTAATATGCATTCTCAACGTCGCTTGGTGCGTAAACGCTTTATTACAAATCACACACGAGAACTCTTTCTCTCTAGTATGGAGCAGAAAATGAGAATTCAAATTACTTCGTTTTGAGAACTTTTTGCCGCAAACTGAACACACAAATTTCTTATCACCGTTGTGTTTCACCATGTGGAGTTTCACGTCGTACGGCCCAAAGAATCGGTCCCCGCATACTTCACATTCAACATTCTTTTCTCTTAAATGTACACGTCTCATATGTCGAGACATTATAGATTCTTGTGGATACACTTTTGGGCAATAAGGGCATTTGATTTTCAACTCTTCTACTCCATGCACGTTTGCCAAATGTAACTTCTTTAAATACGGGCTTTTAAACGTTTCTGGACAATGCGGGCAAGTGGAAAGATTAACTAAATGCACATTCTTTTCGTGTAGAATCTTTTTAGATAGAGTTGCAAGGCTGATACCACAGTATTCACAAGTGTAACCCCCTTCTCTATGATAATATCTGTAATGCATTTTCAAGTGATTTTCTCCTTGGAAACTCGTCCCGCAGACATCGCAAATATAATGGTGTGACAGATGATGTTTATTTGCATGACGTAATAAATACTCAAAGAAAACGAATTTCATATTACAAGTTGGGCAAGTCGGCTGATCTTTGTCTAGTTTGAAAGGTAGGAGGCAATTTGGCACGCTGACGTCATACTCGGCATCATGAGCGATGATCAAATGATGGATTAATTCCTCTAGATTCGTCACAGCTTGAGGGCAAAGCTTGCAAGAGATCCCGGTAACATCTATTTTAACTGCAGCATCTTTGTTTCTATTATTCTTAGTCCGATCAAAGACTACAAGTTCTAAGTTCGCAAATTGGTGTACACTAGTGGTATGTTCTCGTAAAACACTCGGATCCTTCGTAGTTTCGTTACAATAGAAGCATTTATACTTCCCTTTGTGCCACATGAAAGGCGTTACGTTACTGTATTGTAACACATACTCGACATTCCGTCGTTTAATAAGGAGCTTACGTGAAACTTCCATTTTCTTAAATTTTTCCTCCACTGTATTGAATTTTGCACCTGGAAAGAAATTCAGCTTTTACTTTTCGGGGTTTCTGTTGTGTTTCAATGTCACTGGTTTTTTTTACACTATCAAAGTCTAAAAAACAGACAATTGTTTTGGTCTAATGCGATATATAGTTTCATGTATAACAAATGGTTAATGTCCAGCGGTGGACTGGCTTAGTCAGTATGGTGGCTAGTCACATAGTATTTGGAAGTGAAAGAATAAAGGTAGGTAAAAGACTTTCATTGTCGCGGTAGTTTACGAAACCATTCCCGCCTGGCCCCTGGCAATAGAGAAAGGAGAAGTGGAGTAGCCGGTGGGATCCGGCACACCCTTCTCTCTTTCCACGGCGGAGGAAATCTATGTAGGATTTCCAGCAGATACAAAAAAAAAATGGGTAAAGACTTTCATAACTTTTATTAGAATTAGAATTCTACGGATTACGGTTAAAAGTGGATTTTAGCTAAAAACGTTTTCCTTTTTCGAGCCTTAACCAATTCTTAACGAAATTGTTTCCAAAGTAGAAGTGAGCCACGAGAAAGATATTCTTTATATGACTTGCTATAATAAAGAGATTCTGGTGTGGTCAATTGTATTTTTAGTATATGTTAAATGATAACTCACGATAGAGGAGAAAATAGATGACGTTTAAATAAAAATTGCTAATAAGATTCAGTTTATTTTTAGTTTTATTTACAATTTATTTTTTTATTACATAAAATTCTTAAGTATATGAGTATCTCAATAATAACTTAAACGATTTTACGCTTTTATAAGTCAAACCGAAAATGCATAATCCTAATATGTAAATAGATTTCAAATACAATTTTAGGACGTAACTAATTAAGTAAACCATTCATATTGGCGAAGCCTGGTTAAATGTCAATTAATATAAATTAATTGTAAGTTATTTCTTTTTTCCGCACAAGGAGTATTAAAAACATGATCAGGTAAGACCTTAAAGGTGTTGTACAAATTAATAAACTTTTCTTGAGATCATTATTCAATCAATTATGTTAAATCTAATTATACAATAAGTAGATGCCGAATATGCCAAGCATTACAGTTCATATCTTTCACAAAGATGGAGCAATTCTATTGGTTCATAAAACGTCTCACGAATTCTCGACAGCCTACGACGTTCTCGACGTTAGTGCGACGTCTCTCTTGTGGTGATAGTAGACCCTCTAGTGGCAGAGTTCCTGGGTTGTTCTTTTTAAGAGGTAACAGAAACCCTTACTTTGTGCGGATAAAGACCAACGGGGTGGTTTTAATGAGGTAAAAATCCCACATGCCCCGGTCTTATTAATCCCCATAAGACCGGGTGCCTTTTGAAGGTTCCCCCCGCAAAAGAAGGCCCTCTAGTGGCAACGCTGGCCAATTTTCCCTAATTTAAAATCTCAAACCTGTAACTGCACATGCCCATACTTTTTATGCATTTCCATATGCGTACTTAAATTCGTCCGTCTCAAAAACGCTTTGCCGCAAACCGTACAAGAGAATTTCCTCTCGCCCTTATGCCTAACCATATGTAACTTTAGAAGATAATTATCAAAAAACTTTTCATTGCATACCGAACAGGGAACATTCTTTTCCTTCAAATGCGTCCGCCTTACATGGTCTTTCATAAATGAGTTCCGTGTGAACATTTTACCGCAGTAGGAACATTTGTGACCTATATCATGGATTTTTATTAGGTGTTTCTGCTTGTGGTATTGAGATTGGAATAGCTCAGGACAGATTGGACATTTGTAGTCCTTCGCGTTGTGTTTTGTAGCTCGATGTCGTGCTAAACACCATTGATTTTTGTATTTTAAGCCGCAGATATCACATTCGCATGAACCAGTGTGCGCGTACGATAAATGAACGTTCAAATTGGCTACATTACGAAAAGAACGCCCGCAGAAATCGCAGATCCGGTTATTATTACTATGTTCT
Source organism: Chrysodeixis includens (assembly GCA_941860345.1). NCBI lineage: Eukaryota > Metazoa > Arthropoda > Insecta > Lepidoptera > Noctuidae > Chrysodeixis > Chrysodeixis includens. The sequence goes on along the minus strand of OW796118.1, from coordinate 6,153,535 downwards.
GAATTCATGTGACGTAGCAAGATGCCAAAGTACCGGAAAACTTGATCGGGGCATAATGGGCAAGGGATATTGTCTTTAATAATCTTAAAGGGCTCTAATGATCCTGGTATGGATTTGTCGTAATTCGCTTTATGTTGTTCTATCAAATGCTCTATTAATACTTCTAAGTCAGTCATAGGAACGCAACAAACTTTACAAGCTAACGTAGACACATCAATCTTAACATTTATCCTCTCTCCTTTACATCTCTTCATACATTTCGACTTCAAATCACAAACAGGGTGTTCTAAATTAGTATGCTGTCGTAAATCGTCGAATTCGACGAATTTTTTCGAGCAATAAAAGCAAGAATACTTTGCCATAAATTTGAAAGGTATAGCCGTCGACATGTTTAATACACACTGTATATTTTGTCTGATTTTGCTAATATTTTGTTTCTTTTTCGGTTCTGTTTCGTCGTCAGGGAAAGGCTTGGGTTCCTGGGATATTATCTTGACTTTGCACTTGTTTATGTGTTGCCTGACTCCTAGAGATGTATGGAATTCCTTTGAGCAGTAAATGCACTTCATACTACCCTCTTTATGTGGGTGTTCCACTTGTAAATGTTTTTGCAGTAGAGATAGCGAAGCGAATCGTGATCCACAAGTTTTACATTGCCGAAAATGTGTGCTATTCTGATGCCGTCGTAAAGTATGCGATGTTTTGAAATGCTGTAAGCATAAATCGCAAGGGTAACCACCTTGCTTATGATAATTCCTTATATGTATAGCCAGATCCCTCTTTTTGTTAAACGTTACTCCACAGTCATCACAAATAAAACTATTTTGCGGATGAGAAACATTCACATGCTTAACTAAATATCCGAAATATGTGAACTGTTCATTACAAAAAATACATCGATAATCAACCAATCTATATTCCTGAAACGGTATTTCAATACTTTTATTGTATTCCAAGCTGTGCGCATCGATTAAATGATCGATTATCTCCTCAAATCGATTAAAACTCTCGTTACAGATATCACAAACGATTTCCGAGACATCGATTTTGATTTCGACATTATTCCCTTTTATTAACTTTAGCGAATAGTCTTTTGTCGTACAAAGGCCATGTGACTTGGTATGTTTTCTGAATTCCGTGTAATCTGAATAGTTTTTTCCGCAGTAGAAGCATAGATATTTGCCTCGCCATTTAAAAGGTATTATGGATGTGTGGTTGAACAATGTTTGTAGGTTTTTTCGCCGCCTTTCAGACGTACAGCCCTCGTAAGGACCGGGTGGCTCATCTGAAAAGAAATTGTTCTTCTCTATAGTTTGATGTTATTTTTTTATCTTCGTTCGGTCGGTAGCTTGGTTAGTTTCAAGAATCAGTATTTAATTTCGTTTCCAGTCTTTGAAAATATATTTTGTAATACCAGGAAGCTGATTTTTGGTTTGTTACGAGGACGTCTTTGAGAAGGATTTTTTTTTATTTTACTGTTTTACAGCTGCCGAACAAATCAAGGGTTTTGAGAGCTTATAGCTTTTATTGCTTATTCAGGACTCATTCCAGTTTTAGGTTCATAACTTGTAAAAGCCTTGCTTTGTGTCCGAAAATTTGGAAAGCTTTGTTCGAATTTATTATTTAAAATGCTACTTCCAACACTTTTCTCATCAGGAAATTAATTCAAAATGTTAGAGAAAATGTGTTTTTTTAAGTAATTTGGGTACGTGTAAAATAAAATCTCCTTATATTAAATTATCAATCAATATATTAATATGTACAACGATAAAATATAGTAGGTATAGTACAAATTATCACAATATATATTTATTTATTTATTATATCCTAACTCGCACAATACATAATTATGGCCTATTGATCTAGTAAAAATTATATAAATATCGGTTTATCTATTAACAAGAAATGGCGGACAAAGTAGGAAGAGCACTGGATTATTTATAGCGGAAGTTTTTTAATGTATATTTATTTATATTCAGTATATTATAACCTTATTAATCATTGTAAAAAAAACTACAATTGAGATCATATATTCTTAATACTTAATGTATAATTAATAGCAGGAAGAATTTTTATTATAATGCTATGTTGAAAATGACAAAATATGTAGGTACACTAGACTTACAAAATATTATTTACAAATGGAAGTTTTTATGTATTATTTTTTATATTTTAAGACTTTTTTTTTTACTTGACTTTAACTCAAATTAGTTATATTTTTCAGAATAGAATAATCTTAATTTATATAAATATGTTACAGGAATTGAGAAACGGCTTTTCATTTGTTTCGATTTCGGCCACGTGTCATAAAATTCTTGTAGAAATAGGCTCAGGAAGACAAATATTGAACTCAAGATCTGCAACTACAGTTGACAGAAAACTACCAACCTAATAAAATTACTCTTACCAACATACAGAAAAACAAAATGCTACGTAACTTGAGCGGTAGCATTCCTAATATGAGAAGACATATGCCCTCTAAGATTCCGTTTCCACAAAAACTTCTTTCCACAAACATCGCAATGGAAATTCCTTTCCCCTATATGTTTAACCATATGCATTTTCAATCTTTGCCCATCGAAGAACCTTTCAAAACAGACCGAACACTCGACGTTTTTTTCTTTTAAATGGCATCGTCTTATATGGTTTACCATGAAAGAGTTTTTAATGAAAAGTTTGCCACAATAGGTACATTTATGCCCTGTGCCATGGGTAGTGATCATGTGTCTTTGCATCCAATATTGAGACGTGAATTTATCTAAACATTCTGTACATTGGATAATTTTGTTGCCATGGACAGCCCCTAAGTGGATTTTTAAAGCGTTGTTAGTAGGAAAAACTAAGTCACAGTCCGTACATTTGTAGTTACCTAGATTGGTATGTCTTCGGGAAACGTGGGCTCGCAAATTCGGATCAGTACGAAAAGATTTGCCACAGTACATGCATATATGTTTGTTGTCTGTATGCGCTTGGCTTATGTGCTTTAAAAGCAGACCGAAATATCGAAAAACTTCCCCACATATTGGACAAGGGAAATTGTCTTTGATTAGCTTGAAACACTGTATGTTGCTTTCAAGAGATTTGTCGCAATGCACCTTGTGTTCAGATGTGAGGTGTCGAATTAGATCGTCCAAATCGGTTAGTTCTTCTAAACATAATTTGCAGGATAAAGTAGATATATCAATTTTGATCTGGACGCCATCATATCTATTCCTAAGCTTCATGGATTTAAAAGAAATATCACATAAGGGGTGTTGTTCTAGAGTATGTTGTTTCAAATCATCGCTAGTGGTAAAATCTTTTGGGCAATAAAAACATCGGAAGCGATTCATGAAGAATTTGAACGGTAAAGCGGTTGACATGTTAAAAATACACGCTATACTATTCCGTAACTCTTTCACCGATTGCTTTTTTTCTTCATCGTCAATAACTATAATATCTTTATTTGTATTCTCAGTGCATATAGACGCGTGTCTTAAAAACGCTTGTTTGGTTGTTAGGACTTTTTGGCAGAAACCGCATTCAGTTTCTTCAGTATGGTCTCTTTTCATATGCGTTAGTCTTTTACTATCTGTTGAAAATGTTTTAAAGCATATATTACAAGTGGATGCATGAGCATTGGTCCTATGCGTTTGTAAAGCAGAATTTGACGGGAATGTTTGGCTACATTTAATGCAAGGGTATTCCTTTCTATGATGAAATCTGATATGAGAATCTAAATCCCTTTTCTTGTTAAATTTTTGATCACAATCTTGACATAAAAAGCAGTTATTTGGATGAAAACTGTTCATATGACTGATCAGTTTACGTAGATAATTAAATTTCGTATCACAAAGTAGACACTGGAGATCTATAAGCCGGTAGACAGTCATCATTAACTCAACATTTTTGTTATACGGAAGTTTATGTTTTAATACTAAATGGTCTATAACCTCATCTAAATTTGGGCAAGTTTGTGCGCAAATCTCGCAAGTTATATCAGAGACATCGATTTTAATTTCACTGTCAGCCGCTTTTACAAGTTTCAACGCCCTATCTTTCTGTGAGCATAACCCATGAGCCTTAGTATGTTTTCTGAGCACTTCGTAAGTGTCAAAATCGTCGCCACAAAAAAAACACATGTATTTTCCGCGCCACTTAAAGGGGATCAAAGTGGTATTGTTGAATAATATCTGTAGGTTCCGTCTCCTTAGAAAATTAGCACTGTTCTTTGTCGGCTCACTTTCCAAACCTGAAAAGAAATTTTATGTTTGTACTTTTGAGACAACAAAGACAGTGCAAGGAGGGTTGTAATTTGAAAAAGGTTTTTCGATCGGTGTGTATTATCGTGATGATAAATATATCAATGCAATAGGTAATATTTTGTTGATATTTTAGAATGTATACGGTATTTTTGCTTCACTGCATAAGGTAAAATTATATAGCATTTTTCTTATCCATGCCGAGAAATATGCTGTATCTTTAATGATGAGCTAAATAGTTCATTTCGATGTGCTTTTTATATTAATAAAGTTTCAGATAAGTAATAAACATATGTAACTTAATTTCTTACTGTTAAAGTTAAGACACGAGTCAGCGCAAGTTTCTTGTACACAACGAACTAAGGGTGTTACGGCAACAATCGATTGATGGTCGATCGGCGGGATCGAATGATGGGGAAATGGATTATTTGACTACGAATAGTTTCTTCCATGCAAATTGATTGACGACATTGATTGATTGACAACATTCGATCGACGACTAATCGATTGGTGTGCTAATACCCTAACTCTCTACGCATTTTCTGTCATACAAAATTATAGAGATTCGTTGAGGTAAGCGACTTTCCCGACTACAGTTGTCGGGTGTTTAAAAAAACCCTTAGGCACGGAAGAATTTAAACCTAACACGATTGAATACTTTAAATAAAGAAAAATTAAGTTATTTGGTAAAGAATACTATAAATGATCAATTTCGTAGGATATCACCGAGAGATACTCAACCGAAATAAGTTAAAGAGATTCTACAGATAGATATTTGAATTTTTCAATATCTTTAAACTCCCAAAGCTAATTTTATTCTAAATAGTTTTCATTTCACTACATTTGCACAGAATTAAGCTTATTATGCCTCGCCATATGAGTCCTCAAACTCTTTCTCCAAAAGAATCGCTCCCCACAAATATCGCAATGAAAATTCTTTTCCCCACTATGCTTAACCATATGCCGTCTCAAAAGTATATTATTAAAAAACTTCATATTACATATCGAACATTCAACATTCTTCTCCTTCAAATGAGTCCGCCTCACATGGTCCCTCATAAAAGAATTCCGTGTGAAAAGCTTCCCACAATACGAGCACTTATGGCCAGACTCGTGAGCTTCAATCAAATGTTTTTGCCTAAGGTACTGTGTGGCGAAACTTTCGGGGCATTTCGGGCACTTAGCTGCCTTGACCCCATGCGCTCTAGCCATATGCATGTATAACCTAGAAGGAATGTTACAGTCGGCTCCGCAAATATTGCATTTGAATCTACCGTCTCTGTGATGTCTCCAAATGTGAACTCGCAAATTTTGGTCGCGACGAAACGTCTGTCCGCAATAAACGCATATTATATTATTGTTAGTGTGTTTTTTGTTCATATGTTTTAGTAATGTTCCAAAAAATCGGAAGACCTCATTCGGACAATTTGGACAGACTATATGGTCTTTAATTAATCTATACGGTTGTAGACAAGTAGTGATTGTTTTATCGTAGTTAGCTTCATGTTTATCTATTAAATGGTTTATTAAACTATCTAAATCTGTAAGTGACTCGAAACAGATTTTACAAGCGAGCGATGAGATATCAATTTTGACACACGCGACCGACTCCCGACATTTTCTTATGCATTTCTGTTTGACGTCACAGACTGGATGCTCCATAACTGTGTGTTCTCTCATAGAATCCGAGTCAGGGAAATCCTTGGAGCAGTAGAAACAATTGAATTTATTTTTATAGAAATTAAAAGGTATTGCTGTAGACATGTTGATAACTGTGACAATATTTTCTCGAACTTGTTTTACGCTGGGCCGTTTCACTTCATCATAATTTTGATCTAAGTCCATGACATATTCTTCCTTTTTGATCGCGATTTCGAAGAGGTCCTCTCCTTTGCATTTCCTGTTATGCATTTTGAGACCTTGTTTTGTGTGGAATTCTTTGTAACAGACATCGCATTGTAAGGAGCCGTCGTCTGGATGTTCTAGGTCCATATGTTTTTGTTTTAAGGCAGCTGAGGGTAGTTTCAACTGGCAAATGTTACATCTAGTCATATGCCGATTATTTCTATGTTTCCTTAATATGTTTAATGAGTTGAAGATTTGCGGGCACATCTCACATTGGTATCCGCCTTCCCGATGATAATTTTTCATATGAGAAAACAAATCACGTTTTTTATTGAATTTTTGATTACATTTATCGCAGATAAGGCATTTTTTTGGATGGTTGTTATTCACGTGGGACACTAAGTACCCAAAATAGGTGAATTTCTCATCACAACAGTTACAGCTCAGATCAACTAATTTATATTCCTCAATCGCCATTTCAACAGTTTTATCGTACTCCAATTTATGTTTTACGAATAAATGAGTGACAATTTCGTCAAGAGAAGGGAACGGTTCGGAGCAAATCTCACAAGTGATGTCCGAAATATCGATTTTGATCTCCATATTTTGTCCTCCCTTCAACACTTTCAACGAATGGTCTTTGATGGAGCAATCGCCATGAGATTTCGTATGCTTTCTCAACTCTGAATATTCTGACACGTCTTTACTGCAATAGAAACACAGATACTTCCCGCGCCACTTAAAGGGTATAATTGTAGTGCTGTTGAATAAAATTTGTAGGTTCCGACGCCTTCTCATCGAAGAAGATTCCGTTCCGTTGTATTTCTTCGTTTTTATACCTGAAAAGATATTTTTCTACTATAAATGTACCCGAATAGTAAATAATTTTCTAAAAATTCTACTTTCATTTAAACAAATCACATATTTTTATTATGGTTAGGGTACATTTAAAGTTGGTTATTTTAATCTAAAACCTAGCAGCACTAACACTTTAATAACACTTAGTTTTGCAAATTAGGTATACCCCTACTGGCATGCGGTGCAGGTTCAATCAAGAGTCTGACACTACCCACTTCCTCCCCTTAAGAAGTGTGTGTCCAAGAAGATTATACCCAAGCCTTAAAAATAATAGTAATACTGTTACTAAGTCTCCGTAATGTCTCGGTTGAGTTAAAGCAGTCTGAGCCTAAATTTCGACAAGACTAATCAGTATAATCTGTAGTCAAATCAACTCCAAACAATCACAACCTTGATTGTTTGACCACAAGACTTACAACTGACAGCGCTTAACACAAGATTTAACTGATGATAAACTAGATTGTAACGTGGAAAAATTGGTTTTCAAAATAATCTTATTTAGAACCAATCGAAGTCTAAAGAAGAAATCTATTAGGTTGAAGTTCAAAGAATCAATTTAGTTCAATTATTATTTTTTGGTCAAATTTATACTATGTACTGAAGTACACGTAGATATAATATGTTGTTATTTCAATATTTAAGTAGATATCCTTAAAAAAAAAACAATTCTAATTGGATTAAAAATAACAAAACGAGATTATTAAATACAACTTTTATTTGAGCACGATATAAAATTAAAAATTCTATCTTATTGGTTATACAATATTCACTCCTATGCCTAGTGCCTACCTAGGCTTATATACCTAATCTTAATAAAACAATTTAAGATCTGTGTAAATTCTGAGTCACAATATAGTCCAACATCGCAAAGTATTAAAACATATTAATTGGGTAAGACTGCTTGACTAGGAAGAAAGTCGCGACAGACGTGTTTTAAAAACAAAAAGAACCGCTTCATTAAAAAAAAAACAGTAATACCTATATTCGAAAACAAAATTTGGGTTTTAAATGCTTATCGGCTGATGACTACTTCGTATGGTTAGATGTTTGTTTGATCATGTTGAATATGTAGAAGTTTGGAGCTGTGATAGCTTAGTAGTAAGATTTCAGGAGTGCCAAGTCAAAGGTCTCGAGTTCGATCCCCAGGCGCAAACCGATATTTTGAATGTTATGTGAGTTTCAGAAATAAATATCACTGCTTCCGTGTTTCGAAAGGCGCTTAAAGATGTGGGTGCAGTCGTGTCGGATTGCCGTCCCATAACAGTGCGGGAACAGAGTGTGCAGCTGTGTTAGCACACGCTTCTGCACTACAATAAATCTCGCGTAGCTGGCTGGTAATTATATTGCGAATAAGACCCGTTTATTGTCTAGTCAGTCACATCCGGATGATGAACCTTCATATGCAATCTCAAACTATTATTTTGAGCAAAGGTCTGACTGCAAACCGCGCATACGACCTTTTTCTCATTGCTATGCATTCTCATATGGTCCTTCAAAGTCTGTTTCCTGGCGTACGACTTCTTACAGACAGGGCACTCATGGACCCTCGCCCCAAAATGCTTGAACATGTGTTTCTGAACGTGTGTCTTCGAAAAGAATTTCTGATCGCACATTGAACAGGAGAAATTCTTCTCTCGTATATGTACCTCCTTCAAATGCACCCTCATTTTGCTCAGAATTTGAAAGATTTTTCCACAAACCGGGCAGTTATATTCTGTTATTTTAACGCCGTGTTGTAAATTATGATGTCGTTTACGCTGATGATAATTTTGAAAGGTTTCCGTACAGTAAAAGCATTTTAATAACTTATCTATGTTATGTACTTCAGATTCGTGGTTATTCTTTCGCGTGAGTGAGTCAAACGTTTCTGGGCAAGCGGAACATCGGAACTTAGAGCCGTGAGTCAAAGAATGGCATCTCAACCTGTCCTGACTTAGAAAAGACTTGCCACATAACTCGCAAATGTAATTCCCAAAATGTTCATTCATATGCTGGTTTAATTTCATAAAATATTGGAATTCCTTTTTACACATCGCGCAACGAAAGACATCGTTATGCAAATAGTACGGTATAATCCCATATCCGCATTCCTCATTGAATTTTACACTATGCTTAACTTTAAAATGATCTATTAACGTGTTTAAATCTTCAAATCTATCATTACAAGTCCGACATTCGAGAATCGAGACGTCAATTTTGACTTTTTCATCCCTTCTTAGATAGGAAACTGCTGCTATGATATTTGATTTGTTGTGTTCATTTCTCGTATGTTCCTTGAGTAAATTCGTGTCTTTAAAGTGTAAGTGGCAAAAGAAACACAGGTAATTTTGTCTGTGCCATTTGAAAGGGATGACGGTGGATCTTTCGACAATGGTTATGGCATTCTTCTTCATAAGTTTATTCCGTTTAGTGGATGTCATTGAGGACTTACTCGCTGCCTCCGATGATTCCGAACCTAAAAAGTGAAATTTTTGTATGAGATTCAGGGTATTTTTGATCTTCAATGTTTTGGTTTCAGTTTCATCCATTTTCATCTTTGGTTTGGCCAATCAGCAAAAACATTTTATCGGTATATCGGTTCAATCCATTTAAATTAAACCACTTATTTATGGTTTGGTTTAAATTATGCATGAAGTACTGTTAATATTATGGTTACTTTCTATTTTGTAAGTCCATTAAAAGCGTGGTTCCATATTATGGTACTTTCAATTTTACTGGTTAAGGACGTAATTTTCGCCAGTTTTAGACATCGATACGGGTTTGATAATTCTTATTATAGACATAATAATAAACGTTCTGGATCGAGGAGGTCACATGTAATATCATGAACTACTAAATACATTTTACACGATAATACATGTTCAATTGGAGACTTCCTAATTTGGACGGTGTGAGCCGATTGTAACTTTTTCCACCAGATGTCGCACACGTCTCTAAGACGTGACACAATACGATGAACTAATTCAAACTGTCATACATTGATCTCGGTAGCTTAGATGGTAAAGCGATTGGCGCGTTTAATCACGAGACGCTGCGGCCCGCCGGCACTCGTACAGTGCTACAAGGGTCATGCGGCCGAAATCGGAACTAATGCCGTCATATATGGAAAACCAAGTTGATTGACGGGCAAGTAGGCCTAGGGGTTAGTGATTGCTATACCAAAGGTCGTGGGTTCATTTCCCACGCGGGTAAATGTAACCAACATTTGCCCTACGTGGTGATGAATGATGAATGAATGATGAACACGGTCATTTGTTTTGTGTCCGGGTGTAATTCGTCTATTCATTTAGTTATCAATTATCTAATAACGCACGTTACTCTTGAATTGTACATCTAGTTTCAAATACTTAATTTGAAACTAGATGGCGTTGTATGAAAGTTGAAGAATATTATTATTAGTTGCGAATATGCACACTAACGCCCTCATGTTAATGTCATCCACGTGCCAAAAGATCCTTGTCGCACTTTACCACACCACAGTTTTAGAGACGCGATACAGCCTTTTTAAAACGTATAAGAGAATATTGTATGTAAATAATCTTATAGTAAAACTTAGTCTTAAGAATATGGGTTTAAGGTTCATATTTTACTGCTTAAGTGCCTAACAAGTATACTGCAAATGCATATAATCTAAAGTAATTCGAAGAAAAACATTCAGTCAACGAATGTCTTTAAGTGGTAAATGATAAAAATAGTTTTAAATTTTAGGTAAATCGGAGATTCGGTAAATCGGTAGATAAGAGTTAATTTTTAAATACGTAATCATATTCATGAAATAATAATTTGAATATATCTGAAAGGCCAAATCATTTTCTTGGTGGTAATTTTGAGTAGCATAGAGTTGTTTAATTGTTGAGTTTCTACCATCGATAAAGTAAACCTGTAGCAGACTGCTACAGGCCTGTCATCGTATTGTAGTTATTCTAAAGTCTATTATATTTTCAAGAGGTGACAGTAGATTATAAATGTACTTGTAAATTAATTGATGATTATGACTTGAGAATCTTTTTTCTTTAAAAAACAAAACTAACGCAGTAAAGAATTTACAATGGAAAAGAATACTCTTTATTGTACACTGTAGTTACAGCTATGAAAAGGAAGAATTTAATACATTTTTCGCGAGGGGTTTCACAGACATTCAATTCACACGCACAAAGACACCCAGACTCAGAACAAGGCTTTGTGGATCGCACAAATTATTTTTCTACGCGGGGATCGAGCCAGCGACATGTCACATATAGTGGCAATTGGCGTGATGACCTATACTACTCCGCTACTTATGCAGTCCATTAGAATATATCAATTCTTGTATTTTAAAATAAATAGGTATAATATATTTTTCAAAAACCGAAATGATTTTGCCTTTCAGTACACATAGCACATTTTAAAAACAATATATCACTATATTTTCGCTACAAATATTCAACATAATATTTTACGTATTATGTAAATGCTTATTTAAAAATATTAAAGTCATAGTATAGAACTAAATTATAATCTGTAGCAAAAACATAGTAAAAACAGTAAATATACAGAGTGTGTGTTCTGATTCATGTAAATAAAAAAATCTCGCAAGACAGTAATTAAATAACCGAGTACTGTTTTAAAAACTACGTCGAAAACTAACATTACATGAAACTACAGCACACCATGTCTTTCGAATGGCGACAGCTGACGCTTCGACTCGCGCGCCGCCGCGTCAGCTCATGATTAAGGACTCCGGTTGGGTCCGAAACTAGTCCCGCTATCCCGATAAATACGCGTGAGTATACCGTTGTATCATTTAACTAGCTGTCCGCTCGCGGCTTTGCCCGCGTGTATATTTGGTTACTTTGGTTGATTTTTTTTCAGTTTGTGTCCGAAAAATCCAAATATCTTACGGAACTCTATTTTTTTCCAAAATAAAATATAGTCTATGTTACTTGTGGATAATGTAGCTTTCGAATGGTGAAAGAATTTTTAAAATCGGTCCAGTAGTTTTTGAGCCTATTCATTACAACCAAACAAACAAACAAGTAATAATTAAGTAATAATTGTGATAAGGACACGGGAATGATGATACATAATTCAATTTCAAAAAATCTCACTTTAATTTAACAGAATCAGTACACACACTCCAACCAATAACAGTTAAGCTATAACAACCTACCTTTAGCTACAGCCTTCTTCTTGTCATCGAGTTTGACTTTCATCCGCTTCTCCGGCTTAACTAGCGCTGTCTTCCGAGGCCGCCCGCGTTTGCCCTTCACCGGTAGAGTCGACACTGTGATGTCCGAGACTGATGGCTCCGTTTCATCTTTGATGAGGTCGTCTGGAATGAGGGGTAGATAGAGATTAGATAAAATACGTAGATACTGTTAAAGGCTTGAGAATTTATTTTTTCAGAGACTTTTTCGTGGAATAGCCAAGGACGGACGCGAGGCGTGTGACGTGACGACTTTGATATAATATCTTAAAAAATGTTAGCCGTGACTCTTTATATTAATATAACTTTTTTATTTATGAACCAATTGACATGAAATATACTTAATGATAAGTGAAATTTAGTAGAACACATTTGTGAAAAACGCATCTAAATTAAATAAGCCGTTACTCTTGTTAGCGTGCACAAGCACATAGACAATCACACAAACAGACAGAGGTGTTGGGAGACGCTTATGTAGAATTGAATATGGGAATGGACTATTTTTTTAATGTGTCAAAAGTAAATAATTATAATTTTAATCAAAGGCAAAATTTGCGTGACGTCACTCCTTGCTAGAAAAGTTACCACGCAGTAACGTACTTAAAGAAAACGATATGACAGCTTGTATAACTTGCAGTTATCAGCACCCACACGCTTGCGAAACGCAGCGCATTTGATCGACGAATTAACGAGCATTGATCCACAAAAGCGTATTTCAAGTATAAGAAGTCTTTTGTCTGTGATTAAAATATTTGTTTTTTATAAATTGTTAAGACTATTGTTGTTATTTAGTAAGCTTGTTCTTGTAAAACCCGTGCTTAGTAACACAAAAACAAAATGGCTGACGTACCATCACCAAAATCGATATCGTCTTCGAGGTACTCGACCTCAGCATCGTCTGCCGCCGGCTCCACGGGATCCTCAGCCTTCATCTGCGCTTGGTATATTAACACTGGAAGTACAAATAATAAGAATAAAACATTGACTGTATGAATAAACTCTATCTTAATGTATATGATTTGTTTGTTTGTGAACCACAAGACAAGAAATAAAATATTTAGTATGTTAGCCGCCTAAAAGCCTGTATAAGGCTGCCTGTTCATCGAAGCGGAGCTAGGCTGCGGAGCGGTGAACAGACAAATAGCATCAGCCGATGCTTCCTCCGTCCTAACTATCTTCCTAAGGCGCGATACAGCCATTTTGATCAAAGTGTACCACATTATGCTATTTACATGATTTCTGTTAACTGTTAAGCGTTATTCGTGCTTATTTACTCAACTCAAATGCCATCACAGCACCATCATCTTCCTGCCCTTATCCCATTTTACTTGGGGTCGGCGCAACATGTTTTTTTCTTCCATTCTTGCCTATCAGACATTATCATTTACTCCTTTACATCATACAGAGTACTAATATGCAACTCACTTTTAGGCCTAAACTCTCCCCTGCCCATCATATCGATGAACTTCTTTTCAGAGTCCAGCACTTGCTTCTTGAAGTTACAGGCATCGCGGAGTCGCGTGATGCAGACCTCGCAGATCAGGCGGTTTGGCCCGTTTGGACCTTCGTTGTGTTGTGTTATCTGTGGTGGAAGATTTGTTTTTAAGTTAAATAGCCATGAAAAGAGTTCTCTCTGGATTGATATTGTGTTAAATGAAGTCTCAATTAGATTTTATGCTATCAATAAAAAGGAAAAAACAAAATTGATTGCTAATGTTTGTTTATTTGTCCTTAAGGATGCTTAAATTTTACTACGCAACAGATTCAAATGTATTATTTTAAATAGACTGAAATAAAACGAAATGAAATCATTTCAAATATTCGGCATAAAAAATCTACTGCGTCTGTTTGGTCGAGTATCATGTTTTGAAGGTTTTTTATTAAGGTTGTTTAGAAAGCATTTTTTTTTTTAATGGAATTTTATTTGTTTATCAATGTTCCACTGCAAGGCAAAAAACTACATTGCATTCTTCCACTCTGTAGTCTTATTGGTTTCTTTTTTAGTTTTTTATTTCTGTCATACTTTTATTACAGTATTTTATATGAAACTGATGCGGTGACCGGTGTTATGATTCTACTCCACATTGCCCCACGTCCAGTAGAGGACCGCTTCTTATTTGAATGAACCTTTAAAACTAGAACTTATTTATCGACGAAATTAATACTCACACTAATATCAAAGCATTCAAGCAACATATCTGCGTAAACCTCTGTTTCATTCATCCATGAATATTCCGACCCCAGGTCTTTGTAGCAACCTTCGGAAAGACAGCACCGGCAAAGGCCGGGCGTTTCCTTCACCACTATCTCGTCAAACTCCATCATTGACACTCTATAATAACATAACCACGAGGAAAAGTAAAGGTTTTAAGCATTCACAGTGATAAAATCGAAATATACATGGCGTCGGACCGCTAACAATAATCAATTCCAGCAGCCATTTTGATTTCACTGTTTTCAATTTTGAGTTTGACTTTTCTTTTACTTATGTTACGTTTTGTTTTTCTTCAAGGTTCAAGAAAATAAATATCAGATAATGTATGTATTAATGTATTAGTAAAATAAAAATCTTATATATTTAGAACATAACAATGACAAAATACGTAAATTGTGGTCTGCAAAAACTATCAATTTTATTAATATTCTCCTTAGAATGTAAATGCAATTTTAAACATTATTTTGGTAAAGCAAATTGCAAGAGTTCTTATGGTTTGCAATATTCGTTCATATACGATTTTGGAGAATGTTTTCGTAAATTTTAATAATTGATTTGGAACCTCGCTGTGATCTGCTATACTAACAAAACGCATTTGGCAGTGTAGCCAGTTCCCAGAAATATTTATCTCAAATTTACGAATTTACAAAATAAAATAATGCAATACATTCATCTTTTTATCTGTGAAACATTTTGATAAGAATATTTGTATTTCTTTAAACAATGAGTTGGTATTTATTTATTTAAAATACATCTGGGGTATCAAGAAATGTAGCATTCTCACAAATATTTTTGTTACATCTTGTCACTTTTGTTTCTCCCTTAAATTCGGCGTTATATCCCTGAGTCGAGAACCCCGGCGAAAGGTTTATTTTTTCAAAAATGTTGCCAAGTTTTAGAACGTAGTAAGTTTATTAATATATAAACTACAATTTTAATTTTGCTGGCATATTTTAATATAAGCTGCGAAACCCATTTTCTATTTTCTGGTGATTCACTTTGATTAAAATATAACTCTTTTTAAACACCAACTTAAACTATACAAAAAAAATACTGAAAAAGGGGTTGTTTTTCCTTTTTCAGATTTTTTTCCTTTCACTGTCGTATAAAATATGCAAATGGTAGCAATAAGAGTTTCAGTGCTGGCATCCCTAAATAATAAAAAACAAGAATTTTATCAGAATTTTTCTCTCAAATATTTACGATTATTAAAATTATGACACAAGTAATTTAATGTAAATTAAATCAGAATAATGGAGACTGTCGGTGTTTGTCGCTGCTGCCTCGCTGAAGGCTTACACAAAGGATTGCACTCAAGTTACACTTGGCTTGACAAAAAAGAGATATATTCTGACATGCTACAGGAATGTTTCAATATTATTGTAAGTTTGGCTTTTACGCTATTTATTATACATTATAAACCATTACAAATATATTAGGTACGTAAAAAACTTGTTAAAATATGTAGAAATTGGTTTTTAGGCACTTTTTAACTAGGTCAAGTTGTTCGCGTTTTCTCTGTTAGTTTTTTTTATACCTACCGGTCGTCAATAGCTAGAATTATTGAAGTTATATCAATAAAATGTGTTTTCTTGTACAATGTATGTGTAATTGACATATTTATGCTTTAAATTATTACTTTATCTTATATCTCATAAGACTTCTATACATTGTGTTTATTTCGTAATGTAAATAAGGATATGTATAGGTAATATTATTCAGTATAATAACATTCAATCAAGTAGTAGTTGGAATCAAGTTAGATTCAGATAAGAATCTTTTATGTGAAAAAAATCTTAACATCTAATTGTGTACAAAATATTCTGAAATCAACAAAACATAATTTGCAAAGTAAACTGGCTATTAATTAATAATTCCAACATATACCCATTAAATTCTGTTTACATTAAACTCAAAATAATTAACATTATAATAGATATGTAAGATATCCAACCCTAAATAATAATTGGGATAAGGGCAGGAGAATGATGATGTAAGATATATTGTAAAAATAAGCACACTTAAAGAAAAATCTGCTAGAAAAACAAACATTTACACTTTCTGTTACATATACTTCCAGTTGACACCATCACCAGACAATACAGGTATATGCGATGCTTGTATCAAGACTCTGCGCAGTTCCTTCAGCTTTAAGCAGCAAGTGCTGGCAGCGGAACAGGACTTGTTGAAGAAGTTTCACGATGATAGTAGTCAGAAAGGTGAATATGGCATTTATGTATAAGTTTTGAGTATTCAGAGTAATACATTACAATACAATTCCCACTGTCAAACTGTATTTATCGTTTGGTGGGTATATGTATTGTATTTTTGTATAAGACAATAGGAAGTATTATTTAAGGTAAAGCAAAACATAATATGAATTAGACAGAAAAATGTATAAGGAGTTGTGGGAGGCCTAGGCCCACAGTAGGATAGAAAAAAAAAACAAAATATTGGTTTTATAATGATTTATGACTGTATGGATAGCTGAATGGTCACCACGCCAATTACCATTGTGCATAACGTGTCGCGGGTTCGATCCCAAATATCCCTGAACACATATTAGTGTCAAAATAACTTTTGGAACACCATTGTCTATAGAAAAGAGAGCTATCCCGATATTTGTTTGGTTTCTATGATAAGTATTAACTAGAGTTACAGCATAGCTTGCTAAAAAAATATTAAGATAATGTGTACTTTAAATTGCAGATGAGAAAATGGTTGAAATCAAATTGGAGCCGAAACAGGACAGTGGGGATGAATCTGATGATTACTTCCTTGCTGATGCAGGTAAAACTAGTATTTACAGTTGTGTTTTAATACAAAAAAAGCTAAATGTTAAATAAAACTATGAAGTAACTTTAATAAGAAGGGTTCAATAGGTTCAATAATGTAGTTTAATGAACAACATTGCACAGGTCCAACATGCAGAGGCCTTGTTGAGAACTTCAATCTAAAGTGAGACCCTATCTCTAAGTCATCATTACTATAAATCATACTTAATTTACTTAAAACCTTACTTACCTTAAAACCTTTATTTCCAGTCCGAGACGCCTCAATAGATAAAATCAAGACGGAGGAGAAGGAACCACCTCCCAAAAAGAAGGCGGACGTCAAGAAGAGTCGTGCGAAAGCCGCCGTGAAGAAGTCGACCACCACTGATGCGTGGAAGAGCGGGAAGATCAAGACGTTAGTGTCGAGGCTTGCTACTTCTATCAGTAAGTATATTATAATAATAAATAATAATGCATTCTAATGTATTAAAAGGCAGGTGCCATAGTTTCCCATCGTTAGTCTAGGAATATCCTATGGCGGACACACTGCCGTGTGTCTAGATCAATATCCCAATTTTGTTTCATTTCCATTATTTGCAATAGTTTTGTAGCTACTTTGGGCCGTCCATGTCTGTTTTTCCATAGAGGGGTGGATGGCTCTTGGTAGATCACATTTTAGATGAGGAATCCATGTTTCTTCACGATGTTCGTCTTCTTTTATTATTTACGCGATAAAATGCGTGTCCATTATTTTTTGGAAATCTATCTGATGTGTCTAATTTGTTTTATTTTACTCAAATCGCGCCCAATTCGCGATAAAATTCGGTGTTTGTTTACACTATAACATATGTATGTTGTACATTTAGATGAAATTGCATATTTATGGACTATGGAATGTAAATACTTTTTAAGTAAATTATGAAATTTTAGCAGTAGACACCAGATGTTAATATTCGTATTATATTTACAGACACCTGCGAAATGCCAGAAATAAAACCAATCAAAAAGAAAGAAGTGAAAACTCGTAAAATAACCATACCTAAGGAACCTTTCTCATCGGAATCCAAAATCAACCTCCTCTGGACCGGCAAAGCGCATCATGACAAGATGAAACACCGAGAGAACTTGCAGACAATACTGAAATACTCTAACGCCACGCCTTTTAAGAATAAGTCGCTACTTGGGTATATGTGTGGGTACTGTGACACTTCTTACCCAGATCCGGCCGACCTTAGGATCCATACAGACTCAGACCACAAGAAAGAACGCCTAAACTTCAAAACAAACTTCGATATGACAGAATATAATGTCAAACTCGACGTTTCTGACTTAATCTGCACGTTATGTGACGAAAAAATGGAGAATTTACCAGTTTTAAAAGAACATTTAATCCTCAAACACGAGAAAATTATTTACAACGACATAAAAGATCATATATTACAGTTTAAGTTGAAAAAAGGTGAGGTTTATGATTGTGCAATGTGCCCGTCGACTTATGAAACTTTTAAAATGCTGAAACAACATATGAATAAACATTATTCTAATTATACATGCTCAAAATGTGATACTTCATTCGCTACTAAGAGATCTTTGAATGCTCATCGAACGACACATATTGAGGGGAGTTTCAAATGTGATCATTGTGAAAAGATATTTTCCAGTCGTGCTAAGAAACACTATCATGAGAAAATGAAGCATTTAGGTGCCCGGAATATATCAAACTGTCCATACTGCAACCAACCTTTCCGGAGTTACTATCAAAGGAATCAACATTTAATAAAAGTCCATAATTCTGAGGCTCAATACAAATGCAATGTCTGCAACAAGTCTTATATTTTAAAGAGCTTGCTAATGTATCATATAAAGAAAAGTCATCTAATGGAACGGAACTGTCAGTGTACCGAGTGTGGGTATAGATTCTTCAGTAAAAAAGCTTTAAAGGCACACATGGTTAAACACACTGGTGAAAGAATATATGCTTGTGAGGTCTGTCATAAGTCCTACGCAAGAAAATATACGCTAAGGGAACATATGAGGATACATAATAATGATAGACGTTTCAAATGTGATGTGTGTGGAATGACTTTTGTGCAAAAGTGTAGTTTGAAAAGCCATTTGCTGTCGAACCATGGAATTAGTATGGCGGCGTCAGATATAACATCGGTTTGACATTTAGAGTAGTGTTGTTGCCACTAGATGGCGTTGTATCGGCGGTAAGTTGATGGATTTCTTTGTGATATGCGTTGGACTGTCTAATTAAAGGTCTTAGGTTTGAATTCCGGTATTCGATAATTTGTTATCGAATTCATAAGCATATAACAAAGTTAGTCGGCTAGTGTTACTATGACACCAGCCAGCTACGCGGGACATGTTATAGCACACAAGCGTGTACTAACACAGGTGCACCCTCTATTCCTTTACTCTCATAGCGCGATGGGGCGGCAATCCTACGACCAGAGAAAGATTAGATGCAGGAACCACAATTTTACGAAACACGGAAGCTGTGACATTTTTTTAAACGCACACAACATTCGAAAAGACGGTGAACGCTGTGGGGATCGAACTCGAGACCTTTGACTTGGCAGTCCTGCCGCGGTCTTACCACTAGGCTATCAGACCTTCAGACCAATTGTTCTTAACCAATTACGCACTACATGTGTAGTTTTAAACATTTGTTTCTGCGTGTCATAAAGAAATCCATCTGCAACTCCGTGGTCCAACTCCGCATAGCCCAATGTTGATTGGGCAAAAAAAGTATAAATCTATTTAGTCCTTTAGATAGTCCATAAAAGAAATATTAGATACATGTTTTTGCTTTTATCTGAACAAAAAATCTCATAAAGGGCCTGGGCTGTTTTTAGTCGGTGGGAGTCCGACATATCCCCACGTCGTGCCCTCGGCGTGGGTTGAAGTCATTAGCGTTTCACCACGGACAAAAAGAAGACTATATGTAGTGACGTAACTGCGTTGTATAAATGTACTAAAGAGTGACGTCACGCAAATGTCTTGATCTCTCTAAGTTTGTTAGTCAAAAGAAAAAATATGTATCTAATATTTATATATTAAAGGGCAGACATCGATATTGGTGATTTTAAAAAAAAGTTAATACAACTTTGTTATACATATAGGTTACATAGATTTTTTTCTTATATTGTAAGTGCAATAGTCTATTGTTAGTTTGTACCGGCTTATCGTCAAAACGGCTGGACCGATTTTGATAAAACTTAAGTCAAAAGATTTGTTGTTTATAAAATTAAGATATATAGGTTTACTTGTTGAATGGTACTTATTTTTTTACTTGCATATAGTTATATATAAAGGCTCTGATAGGCTTAAGGCTGCGTTTACACTGACGTATCTAAGAATTAATAGAATCGCTTCATACATAGCTAAACACAGATCTATTGGTGAACCGATATATATTAATAATAAAGGATGTTATGGATATTAGTCTAAGAGCTAGTGAACCCTCCGAGTAACGGTCTTCCTGTAAGGCTAGAAATTTGTAGAGTGATGAGTCATAGTACGCCAAAGCAAAAAATCATGACCTGGCAGGCATCTGCCCTGCACGTCATCAGCCCTTTTATTTTCTAAAGTGTAAAATGAATAAGATTAAAAAACTTACTGCTGTAAGCTTCAAAATTTAATATCATTTAGTTTATTTATTTATAATTAGGAAAAAAAATTGACAGGCCATTAGAGTAAGCAAAAGTACCTACCAGGTGAATCGAGAGGTGCACAGTTTAGGAGGTAAAATAAACTTTCGTCTGTAAAGCTGAAATTTTAGTATGTATTTGAATAAGTCTTTTAGAATAAATGTGTATAATGACAGGCGATTCTGAACAGCATAAGACCTTGACAGGCGAGGGGAAAGATGCTAAAGGGCGTGCGAGTAAGAGGCGTAACGTAAATGCATATAGTGTCAGGGACATTAAATAAAATAAAAAATTATACAAGCAATATATTTTATTAATTGTTGTGTAATTTACATTCTTTTTTATATCAATTATCATCATCTGACACTTCTTCACTACTACTTCTTTCATCGTCATCCGACTCTTCGATATCGTTTTCCTCCTCTGAAAAGAAAAAAATATTTTAATAAATTAATAATGTCATTAAGAATTGAATATCGCGCTCAATTACATAGAACTGTATATTGAATCTTATTAAATCAAATAACTGTATGTTACCTGAAATGTATTCTTCAG
The DNA here is from genome assembly GCA_941860345.1 of Chrysodeixis includens. Lineage (NCBI taxonomy): Eukaryota > Metazoa > Arthropoda > Insecta > Lepidoptera > Noctuidae > Chrysodeixis > Chrysodeixis includens. The sequence continues at coordinate 6,132,206 of OW796118.1, read as the reverse complement.
TTTCACTTGACTGTGCTTCGGCAGTATCAGCATTAGTAGGCTCTTGTAATAGTATATCGTATATAGAAGAAGGAACCGTATTCCCCTCAAACCAATTGAAATCGTAGTGGTCATCGATTAAGTTCCAACCATTATTTTCAGGGGTCAAAAATGTTGGTTCCTTTAAATGACTATTTCGCCAGATATTTGTAATATATGCAATGCATAGATTTTTTCGATACTTGAGAAATTTGTGTGCCAAATGTACAGTTCAAAATGTCAAAGATTGAATGACGCACGTTATGAGAAGTTTCTTGCCACATATAACACGAATAATACCACAATATTTATGAAAAAAATAATAAGTTATGATTCATCAAATCTACCTCCGTGCCAACGCGAACTGCAACAACAATTATTGAGAGCTGCATATATTACAAATATCTGGCGAAATAGTCATTTAAAGGAACCAACATTTTTGACCCCTGAAAATAATGGTTGGAACTTAATCGATGACCACTACGATTTCAATTGGTTTGAGGGGAATACGGTTCCTTCTTCTATATACGATATACTATTACAAGAGCCTACTAATGCTGATACTGCCGAAGCACAGTCAAGTGAAACTGAAGAATACATTTCAGGTAACATACAGTTATTTGATTTAATAAGATTCAATATACAGTTCTATGTAATTGAGCGCGATATTCAATTCTTAATGACATTATTAATTTATTAAAATATTTTTTTCTTTTCAGAGGAGGAAAACGATATCGAAGAGTCGGATGACGATGAAAGAAGTAGTAGTGAAGAAGTGTCAGATGATGATAATTGATATAAAAAAGAATGTAAATTACACAACAATTAATAAAATATATTGCTTGTATAATTTTTTATTTTATTTAATGTCCCTGACACTATATGCATTTACGTTACGCCTCTTACTCGCACGCCCTTTAGCATCTTTCCCCTCGCCTGTCAAGGTCTTATGCTGTTCAGAATCGCCTGTCATTATACACATTTATTCTAAAAGACTTATTCAAATACATACTAAAATTTCAGCTTTACAGACGAAAGTTTATTTTACCTCCTAAACTGTGCACCTCTCGATTCACCTGGTAGGTACTTTTGCTTACTCTAATGGCCTGTCAATTTTTTTTCCTAATTATAAATAAATAAACTAAATGATATTAAATTTTGAAGCTTACAGCAGTAAGTTTTTTAATCTTATTCATTTTACACTTTAGAAAATAAAAGGGCTGATGACGTGCAGGGCAGATGCCTGCCAGGTCATGATTTTTTGCTTTGGCGTACTATGACTCATCACTCTACAAATTTCTAGCCTTACAGGAAGACCGTTACTCGGAGGGTTCACTAGCTCTCCTACTATATGTAATTTGCGGATATATGCAAATAAATATACGTACAGTATATATTTTTTCGGATATCCGATGGTTTCGGTTAATGATACGAAGCTCCATAGCATCCCTGTTAATAATATGCGTAGTGTTGTTAAACAGACGCCGCTCATATTGAATCTATTCAATCTACTGCTTTTGTGCATTGAAATGAACAGTGAACTATTTTTTTTTATGAAAGCAAGTCGATACTGACGTGATATACTGTTAGAAAATAGTAAAACATTTAATTGGGTGGACCTTTACTCACTTCTCAGTAGTGAACTATGCGCGGCGTGTCGTCGGTCCGATCCCCGCGTACGACAAGAATTTGTGCGATCCACAGATGCTTGTTCTGAGTCTGGGTGTCTCTGTGCATGTGAATTAAATGTCTATGAAACTTCCCGCGATACTAGGATTAAATTCCTTAATGAAGTGCGGGAGCAGCTTTTTAAACAAAAAAATATGTCAATAACTTTTACATGGTAAAGAGCAAATTTTTTTTTTGGCATATAATACTCACTACTCAATACTTTTATTGCTATACTATAGCTAGACTACAGCATTCTTCGAAAAAGTTTTCCTTTTCAATGCACCAAAGCAGTATTTAAAATATGACTGGGGTCTGCTCAAATTCTTAATTTATCAGAGAGTCTCTTAGGCCAGCCTCATACACTCCGGAATTCAGAATCTGAAAATCTGTTCTTTATTTCAATCCAAACCACTTTTAAGTTACAGGTGAGTAATACTAACCCACTTTTTGTATATTTGCAATAGAGAACCGACTGTCCGATTCTGAATTTCGTATTGTATGAGGCCGGTAAAGTAATATTACAGCAGTTGTGTGCGAGAGACGCCGCGCTACGCCGTGTAGTGCGCTGTCACGTGACACTACTGTGATAGTATTACTTTAAGAGATGATGGTTACTCTCAACCCTTTCTCGACTTTGAACAAATTTATTTTCTAAGTATACTTAAAATTTTACTTTACTGTGATAATCTGTAACTGTTTTTTGATTTATTTTATAAGTACAGAATTAAGTTTTTATTTATAGTGTCTTTATATATTAAATGAATATATGTTGTACTTAATTTTAAGGGAACTGCAATAAAATCTCTTTGAAATATTATGTTTTTTACTTCGTTGAAGCAGAAAACAAATTGTTAGGTATACAAGATAATACATATATTGCGCTATTAATAATTAAAAAAGTACAAATAACTTTAAAAAGTGAGATTGTTACTTACCTGTGCTGGGTATCGAACCTGCACCTCGTGTATACAAACCCATACATAAAACTGCAAGGCCACCACAATTTAGTAGCGAATTTTAAATAAATGATTTGTACATATTGTGATTTAATAAAAGGCCCAAATAATTAAAAATCCTTTTAATATATTAACAAAAATAAATAACGAACTTACATTTAAGAGATAACATAGCTTTATTTATTTATATGAACAATTCAGATTAAGGACATTATACCTACTATGTATAAAATAATTATTATTTATTAACAAATAAAATATTCATTTATTGCACTGACCAGAAGAGTCATGGGCGGATTAAATCAGACATAAAAAAAAAATTAGTGCTAAAAGGATCTTTTGTCACGTGACCGAAATCGGAACTAATGCCGTCATATATGAAAACCATCATTTTTGGCAGACAGTTGAGTTGATGCTTGTTGCCAATATGCACACCAACGCCCTCATGTTAATGTCATCCACGTGACAAAAGATCCTTGTAGCTCTATAGATGAAACCATAGGCAATTGTTTATTAACAAATAATTGACAAAAAAACTTTCCCGAAATTGAAAAAATTGCTTAATTTGGTACATAATAATATACTCTTTTATTGCAAAATACACATTATGTATGTACATACATAAACGTCACGCCTCTTTCCCTTGGGGGTAGGCAGAGATCACATCTTTCCATTTGCTACGATCCTGGCATACCACTTTAGCTTCAAAATATTATTGCAAAATATCTTCTGTACATAGCCAGTGTAATTCATTGAAGTACGGGTTATAACGATATCCCCGACTTTAAAAGCTGTTTAAAAAATCATAAGTAATGGTAGAATAAATAAACTCTTTTGCATAGAAGACATTTGAGGGTCTACCACCATGTCTGAAAGTAATATTACCACAGTAGTGTCGCGTGACAGCGCACTACACGGCGTAGCGCGGCGTCTCTCGCACACAACTGGAATTACTACAGAGTATGAAACAAAATCGCTGCCCGCTGTCTGTCCCTATGTATGCTTAGATCCTGACCTTTAAAACTGCGCAATGGATTTTGATACGGTTTTTTTTACATATAATTTTTCAAGAGGAAGGTGCAAAGCTGGGGTGGGTCGCTTGTTATGTTAGGTGGTTGTAGATCTCTGAAAATCTTATTTATATCGGCAGTCGTGTAATATCGGCCTTTAAGTACAGCTGGAAACCTTAAAAAAACTGTATCTTTAAATCACTTTCATTGTTACAATATTAAATACCTATTATAGGTAAACTGTACTTCTTTAGGGGACATAAATTGGTCTCAAAGAATCGTATTGTGATTCTAATTTAGCTTAGACCGTAATCAAAACAATTGTATAGTCAGCCGCGAATGAGCCCCGCTGTGGATGTCACATAAAACGGCATTGTTCGTTATCCTAAGTTTTGTCAATCAATAATGTACTTTATTAATATCATGTTAATAGCCATTTTCGAGTTTCATATAGAAATCATCTACATTGCGATTGCATAGTCAACCGCGGATGACCCCCGCTGTGGATGTTACATAAAACGGCATTGTTCGTTATCCTAAGTTTTGTCAAGCAATTGTGTACTTTATTCAAATCATTTTAAAGTCCATTTTCGAGTATCATATAGAAATCATCTACGTTGCGATTATATAGTCAACCGCGGATGAGCCCCGCTGTGGATGTTACATAAAACGGCATTGTTCGTTATCCCAAGTTTTGTCAAGCAATTGTGTACTTTATTCCGATAACTTTAAAGTCTATTTTCGAGTATCATAGAGAAAACTGCTGCGCTGCTCCCCACCACAGCAATTATGTACTTTATTCCGATCTTTTTAAAGTCCATTTTTGTATATCGTTGTAAAGTCAGGTTCGTTTTGCCCCACCACTTTCCACCGGCCTTTCTTTTACAATTTCTTTTATTAAATTTCTATCTGTTACTATCCAACGCCTCTATATTCTAGAACCTCGCTAGTTTGACTACAGTAATAACATTTAACTAGGTTTCCAACCTTTATTGAACATTTCTATTATATTATATAGTTAATTCGACCTCATCTTTGCACACGGCGACGTGGGTTACGCTTGTAAATATACAGTGACTTTGTGTATAGAGCTACAAGGATCTTTTGGCACGTGGATGACATTAACATGAGGGCGTTGGTGTGCATATTCACAACAAGAATCAACTCAACTGTCTGTCAAAAGTGATGGTTTTCATATATGACGGCATTAGTTCCGATTTCGGCCACGTGACGAAAGATCCTTGTAGCACTGTACAGTGTCACACTAATTAAAGATTCTTTAATAAACAATTGCTGTTAATTGTACACACACAGCACCGTGCATAGAAAAGTTCAACAATTATTATCATTCTGTCTTTGTCGATGGTAGATCATTGACAAGTCTTAGTCACGTGACGTAACAAATGTCACCTTCATATATTTGTAAACTGTATCGTTAAAACTGCGTTTCCCTCAGGTATTATAAACCATATTATTCTTGTTTTTAAACCACATCCTTTACGACATATCCTCGTTTCCAACAACCTAATATAAAAACATTAAATATCCGAATCTCATATTTACAAACAAAAACAATTCCACCATTTTCAACAACTCCATACCACCTTGTCTCTAAAGAGATCGGTCACCCATCCAAAAACCAACCTTACCAAGTGTAGCTTGACCTTACAGATCAATCAATTTTATTTACTTTTTTGTCCAAATTATCTACAAATATTGCTTTACGGACTACCAGCAACCCTAGCATTCTCATACTCAGCTAAAGTTATCCCGTGATTTGAAAGCATATGGCTTTTCAAACTACATTTTTGAACGAAAGCTAACGCACACACACCACATTTAAACCTCCTATCATTATTATGTATCCTCATATGTTCTCTTAAAGTTTTTTTTCTAGCATAAGCCTTATTACAAACCGTACATTTGAATACTCTTTCTCCATTATGTTTAATCATGTGTTCGTCTAAAGATTGTTTAATAAAAAATCCTTGCCCACACTCACTGCATATATGATTGCGTTCCATAAGGTGTACTTTTTTTATATGTGAAGTTAGTTTAGATTTTAAAATGAAGGTTTTATCGCAAATATTACATTTATAAGTCGCGGCCGCTGCGTTGTGTTCGACCGCCATATGTCTATTTCGTCTATAGTAACTAGTGAACGATTGGTCACAATGCGGACAGTTAGTTGTATATCTAGCGGTTGAATTATGTGTGTATTTCTCATGGCATAACTTTCTAACTCTTGTCGTAAAAACTTTATCACAAAACGAGCAATTGAAACTTCCAATATCGTGTGTCCGTTGATGATTTCTTAATTTATGCTTATTTATGAAGCCTAAATCGCAAATATCGCACACATAATTACGGTAATGTCCATTCATATGTTGTAATAACATTTTAAAAGTTTCGAAAGTCGAATTGCATAGCGCACAGTTTAAAATTTCACCATCTGTCAGTTTGAATTCTAGAATATAGTCGTTGACGTCAGGATAGAACTTGATATCGTGGTCTTTGATCAGGTGTTTTTTTAAATTGGCTATGGTATCGATATTGAGGTTGCATAACTTGCATTTTAAGTCTGTGACGTCGATTTTGATAGAGAGGTTGTTTTTGTCCATGCGTCTGTTGTCTATGAGGTTGTCGGTTGAGTGCGCTTCTTGGATGTGCGTTCGTAGCAGGTTCAGGTCTTGGTAAGTACTTTTGCAGTATGCGCAGATTAGGCCTGGAAAGATATAACAAATAGAATTATTACTAAGGTTTATTTTTTTTAAGTTATTTCGGCCACTAGTGGCCAACAGTCTGGCACTCCCTCCAGCTGCACCCACAGGGGCGGGGTCGTTTGATGATTTCCCACGAAAAAAAAACCGGCCAAGTGCGAGTCGGACTCGCGCACGAAAGGTAACGTACTATAATCAATAATAGAAAATTACGTTTGTTGTATAGGGACCTCCGTAATATTTTTTTTTATTTTTAGTATTTGTTGTTATAGCGGCAACGGAAATACATAATTTGTGAAAATTTCAGCTTTCTAGCTATCACGGTTTATGAGATACAGCCCGGAGACAGACAGACAATGGAGGTTTAGTAATAGGGTTCCGTTTTACCCTTTGGGTACGGAACCCTAAAAACAAATAGGTATCCGACGTGGCTTAGCTTACCAGATAGAGTCTTGTTCAAGAATGGAGTGCAGTTGGAATGTTTGAGTAAGTTGTCAATGTTCACTTTGTGCTTCATATTGTCACTCACGAGTCTCATTGAAGGTGATACCTAGAACAAGAAAGTCTTAAGTAATATTTATTTTAGATAGATAGAATATTCTTTATTGCACACCACGTGAAAAGTTTTTAATACAATTCCCACACTAAGGATTACTTTTAATTACTTTTATCGCAGGGGATTTTACAGATATTAAATCTCCATGCACAGACTCGGAACGACCATTTGTGGGTCGCACAAATTTTTGTGGTACGCGGGGATCGAACTCATGACACGTCGCGTACAGAAGTATAAGCCCCGCACGTTGATATTGCGATGGAACCTTGTCACAATAACAGCTGCATGACGTCATCATGACGTCATCCGTCGCAAAAAAGTACAGATAGCAAAAGAAATTGTACTGACGGTGCGACGTCACCAAGATGGCCGCCAGTCGCAATATCAACGTGCGGGGCTTATAATTAGTGTGGTGACTTGTCGATGTAAAATAAATTCCTTATTATAATTACCTTGACTGGTTTCAACAGTTTGTTCATGTGAGATAGCGCGCGGAATGAGATCTTCATTGAACGGTTCTTGGCTTTCAGGTCTGAAAAAAAACATTGGATAATCAGTTTGAGATTTGACTGGCTTGTTGGTCTAGTGGTTAGTGGCCCTGAATGCAATACCAGAGGTCGTGGGTTCGATTTTTGATTCCAACCCAGGATAAATGAGTTCGTGATAAGTGTGATCATTTATCAGTTGTCTATAGTTTGACCATTACCGCTGTACCGCGCCTTAGGAAGGCGCGGGGCGAGACGGGGGAAACATCGGCCAATGCGATTTGTCTATTCGCTAGTGTCAAATTCGAATTCAAATTCAGATCGAACTGTCTATGTTAGAAACACATGAGATTCATATTCAAAAATGGTTCTTGCGATATCTCGTAATGTTAAGACATATTGAATAAATTGTTTACGGCATTCAATAAATTATTTTTTTTAGTAAACCAAGTCCTAATTTGAAATAAACTCAGTTAAATCTGTTACTGTTACTCAGGAATATTTCATTTATATTTAATTAAATAAGTAAAATACATAATATATAGTTAAACGAAGTGAAATATTTAGGTATTCTTATTTAATTGATTTCAAATTAAATAATTAATCTCAATTAAATAATTTAATATTGTCGTGCTTGTATAACAGTAAACTGATATCGTAAGATCTATCCGACAAAATGAATCTCATGTGAACTCGTGCACTTTTTTTCCCGGCCCCCACCTCACCGCGAATACCTAAGGCGCGGTATAGCTGTTGTGGCCAAACTATAGAACACATAATACAAGCTCTAAATAGTTTGAGACTAGATGGCGTTGTGTAGAAATGTCGTGGAATAGATGCAACTTGGCTATGATGGTCGTACTGGTCGTATTTTTAGGTCAGGCAGATGAAAAAAAGTTTATTCTTCTGCCTGACCTAAAAATTCCAAGGTGGGGGGAGCGTGAAAGTAAAAAGACAATAAATTAAGTAATTTATTATGTTTTTACTTCCACGCTCCTCCCACCTCTTAAACTAAGGAAGTTTTTGCAGTTGTAGAAGCTCTACGGCTCCAGACGGACCGCATTTCAACTGCAATCTAACCGCAAGTTACAATTCGTTCACAAGTTACTCTCAAATACTTAATTTGGCACTAGATGGCGTTGATGGTAAGGAATATTATTACTTAAGTACTCATAATACGAGCTTTGGTTAGTTTGGCACTAGATGGCGTTGATGGTAAGGTACAATATGACTCACCAGAGTGCGTCTTGTCTATGTTAGAAATATATAGGTACGTTTGTCAGTTATCAATTTAGTACTCATAATACAAAGTTACTCTCGTATACTTAATTTGACACTAGATGGCGTTGATGTTAAGAAACATTATGACTATGTCAACCAACATTGCTTCTAATTTCGGCAGTCAAAAGAATCAAACAAGGAAAGGAAGGCCTTTGCTCTGTCAGACATTAAAGATCCAGCCAGGGTCACGCAGAGCATGCGCGAGGGATCTCGTGACGCTGACTTAGGTAGTAGAAGGGGCCCGGGGTGTTTTTAGTCGGTGGGAATCCGACATATCCCCACGCCGTGCCCTCGGCGTGGGTTGAAGTCATTAGCGTTTCACCCCGGAAAAAAAAAGGCATCCTATTTCTATAAATGGACAAAATACTCTATTATCAGTTGTCTAGTACTCATAATACAAGCTTTGGTCAGTTTGAGTCGTTTTTTTTTACTTTCGTGTACCTAATTTGACACTAGATGGCTCTGATGTTAGTCATATTACGATAGTTTGACACTAGATGGCGTTGATGGTTGAACATTATGACTCACCAGCGCCCGTCTTGTCCATGCCGAGGCTCTTGGCGCGGCGCTTGCTGGCGTGCTTCTTGATACTGACGTCTTTAAAGCCCAGCATCTCAGCTAGCTTCTTGTTATCTTCTTCCTCTTTAAAGTCGTCGAATTCGTCTGACATCTCATCTTTCAGTTCTGTAAGTTGAGTGGTGATTTTAGGAAATATGTCATAACTAGTTGTTGCCTGCGATTTCGTTCGCGAAAAGAAAATAGGGGGAAAAATAAATGTTGGCTGATTCTCAGACCTACTGAATGCATATACAAAATTTCAAGAGAATCGGTCTAGCCGTTTCGGAGGGGTACGATAACTGAGTTGAGTTGAGTTTCCTTTTCCGCATGAATGTTCTACTGCGGAACATGCCTATTGCGTGATTTTCCATATTATACGCTTTGTGGCGTTTTTCGCCCAGATTACAATTAAAAAAGAAAATAAGTTGGTACTAAAAAAATAAATTATGCCAATAAATAAAATTATTGCAGTTATTGCTTACCCAAAAAATATATTCCATTCTCATCATCAAGATCTTCAAGTTCTTCCTTGACTTTAGCAGTTGTCTCTTCTGGAATTATTAAAAAGAATAAATTAGATAAAGTTAATTATTGACAGTCCTGTTGGTCTAGTGGTATGATCGCGGTCATCATACAAACATTTGCCCAGGGTGGGATTTGAACCCAGGACTTATGGTAGCAGTCAGGGTCACTAACCGCTAGACCAACAGGCCCGTCAAAATCAGGATTGATTGAAAACGCGCTTCAAGTGCATATTTTTAAATCTTAAACACAAAAATTCAATTAATTTCTCCAGATTTCGTCATTTAAAGAATCAAATAAGTTAATTTGATTTAACGGGCTAACTTGAAGGGAAGAAACCCGGTCCTTTTTAAATACACGGGACAGGGGTAGTTAATTTGAAAGTGTTAATACCTTTAACATTATAAGCGTTAAGTTTAGCTTGGAAGTCCTTCTGGCACTGCTGAACTTGCAGCTTGAAGTCGTTGGCATCCCGCAGCCGTGAGATACACACCACACAGATACCGTCCGCTTCATCTGGGCCTGGTGTGATCTGAAAAGGTGACAATATTAACATTATTTGTAAAAACAACATTTGAAAAGTCGTTGCACACCATGGGGATCAAATTCAATTCAATTATAAATATGTTATTTTTAGTTACATAGGTTTAGTTATAAATGTAGATATTTCTTGTTTAGCAATGTTTCTGTTCAATATAGTTAATGTTGCACAAAAAATACTAATGAATACCTATAAATAAATGAATAAATTCGAGACATTGGACTTGGCAGTCCTTTAGTCTTACCACTAGGTTACCACAACTTTAAAATTAATAATAAATAATTTCTACTTAATAATGATAATGGCCAATTTGGACAAACAACTGGAATGTATATTGACACAGCTGTTTTGTATCAAAACAAACATTGGCTAAAGTTAAAAAAATAGTATTTTTCTACTTTGCAAAGCTTAGAGATTTTATAAAGAGTAACTTATGGAGTTTTTTGTCCATTCTACTTATCGGCATGACATTTTGGAAACATGCAACTAGAGTCTGTTCGTTTCTAAAGTGCCTGAGAAGGTCAATTTGAAATTAAACCTTTTTGATTTGATTTGATGGGTTCCAGATATTGAAAGCATACTATAATACAATACTATTTTGGAGAAACACTTATGGAAGACAGATTAGGTATCTAAATGTATAAGTTTGGAAGAAATTACTTTGGCATAAGATATTTTTATATTGTTGTTTTTATGATAAGACAAAGTTTAATACACTTTTGCCTGTACAAGATAAACAAAATCTTATTGTTATGAATTACTTGAAGATAAATAATAAAGGGGTAAATAATAAAGATAAAGGGCTGTAATTAAATAAGTAATTGGTACATTATAGTATAATTATTGAGGTCATAACTGCCCACATAAATAATAATCTAAAAGAAAGCAAGATATGAGAATTTGTCTATTTTTTTTCACAAAATTTCGATAGTAAGGACTGGGGACCATAAATACAGACTTAATGTAGACTAAAGAGGTTGTTGATAGTAAGTATTTACGTGAATTTCAAAGCAATCCTTCAGCATATCTGAATAAATTTCTGTAGACCCTAATCTTGTGTATTCTGTCATCAAGTCCTTGTCGGGAGGTCGCAACAGGCAGCAACGGCAAGCAGCCTCTTCAGACATCGCTATAAACACTTAAAATCACCTTAAAACTAGCTATATTGTCTTTTCTAGGTAATCTAAATAACCAAACCCAGAACTATTAATTTGATGACATTTATGTTTGTGTATGCTTCGTCTTAACTTTGAGCATAGTTTAATCGTTTGTCTTGTTCTTCTGCGTGCGTCAATTGATCTATCTGTTCCTTTTTCATGCTTTAATTAAACTAATCGTATGAGAATGGACTTGTATCGCAAGAATTCATGAAATAGCTGAGTTGACAGCTGTCATTCTACTTGACAGATTTATTTTTTTGTTAAAATTTGCTCATAAGGAGGACTACAAGGTTTCTTTATAGAAAATATATTTTAAACAATTTAAATATAACACTTTAAGCACAAGGATTTTTTTTAAGAAGGTTTATACTAATTAATATTGGTTATTTTGATGAAAAAAATCATTGAAATAATAAAATATGTATGTGGCTGTTACCTTTGCCTACATCTCACTGGCAGAATAAGTTTAAAAAAATCCATAGAAAATGGCGGAGCTTCGAAGCTGTAGCGTCCTTTAGCTTTTCTCCTATTAATTTTATTATTTTTAAGTGTAAATGGTGTGATTGTGTTATTATAAATGATGGAGACTGCAGTAAGCCATAATATGTGTCGGTGTTGTGCGTCGGAGGGTGCATTTAAAGATGTTAAAACCACATATCATTGGATGGGAGAAGAAGAGATTTATGCAGACATGTTGCGAGAATGTTTCGATGTAAATGTAAGTTATTTACTTCAACACATCGTTAATGACAAGAAAAGTAATTAATCATAACAATAATACAGATATAGAATTTTCTTACATTTTATAAATACTTATACAATTGCCGTAAAAACAGTTTTCAATGTTGTGTTCTATCGGTAGCTATGCAGCTAGGTATTGTAGCCGATTCGATTAGGCTAGTAACTAACTCAACCGTATCTAGAAAAACGTGTCGGTTTTTTCATTGTAGTACTTCATCTGACGATAAAACATACAATTTTGTAATACGAAAATAAAACAACAATATTCCATGACAATCTAAGTTCTTTGTGTGACAACATAGTAATCGATATTTAAAAAAATAATAACTATCGTCAGTTCTTTACCTAATAAGCAAAGACAAGTTTAGAAACAGCCTTGATACTTATTTAATTTGGACCTCTTGGGTGTTTGCTTCACTTAATTCGCGTCTTGGGTTATTTAATAACCTTTTTCTGTTTATTATTTTGTATTGTATTAATGTTCTACGTAATACCGGCTAGAAAATCCTAGTTATGGGCAAAGGTCACATCTCATTAGAGAAATAACAAGCATTAAAAATTAGTTACATATACAATGTATTCAACAAACTCCAGTGGGCGTATCAACCAAGATTTTAAAGTAAATACAAAGTAATTTTAAAATTTGAAAGAAAACAAAATGCTGAGACCATTGTCCATTAATAATTACATTCCAAAAGAAGTGTAGCATTTCCATATTTCGGAAGGCATATAAAAATGTGTGTCCTGCGCCTGATCCCTCTCGGGTCGTATCAGATTGCCGTCCCATCGGGTTAAGAGAGTAAAGGAACAGAGAGTGCACCTGTGTGTGCATGTTTATGTATGTTAATGCACTAAATTAATATGTACTGCGTAGTTGACTGTTGTTATAGTAACACTAGCCGCCGTGGCCGAAATCAGCCTGACATTAAGTAATTTTACTAAAATATACTCTCAAATATAGCCAAAACTAAGATAAATAAAAAGAAAGTTAATTGCTTTAATCATTCATTTTATATGTTTACCAAACAGATATTTACAGCAAAAACATGGGCCTGTAACGCTGCAAATATTTTTATTCCAGTAAGTTTGTGTGTAACATAGAATGTAATGCACAATGGGTCCCAGGAGGCTATGTGTGCTAAAATGGAGCCCACCACCCACATAGAATCTATGTTCATTTGTTTTAATTGATTACAGCTTAACTTGACAGAAGAATGTGAGGAGAACGGAATCTGTGAGGTGTGCATCACACAGCTGCGGAACGCCATCAACTTCAAGAAACAAGTGCTGCACACGGAAGAGCACTACAAGAAGCTCGTACAGAATAAGTCGCTGTACAGGAGTGACAGCATATTATGTATGTATTATTTGTTACCTACAACTTATTCTAGGTAGATGTTGGTTAAAGCTGCTAAAATAGAACCCACTTTTGACAATGTTGGTTAAAAAATTCGTACAGAATGAGTTGCTTTACAGGAGTGAGAACTTATTATGTACATATTATTTATTATCCACAACTTATCTTGTGTAGAAGTCGGTTTTAACTGCAAAAAATTACCCCCTTTCTAACGTAGTTGGTTAGACAGTAGCCTATGTGTTAATTCAGGGTGTCAGCGTACTCCATACCAAATTTCAACTAAATTTATCCAGCTGGTGTGTGAAAAAGTAGCAAAAATACATCCATACTTACAAAGTAGGTATCACATTTATATGCACATAGATCGCACAATTTCTTGTCCTACGTGGGGATCGAACCCACGTTACGTCGCGCACAGTGGTAATTGGTGACATGTACCACTTTGCTATCTATGCAGTCTGCAAGCAATTATAAGGTTTACTGACGGGTATTTTTCGAGAATGAGAAATTACCCACTTAGGTAGGGACTCCAGTTGGGTCCAAAACTAGTCGGGAAATACGCGTATTAACCGTATAATTTCACAATTAACGAGTAGCTTTAATAACTGCTTGTAAATCAGTTCTGAACTTTAAAATAAGATTGATAAGATATAATTTCGATTGCAACTACTATAGTAAAAAAATCGAAACTAATAATATTTGACGATAATCAACTTAAATAAGTTACCTATTATATACTATCGAATATAAACCTTAAGTTAATGTATTAACATACACATTTGTTTGCAGCTAACATAGTGAAGATTGAAGCTACGGCAGATGAAGACTCTGAAGAAAACGTATCGGCTGATGATGGATTCTCTGGTCCTGGTAAGTCTAAAGCTTGGTAAGAAGACTGAGAAGGGCGTCAAATTACCAATAAGTAGCAAAAGGTTATTTCTTTTCTCCCGACGTTTCGATCGAGTTGCACCGACCGTGGTCACGGGTGGACTGAATATCTGACTACGGTCGGTGCAACTCGATCAAAACGTCGGGAGAAAAGGAATAACGTTTTATATACAACGAGTAGCAAAAAAGCAACTAGGGGCGATAAATTAAGAGGGGGGAGGGAGAAAGGGTCAAAGGCATGTTATAAGGGAAGCATTCCCTCAATACTTAATGTTTATTATTCCTTAACCGGTCTTAATGGAAATCTTTGGTGGAAAGTTATGTCCAGCGTGCATTTACGTGTACTCAAGAAGTATTTCTTTTTTATAATTTTTACTGTGTAGGTACATTTCATCAAAATTCCTATGGAACTTTTTATGACTGATAATAATTCTAACAGACTGACCTGTTAGTCTAGTGGTTAGAGCCCCTGATTGCTTAACAGGTCGTGGGTTCGATCCCCACCCTGGACAATTGCGTGATGAGCATGATTTTTTATTGATAGCTTCGAATAACTGAACACTAGATGGCGCTGTGTAAAAGTCCAAAAATCCCACTCAGATCCTACGACTTACTTTGACACGTACACAATAGTTACAATACACTAATTTCTCATCCCATCTCGTTTCTAGAATACGACGTACCAATAAAAACGGAGGAGGAGGAACCAAAACCTAAGAAACGCGCCGCGGCCACCAAAGCCGTGACGCGATCGAAGAAGACCAAGGCTGACACTGGAGAGACTTCTACCAAACGTAAGTTTGTATTAAATTGTATATCGTGAAGTTGGTTGTGTGTGTATGCGGCTAGATAGCATAATATCCTGACTACGGTATAAAGTTGAGTTGTTGTCGTATGTTTTTTAGTATTTAGTACGTAATTAACGTTTTAAGACTCATAGAAGCGCAACTATGGAGAAATTTCAATTTCGTCTATCGAAGACAAAAAAATGGGAATTCGCCGGATTCCTTTGAGATTATTTCTGCATTTTTAGGAAAACGTTTGTCATCTCTCGACTCTGAAAATCTGCGGCCGGCTAGACCAATTACCCTTTGACGTCTTGTCTTACGGATTCGCCTGGAAGCCGTTAAGGAATCTTGCAACGATGCGTGAAGGTTTGCACCGATACCAAAAACGCGGATGACGTAGCATGGTGGTTCAGTTTTAGTCAGTAAGAGTGTGACACTACCAGCTTTGTCCCCCGAGGAAGTTGGTATCCATGAGGATTCCTCCGCTTAAATGTAAATAAATGGATTCTTCGCAAGTAGGTATTACCCAGTTGAGTCTTGTCATACTCATTATCTCGTCTGAAAAAAGCTTCCACACAATACAAGCTAGCAGGCAGACGAAGCTGTCGACGCAGGCCCAGAAAGAGGTGGCGGAATAAAATTAGCATATTACTGCGTGAGACAAGACATCGCTGCAGAAGGATTTAGAGATACGCTTTTATCTAGCACTGGACAGCATAGATTACAAAAATAACTAGCTATAGGTATGACCAGCTGTGATTTGTGAGTTTGCAGCAAAGCCCATTATTTGTGGATTAATGTAAAGTTAAAGATGGAAAATACAAGGCATATCGCTAAGCTTGTGAATTTAAAACTGCATGTCTTTCTCGGTGTAAAGATGGTGACTTGAAATAAAGAAGAATACAATAAATGAAGACAGGAATCATGAAGACAGCATTCAAACTATTTTTTTATCAATTTGTGTATTCAAATGTTGATGGAAATCCCTATCAAATAAAAAAAACACATTCCCAACTCCAATCAAAAGTGTTTTTTATTAGTTTTAAATAACAAATTTTATTCTCTGTAAAATTTTAAAAATAAAAGTCTTTTAATAATTATTTTCATTTTATTTCTGATCCTATTTTTTTTATCTCTACCTTGACTAGAAATATAATTATTTACTCGCTTCACAAATAGTATAATTTGAGAGTCAATAAACTAAAAGCGAGTTGTAAGTCGCATGCACACACAATCAATGTTTCACTTCGATATATGTCAAAAAAGTTGCTTAGTAAATAATTGAGAATATTTGACCATTGTTCAAGAGCCTAGATATTACTATAATGGTACAGTAGGAATATTCTAAAACTTTCCTGTACCTTATTCCTACAAATAAATATTATTATATTCTAAAAACGCGCAAAAAGATGTCAGGGTTTACCGTTTATTATTCACGTAAGGCTTAAAAAGGGGGGGGGGGGGGAGGGATTTGAATAACAATACGAAATGTAACAAGCGGGGAGGGGGTTGTGTAGTTAGATACGTGTATTTATATTATGGTCCTTAATTTTGGAAAAAATAAGATTTTAAGTAATTTATACTTGTATGATTTTAAGATAATATTCTAAAAATATTAAGATGACTCGAAAATACACGTGATGTTGCGTTAAGGGCGGTAGGGGAGGGGTGGGTTCGTAATCACATCACATATCACCGTGGGGCAGAAGGTGGTTAAAAATGCCGAGGCACTGCTTATTTTCATATGCGAATGAGTTATACAACGTTGATAAAAGCGAGAGGCATTAAATGAAACCACATATTCTGTATATCATTATAAGGCTACACAACAAAAATCAAATCAATGTAAGCAATATTTTTATAATAACTTTCGTGTGGATGATTCATACTTAAGGGCCCCTTATTCCGAAAGTTTAGGCATTTAACGCACCGAAACGGCTTGCGCCCGCGTTGCCCAGGAGCCGTCGCGATTTGAACTCCGGTGACCTATGGCGGCGGGCGGGCACGCCACAGTATAAATAAATAAATCAGTAGTTCATATTCATTGTATATATTGTGCTAGTAATAAGTAGTAGTTTGCAACAAAAACATAATAATATACTTAGCTTGATGTGCTATCCACTAAAGTATTGATTGTCAACACTAATATGTTATGAATGTGTGACTAAGGAAAGCGATGATCATTCTATAGAATTTAAAGAATGGTTGTAGAAAATTTGGTGAGTACTATACAGCGTGGCGCTACCACCCCGACATTAATTTAACACGGTTAGGACTAGTAACCATGAATCATTTTAATCATGATACGTTTTGATATTACGTAAACTGAAAGACTTTTTTTTTTAAACAAACTAAATAATAAACATCTATCTCAAATTGTGATCACTCTGTGCGAAAGTTCATTCATCAAATAACTTACCTACGACTAGCGGGCTTACGTTTACTCGGTGCGGCAACGTCGCACGCCGCCGCCCGCGTAGGTACAAAAGCTGTGCGCGCCAGCTGGCAACAACGCGTCGCGACTTGTAGGCATAAAATGTCTCATGTTCGGTCCGATTTTGGCGGCACCTACGCGGCAAGCTGTTGTACCTACCCCCCGTATATACCCGTATATACCCCGCGCCGAGTGTCGAAACTAAATGTATGAAACCGATAGCTAACCCAGGCGTGGCACACGCGGCACGGCGCGCGGGGGCGCGCTGCTTTAGTGTCGACGGTCTGTGCGACGCGCCGCCGCGCCGCGCGGCCGGCTTATTTCTACCTACTAAACACATCGCGACCATAAACCGTGATATTGTACCTACCTGAGAGTGGTATCGGTGAGTTGTGATCGATAGCCATGTTCAATTTCTTTCAAATCTTATACGTAATAAAATAATGTAATAATAAAATCAAAACACAATATCAGTAAGTACATCTCCTTGAATTTGACCAGGATGGAAATCTGCACCTTATAAAGGTGAATATTCCCATTAAAGAATTTTAAATTCTATACATACTGACGTCTCGTTGCTCTGTGTATAGAAGTAATCATATTGTGACGTATTTATAGAATAAGTACTTACGCAATACACTTTCGGATTATCTTCACTTCAGACACCCTTCTTTTCTTAATTTTGTTTTTTTTTTATTTACCATTTCAATCACTTACGTAAATTTGTGGTCGCGAGCAAAAGTTGCATAGGTCCTACCTCGATGGCGTCCGGCCGGACACTGGCACCGAGCGCGCGGTGCGCGCGAGCACTTTTCACGTATTTATTTTATTAAAAAAAAAAATAAGCGCCATATTAAAAATGTATCCAATAATATCCCTGGCAAATCCGTTTAGTAAATGAAATGTTAAATTTATATAAAATTACGTTCAGTCCAAGTCTTATAAAACTAAAAATACTTTTAAAATCGACCTTACTTCTGAATTTTTTTTTATCGAGCAAAATGTTAAATAATTCGTTTCTATCCAAAAAAGTCACTAGATAAAGCATGTATCTGTACTATATATTTTTTTAAGAATTTAAATATGGTGATTTCTCTGAAAAAAACTCGATCTAGAAACGTGAATTTCGAATAAGGGGCCCTTAAAACGTTATAACGGTTTACTCACGCGTATTTATCGGGATAGCCCGACTAGTTTCGGACCCAACCGGAGCCAACTAGATAACTATGCCTATAAAACTTAGTCACCTAATCAGGAAGATACAGCATGTTCAACTAAAAAAAAACTAAAAAAATATCCTGTGACTAAACTATTGCTTACATTGATTTGATTTTTGTTGTGTAGCCTTATAATGATATACAGAATATGTGGTTTCATTTAATGCCTCTCGCTTTTATCAACGTTGTATGTATATGAATATAACTTTATTAATAGAGTATGTACGTATTACGTACGTACGTAAACGACGAAATTGAGTAACAGATTTACATATGTTAGGTTAGGTTTCAGGTTTAGAACTTTCCACAGACAGGCTAAATGGTCATGAAAGGGATGTTTGTTGCAACTTTTAATAAATTAAAGTTGTTCTAATCAAAATAAGTTAATTCTAATTTGAAACGAACAAAAAGCAACATTTTTGACATATTTTAATGTTTTCATTTTTAATGATAAGATGTCTCAGTGTTGCAAAGTTAAAAAATGCTTGTATCGCATCCAAGCTTTTAGAAAGAGGTTATGTGTTTTGTTTTTCAGGTAATTTTTGTCTGGTTTGGGCTAATCAGTTCAATTAATTCTAATTATTCTCGATATTATATTTAAAAAAAGTATGGAGTGATTTAAAATCTGAAGTGGTTTTGCGCAATAGTAGTATGTAGATGTTACTAAACATAAATTTAGTACAAGCGACACAGGGGACAATCCTGATATATGTAAACCTTACACTTGGAATAATCCATCTAATATAAGAAACTGCATCAAGTGTATTGCTTAGTTTTAAAGATCTAAGCATATAGAGGGACAGACAGACAGACCGCAGGAAGCGACTTTGTTTTAAACTATGTAATTATGCCGTAAGTTAACATAAAATATTTCTAGTCAAAAACCTAGACTCCATAAACAAGAAAACAATTAAAAACTTGACCATTCTCACAAGAAATAGAAAATAGTTTTGCAAAGTTTAGTCAAGCATAGTAAGATGCAGAAGTATACTGAATATTCTGAAAAGTTGTATATGAAGTACTGAATAATTAAAAGACAGGTGAAAATCGCTTTTCATGCTTGTAATATAATATGTAGGCATGTGACTACAAACGATATTGGCCCTTTGATGAAGGTAAGTGAATAAAAATAGTTTATAAAACCTCAATATAAGATATTTTGCTTGGATATCGATATTTTGTTATTTTTATATTAGTGTAGCAGTTTTAACTTTGCAATGCTCTTTATGTTGCATGTTTATGTTAGTTTTTAGTACATACCCCTTGAACTTTTAAACTAGGTACCTTTAAACATAATAACACTTTTTAATTCTTAAATATTGCTAACGCAATACACAATAGTTTTTTTGTTTATAACGTTTCTAGGAAAATTTACCTCGGACTACCTAGAAATATTATTTCACGTTTTAATTAAGCGTTGTACTGATATTTTTTATAGTAGAAGGAAAGTAAAATTATAGAATTTGATAAAACAGTAGTAAAAGTTAAATAAATAATGAAATAAACAGATACGTGTTAAATATTAACGTAAATCAGAGCGTTTATAAACATTTCTAATAATTATTATTTTTCATTACGGTCAATTTGGGTAACTTTGAATAGCGGCCTAACTTTGAACAAAGTTGTGAAAAAGATTCATTAAATTTATTACATCAAATGACTACGCAAAAAATCGTCCCAACCCACCAACAGATTTCAAACGTATCTCATTTAATACATCATGGTATCATGATCATTTTTTATTATGACGACATCATCGTAAGTCATGGGGTTAACGTGCAAAAAAACAATTCTTGTTCACTTTTTTCAGTACAAAAAATTTTAGGCACACTATTTAACTATAAAAAAGCTATTGATAGAGAACAGCCGTGAGACGCATAGGTAAAATAACGGTCTAATCTCACTGTACCCTCGCCCCTTGCCATGCTAACATGCGCGCGCGCACCTCAGTCGTGTCCTGTACGTTCCGCTGTGTTCACGTTGTTTATCTGTGCAATATCGGCTTGTTTGCAGCTATTGCTGACCTCTGCTTGTCTATTGGGCCCTTTGATAGTAAATTAACAACAACAAAGAAATGTTTAAAAATACTAACCTAAAATGTTGTTTTTTTATCAAAAATATACATAATTACATAATACACTTGAATATTTTTGCTATTGATGACTAAAATGTTCAGCTGAACCATTATGTGTTGTAATTAATAACTAAAATGTGGTTATTTAAAAAAAATTAACACCCCATTTAAGTAAAATGTTTTTATTTTTTTTTCAATAACCCCATATCTTTAGGGAAAAAAAATTGATATTTATCTTTTTATGGGACTTCATAATTATATTAAAACTAGTCCTAAGTCTGTTGGTTCTTGGGACAGCGCCCATACAATTTTTTGCATACTCCTTAGTTTGGTATTGCAATATTGTTCCTGTGTAAAACGGATCGCAAAAATGTTCTTTTTTTTAAGTTACGAAAAAAAAGGACCTGTCTATGTCATTATTTGGTAGATTCCCGCGTTTTCTTATGTTGCAGTTGTTACAAGAATTCGTTGCTCTCTTTTGAAATCGCAATATTAATGTAATACTAATCGCTATGTTTTGGTATTTATCTTAAAATATAGTTAGTAGTTTTTAACTGTTATATCCGTATTCCATGTTGAATATTGCTAAAATTCGATAAACTTTTGAAGACAATTAAATTCGAAGTAATATGGGTTACTTTGAATAGTTCAAAGTTACGAGTATCATAAAAAAAAAATTTTGGATAACTTCGAATTCATGTTAATGCTGCCCGGTTTTGATGTAAAATTCTCTATTACAAGTGAAACTAAAAAAGTTAATCCTGGCATTAGGAAGTATGGATTGAACAGTAATTATACTCTTGAAACACTCGAAGAAGCTCTCAGTAAAATTCGTTCTGGTGCAATGTCTAGACTCGCTGCTTCAAAGTTTTACAAAATACCCGCGGTGACACTTTTTTACAAATTAAAAAGATAAACACAATAACGCAGTCAATTAATTAACTACATTACATTACGTCTTTTTGTCGCTATAGACTGCACGTCAATGCCTAAAATTTGATCCAAGTGATATTGACAAGTTTGCGTAAATCCTCAGACGCGTCTGATAACAACTTTGCTCCTGAACCAATATTATTTATCTTCGCCAATAACTCAAGCATTTTTTTGACGCAGCGTGTTACGATGATATATCACTTTTGATATATCGTCAAAGACCAAAATGCGCGTCCTCACAACGTATTGTAACTCACACGGCATTTCTTGTGTGACTTGTGATATTTTCCTCTTTTTAAATGCGTCTTCAGACGAGATATTACCGTTCTAAGCTAAAGAGAATTTTCTAATAAGCATCATAGGCCAACTAATCGACGTTCACGTATGAACCACAAAAATCGGCAATGTTTACAGAAATAATTGGTCGCATTTATTCAAACGTTTTAATAGCTATTTAGGCATGTCTCCTCTACTCCATTAAAGCTACTACCATCGAAAGCAATTGTTTAACCTCCAAAATATATCTTTATTATTTACAATAGCTCTATTCGAAATATCAACAAACAATAAAAGATATCCTCCAAAATGAGTCTAAACAAAAAAAAAAACATTGAGTGACGAGATCGCGACCTCAAGAGAAAGCTATATTGTGCGAAGACTGAATCTTCTGCCTTTCCCAAGCTATATCGGGGTGGGCTTCCAACGAATACCGTATTTTACGGAGCGACTGCCTATCTGACCTCCACAACCCACTCTCGGGTAATAAACGAAGAAAAACAACGAAGATAATCAGATGTACTCGTTTGTTGTAGGAACAGACGCCGATGGCCCCAAAAGGAGGAAAAAGAAAAAGAAATCAGACGAAAGCGCCACCCCGGAGCGCGTAGAGCACAGGGTCAACCTTACCGCGATACTACAATACTCCAATGCGAGCCCTTTCCGGGACAAAACCATCCGCGGCTTCTCCTGCCTCTACTGCTCCAAGGCATTCTCAGATATACAGGACCTACGGGAACACACAGCGCAGCAAACCGAAAAAGACAAAATCAATTCTATCATAGACTACAAACTTAGTTACAATCCCATAAAAGTCGATATCACGAACTTACATTGCACGGTATGCAATTTAGAAATGAAAGATTTGAATGACCTAAAGGACCATTTAGTTTCTATACACAATAAAACTATTTACAAGCATATAAAAGACATTATTCTGCCATTTCGTTTAGAGGACGGGCATAATTTCACTTGTGTCGTTTGCTCTGTTGTTCATATTTCGTTTAAGAATCTTTATCACCATATGAGCAGTCATTACAGGAACTATTGTTGCAAAAAATGCGGTGCGGGCTACATAACGATAGCTGCTTTAAGGAAACACGGTAAAACTCACGCCCAAGGGATATTTCCTTGTGATTTCTGTGACAAATCTTACACGTCTTTGACTAAGAAACGAAACCACGAAAAGGGGGTTCACACTGGCGGTTGGTTAAGAAACAAATGCCCGCATTGTCCAGAAATCTTCGTCAGTTACTACGATAGAAGTGAGCACCTAGTTAAAGTTCATAACCAGACCCCTGTTATATACCCCTGTAACGCTTGTAATAAAACCTATAAAAAGAAATTTGAATTGAACAGGCATATCAAACATCATCACTTGCAGCAAAGAAGCTTTCTATGTGACAAATGTAACGCGAAATTCTTTTCGAAAAGAGGTTTGGCTGATCACTTATCAAGGCATTCTGGAGGCGAAGTCTGTTCCTGTGATATATGCGGAAAAGCGTTCTCAAGAGCTCGAACGTTAAAGGAACACATGAAAATACATGAGGACGACAAAAGATTCCAATGTGAGATATGTCATAAAACCTTCATGCAGAAATGTAGTTTGAAAAGTCATGTGAGACTACATCAAGACGATTTGGATATATTCAAAGAGTTTGATGATGTTAAACATTTAATAGATAATAGAGAGCTAACGTTGAAGCAAATAGCGGCTGAGAGTAAGAGCAAGGCTCAGGCAGAGAAAGCTAAGGAGCAATATGTGTAGTGTAAAATGAAAGGTTTTTGGAACATTCCAGAACCGTGTGGACTTTTTTAGCTGTAAGTCTCCATAGGTTTCTGTGTTTTTTGTTTTATTTTTTTCCCCCTGTTGATATTGTCGCCAAAGTTTGAACTTTGGACCAATGTTGGTTGTGCCTGTAGACAGATTATTCATTTTGCGTTATATCAGCAATGTTGGCTATATCTACTTGTTGGTCGAGTAGCATTGGGCCAACGTGTGGAGCCGGAGATATAATTGTCCTATTGACCAAATACGACGGTATATTGATAGTTTTTTTTTCCTACCATGGAGCAATATTGGCTTTAGCTTTAACAGTTTTAATACAGACTTAGTTAACATTATTAATTTGACAGTAATCTTTATGAATTAAAGCCTGGGTTCTGATATACTGATCACTGAATTGGCAAAATTTTCTATGTAATATGATTGATTAACCAAATTACGAATAACCTGAAGTCTATTACTTGGAAGTAGTATTACTGCAGTTGTGTGATAGTTGCGCGTGACAATGCCTGGTTCGATCTGCTCTCCCAAAAGCGCGACCTACGTCACCAACGAATGGCAAAACCTCCAACGTCACCGGGACACACATTTCCTTTGTAGACTGCGCCCGGCGCTGGCGCTCCCGTATAGGCCTTGTTAGCCACCAGCGCAAGTGTCAAAAGCAATAAACTAACACGGCTGCTGTTTCAATCATCTTTCATAGATATTAGAGGCCAGTTGTGTGCGAGAGACGCCGCGCTACGCCGTGTAGTGCGCTGTCACGTGACACAACTGCGATAATATCACTTTAAGAGGTGGTTAATCCTCTGGACAGGATAAAAATAAATTTTGCCCATACACCATAACCGAATTTTAAAAATTGATGACAAATAATTAATTATATTTTTATTTTCTTTAAATGACATAGATATTATGTATAGAAATACAATTTTTTTTTGTTTTTATTTTATGTTTATTATTTTAGCGTTGTAGAAATTATAGAAAGAACTTAACTTTTTATTATTTCTATACCGTTTATATAGTATTTCAGTCATTTCTCGATATGTATAAACAGCGCAATAAAAGTCAAAATAACTACCAGGTTTTTCACTAAAGTCACCCAGACTCTGACAATTAAGGAGTAGGTAGAGAGGATAGATATTGACCCCCTTAATTGTCTTACTATCTTTATCTTTTTCATGTGGAATAGTAACACTAATAGACATTTAAGGCTCTCCTACACAGGCGCGTTAGTGTAGGTCGATAATATCGCATGCGGTAATTGCGATATCTGTTTTTAGTACATTTTGTGGGAGAGAGCCTTAAATAGCATCACTTAGATAGAAAAGTAACGTTTTTTTTTACGGCTAAGTTGATTCAAGCATCTTTTTTCGTTTGTTCGATTTTATCCCGTTTATTTTTCTCTCATATTATTTTCGTAAAAGTTAAAGTCCTTTGACCATTGTCCTTGAGTCTAAAAGCCCCTTTTCTCCGTGAAACAATAGTAAAAAGTTGATACTATTCGAGACGTGACTGCACTATAATGAGCCTCTGAAATCAGCCTTGTACTACACAATAAATATATGAATCATGTAAATAGATATTGTTATGTACCAGACATAGATGTGTTTTAAATAAACTTATATTATATTTGATCTGCTGTATTTTTATTACACTTAAAACATCCTCTTTCTAACGTAGTTGCGTCTTTGAAACCAACCTCTTAAGCTTATTAAGAGTAAATGTACTGCGAATGGGGATTTTTACGAAAAGTGAAGTCGAGTAACGAAATCTAAACTGTTTCTATGTTTATTGCGTTTCAAAGTTTGATGAAACTGAAGACTGAAATAATTTAAATACATAACTTACATCACTTATAAGTGAAGCTCTCATTACATGATTAAACGCCGGGTAGAGTCACCTTCCTAACGGAGTTTTCGCCTTTAAAATGGTGGCGATAGGTGTCAGCACCTGTGATACCGACCGTGACCAGACGTAGGATTATTTAAAACCACCAAGACACTGTATAATGATCAGAGATTGAATGTAGAAATTTACCAGTGACGATTTTAGTATAGTGCGTCCTAGAAGATATTGCGTTTTTCTCTGCTTTTACGTGCGATATAGTAATTTAACCTACCATGTGACAAACTACAGTACCAAATAAAGCCCGAAATGTAAACCATTAATAATAAGAAGCTCAGAATCGCGTGTGAAAGTCATTTTTCTTTTATAGGCGATACCGGAGCAACAAAAAAACCACGAAAACGGGCTGTTAAAGAAGAAACGGACGACGAAAGTCTAAGTCGATTGATCTACCGCGAAAAGCATCTTCCGGAGATGAAGAAACAGTGGCATAACCTCACTACACTGCTCAAGTATTCGAACGCCACGCCGTTTAAAGATAGGAACGATGCCGGCTACATTTGCGCGTATTGCTTCAAAACGTACCCAAACCCCGACATCTTAAGATCACATACACACACCGACCACGCGACCGAAAGGCCTTCTTACAAGGCCGGTTCTGGTATGGCCAGTTTCGTGGCCTTCTTAGACATCGTCGATCTAAAATGCACGATTTGCGAACAAAGTATGGATTCTTTAAACAGTCTTACGGAACATTTAGTTAGTATACACGATAAGAAGTATTATTTAGGCGTAACAGACTATTTTCAACCTTTCAAATTGTCTAACGAACAGCAGATAAATTGCTGTTTATGTAACGAAGTATTTCATAATATGAAATTGCTCATGCAGCATATGAATGTGCACTACAGAAACTTTATTTGCACTACCTGTGGAGCTGGTTTCGTCAACTCCTTCCGCTTGAATAGGCATGAAACTACGCATGGGAAAAAGAAATCCAGCTTTCCTTGTCGGCATTGTGGACAAGTCTTTGCAGCTGAATCAAAGAAGAAAGCTCATGTTAACACTGAACACAAGGGAATAGCAGGAGACAGTGTCTGTCAAATTTGTAAAGCGAGGTTCAAGAATTACTACCAAAAAACTCGTCACATGATGCAAGTACATAACGCCGAAGGCATCAAGTGCGACCTATGCGAGAAGAAGTTCAATTTGAAATCGAATTTGATGTTGCATATGCGTAGTGTTCACTTAAAAGAAAGACCTTACGAATGCTCGGTGTGTAGCATGGGATTCTTCATCAAACGCCATATGCTAGGACACTACATGGCTACGCATACTAATGAAAGGAAATTCAAATGTGAGGTGTGCGGGAAAGCTTATGCGACGCAGAATAGTAAGAGGAAACATATGAAGAAGAATCATGGGATTTCTAAGAATATGATGGTACCGAATATGGTGGCGAAATAAAAGAACTTGATGGTGGAATTAGATCAAAAAGCTGCTGATATCATAATCTTGCCCCTTTTCCTATTATACTTTGAATCGGAGCCTACACGTCACCAGAAACACAATTCTTTTGTAGAATTTGCGACCGGCGTTATCGCTCCCGTATAGGCCTTGTTAGCCACCAGCGCAAGTGCTAAAAGCAAATATACTAACACGGCTGCTGTTTCAATCATCTGTCATAGATATTAGAGGCCACTGATGATGGCCTGACAAACAATTGACTAACAATCGGAATCATCTTTTTATCGTATAGTTGATGTAAAACCTGGTGTCAAAGTTTAAGCCGCCCGTAGGCCTCTGACGCAACAAACGCCATTGAGAAATTCTCAGGTGTGCTGATTTCCTCGCGATGTTTTCATCAAGAAATTAGTATTATAATTTACAATATAACAGTATTAACTTCCATGTATAAAATAGATTGTATAATAACAATGATATTAAAAGTAATAATTAGGATAAGTATTGATCTCGCAAATGTAAATGACGTGATTTCTCTATATTTTTTTGTGTTTTAGCATGGTGCAGAGAACAGATGTAATTGAATTCTTTCTACCAACGATATCATAGTTTTTTTATAAGACTAATTAAATTCAAGTCATCATCTTATCAAAAATTGACATTTGGGAAGAGAGAATAAGGTCTAATACCGCTTCTAGTATATTTTTATTTTCAACCGACTTCGAAAAAGAGAGGTTCTCAATTCGTCGTCACCCTTTATGTTTTTTTTGTATGTTCGCCGATTATTTGAAGACGCCTCAAGTGATATGATGATATCCTTTGACAATGACATTATTTTCAAGTTTTTAGTGAACCTGTTTTTAAAGTGGGAATTTTAGAAAAAAAAAACAAAACTATTTAAAAGTTATACGAAAAACTTAGTGTAAAATTTCACGCACCATGCTAGAATGCTATCTCGAATATATCGAAATGCTTCCAAATGTATTACTACAAAATTAGGACACAATAATAAAGTTTAAGTCTCGCTAGATAAGGTTAGTCCATGGATATCCATCCATCCGCATAATAATTATATTGTAAAAATCGGTTCACACTATACCTCCATTTGCAACTACGTATTGAGTTGTATGAACGATTTCATACCTGGCACTGTACTAAATTATCAGTAAAAATGGTCAGATCAAATGAAACCTATCACAAAACTACATCACCTCCAAAATGTATACTTTATACTCGTACATATTTTTATGGATTCCAAAACTATGACTAAGGTGTAATATTGTAAGTGCATTTATTTATATGTAGTAGTTTAAACATTATATTTAAGGAATATAAATATCATGACAAGTACTTATTGTTTTATTATTTTTTGATCTATTTCACTTAGCGTAATCCCAAGCTAAGTTCCTTAAAAAGTCATTTTGAGGCTACTAGCGTGTTTTACTCGATTCAACTAAATACCGTATTACACATGGGCTTCTGCCTGGCAGAATTCGTTTTTCTAAGAACAAATTTTACCCAGCACCTGATTTTTAACTTAAATCTACTCATCCATAACTATACCGACAGAAAAGCGAAATATTTTTACTCTTTATCTGTGATGACTACTAACAAAGAAAAAATAAATCAAAGTAAAACCAAAAAATCCAACATTAATATTGTCTTAAGATATTTAAGAAAACTAAAACATCTCCACAATTTTATCTTTACTAGAATTTAGAACGCCAATTTCCAAGTCGGTATTTTGGAATTTTAATGTTACTTTTCTTTGTAGGTAACGGCCGCGTATCGGAACTAAACGTTAAGTTAGACAATGATGTAAGTAAAGATATTGAATTACCAATAGTTGAAACGGGTGACGAGAAAATACTAATAGACGATAAAAGAGATTGGAACGTAACTATAACAAAAAGTGGTAAAGAAACATCCAACATTAAAAAAGCTACAAATGATTCAGTAAAAAACAAAAGTGTCGCAAAGACATGTAAAAAAACTGCGCTAAGATCTGTAACTGTTAAAGGAAATACTGAAAAAGTTTCAAATAGACGCATGATCACAATTGATACACAAAAGCCTAAATGCGATAATAAAACGACCAGTACTCAAGATGCTATTCACAATACCGATGAAAACCCAAATCAACCTATAGTAAAGTTACGCATATCAGCCGTAAAAGAAATAAGCAAACATTTACAAAATATAAGAAGTATCCTCCTAAATACAAACGCCACACCGATTAAACGCCACACTGGAATGGGCTACGTATGTTGTTTCTGTAACGAATATTTCCCGATCCCGAGAGATTTGAAAAGCCATACCATTGATAAACATGATGATACTGCTAAACGACGGTTCATGAGAGGCAGTCCGTTAAAATCTTATGTAGTTAAATTGGATATAACTGACCTTAAATGCAAAGTATGCAATGAAGAAATAAACTCGCTAGAACTAATACTGGAGCATCTTAAAACAAGGCATAATGAGAGAATTTATAATGACATCAAAAATCATATCATACCGTTCAAATTTGATAGCGACGAACTCAATTGTATATATTGCCCGAAAAAGTATTCGCGATTCAAAATGCTGCAAGAACATATGAATCATCATATCAGTAATTATGTTTGCAGACTTTGTGACTCGCCTTTCGTCAATAGAAGGACTCTTCGCGGTCACATTTTGAGACATAAGCAAGGAGAATTCCCCTGCACGATATGCCGAAAAATCTTTGACACAAAAACGAAAAAATACAACCACGAAAAATTCGTGCATTCAGGCGACACGAAGCGAAATAAATGCTCGTTTTGTACTGAAAAATTCACAAGTTACGCGCTCAAAAACGATCATATGGTCAAAGAGCATGGTGTGGAGCCAGTTGTATTAAATTGTTTGGCTTGTGACAAAACTTTTACAAGAAAAGCTAGACTAAATCTCCATGTGAAGAGAGACCATTTGTTAGAAAGGAACTTTGCTTGCGATCATTGCGAAAAAAAGTTCTACGATAAGAAGGAACTGAGTAATCATATGCTGAGACATACTGGTGCTAAGCCACATGTGTGTGATGTATGTATGAAGGCATTTGGCAGGAAACATACTTTGAAAGAGCATTTGAGAATACATGCAAATGATAGGCGGTTCAAATGTGACCACTGTGGCGTAGCGTTCGTCCAAAAATGTAGCTGGAAAAGTCATTTGAGATCGAAACATGAGGAGTTTTATTATCCTCATGCCGTTAATACCTAGTCATATAATAATACATATTAATTTAATTAATAAATACATATTAATTTAATTAATAAATACATATTAATTTAATTGGAGGTTCTGTTTGAAATGTTAAAATGGCCATTTCCACGGTAAACACAACAAATTAACATTTTTGGCTGTCTGTCTGTTCTTATTAATCTCTGAAATGGCTGGACCGTTTATAATGTAACTTCTTTTTGCCGGTAGCTGGTGTAATAAAAATAACTAAGGCTACTTGCAATTTGTAAAAAAAACTTGTTTCCGAAAATAAACGATTTAACTTTTTTTGTTAAATTCCACGCGAATAAGATTTCTATCCTAAAAAGACGGCAGTAGTCTTAGTACTTTTTCACATTCTCATACCGATATAGGGTATTAGACGACGAAACTACATTGGAGGAAGTCAAATGTGTCTTTCATACTGTCCGATATCAGATATCCGATCTACAGTTTTCATACTATACTTTCGCCAATATCGAATCGTCGTTCAAAACCGATATCGTATCGTATAATGTGAAATCGCTCTAACGCTCGTACTAAATCAATTGTCTTTTAAGATTTTTAATTAATTGAGTTAAACTCCTTTATTATAATATAACTAGCTGTTACCCGCGACTTCGCCCGCGCGATTGTCGGTTATAGCCGTAAAAACAATACACTGTTCTGAGCTTTTCTGACTTTACCCAATTCTTCTATATCGACCGCAATTATTATAACTTTCCAACAACTATCGTTATACTTTGATCAATGTGCACATATTGACTAAAAACTTAAAAAAAATATATACTAAAAGCTCTCTATATTCCGCAAAAACCACTCTATACATTGGTGAAAACAGCATGAACATTGGTGCAGTAGTTTTTGAGTTTGTCGCGAACAGTATGTAGTATTAATGACTTAGTATTATGTTTTAATTTACATTTTAAATGCATTTATTTTATTAATGACATACTTACATTTATAAGTACAATTGTTTTAAGTTATTTAAAGGGTTAAGTGTCTAAGATACTTAAATATTATGTAATAAAAAGTCTTTGTGTGATCTTAATTTGTATTTAATTTTATACCTAGTATTTACTCAACTCCTTAAACTTTGAAAAGCATGTAAAGAGTAGATTTTTAGTCTCAGTGTTGTGGTCGATGTCTCACATTCGCATTTTACGAAAGGAATCACAACGGAATAGAGGGTGCAACTCTTCTATCCGACTGTTATATCATACACTCATTTTTGAGTCGATAGTACTATCTATCGTTGATCCTCCGGTTTATAAATGAATGCCCATAGCTTGCAACATCAATTCCAGTGTCATTGGCGAAGCTTGAGTTCCCAATTTCTCGTAAAACATTTCTCAGGTGTGTAATCTATTGTAATATATTTTTAAATTTGATTTTGAAGTAATAATTATCGCAATACAAATGACACTAATGTTTTGTTTGTAGGTCAAACGGAAGCGGAGGCCTTTGCCGCCAAAATATTATCCAGGGTAACAGATATTGTTCCAAAAACAGCCAAAAAGGTAAATTCTAAGGATGGTAAGACCAACACTATAGACACAGACAGAGAACCAGGCGTAATAGAAAGTAAACTGAGCAGAAGCCTAAAATTGTGCCAAGAGGAACTGTTTAAGCAAAAATATAATATCAGAGAAATACTCTTAAGTAGTAATGCTACGCCCATTCGCAAGTTCGATATCGGATTCGTCTGCTGTTTCTGCACCAACCAGTACGAGGTACCAGCTGAACTGAAAACACATACAATGAACGATCATAATGATGATCAGAAACTAAATTTTATGAAAGGAAAAAAGATGCCGCAGTTTTTAATCAGATTAGATATAACAGATCTGGTGTGTACCCTCTGCGATGCGAGCGTATGTGGAGTCAAATTGCTTATAGAACACTTGAAAGATGTGCATACTCAACTAATGTTCACCGGAATCAGAAATTATATCCTACCTTTTAAGTTTGTGAGCACTGAACTCAAATGTGCGATTTGCAAGCTAACATTCAACAGATTTAAAGTTTTAGAAGAACATATGTATTGTCATTATAGAAATTTCATATGTAATGTTTGCGATATGGGTTTTGTCAAGAAAGAATTGCTTACAATCCACAAGGAAAATCACAAAAGAGAGGTCTTCAAATGTAAGGATTGCCCCAAAACATTTGACACCCGTCGCAAAAGGAAAGTCCACGAGGAATATGATCACATACCTCCTTTACATGACTGTCCGTATTGCAACAAACAATTTTTATGGCTTTCGCAAAAAAACAATCATATTGCAGAATTTCATAGCGAAAAAGTGATCCCACCAAAAGAATGCAAAGATTGCGAAAGAACCTTCCGGTCAGAGGTTAGGTTTCTGCTACACCTTCGTCTAGACCATCCAGTGGTAGGAGTCTTCAAATGCAACGAATGTCACACTAAATTCACCTCCAAAAATAAATTAAAACTGCACGTGGCCGAACATACTGCCTTGAAGAAGTTCAAATGCCGAATCTGTGAGAAGACTTATGAACAGAAGAAATATCTAAGTCAGCATATGCGCATTCATGAGTATGATAGGCGATTCGGATGTTAGAAGTGCGGTCTGACTTCTTTAAAAATGTAGTTTGAAAGGACATATGCGAGCGAAGCGTGGATTCATTGGATAATGCCGAATCAGTGGAATAATTTGGTAAAGCAGTTGAAGACTAAGCGAAGGTCTATTTAAATCTGTTTAAAAATGTAAAAATAATAGTTTGTTGTCCAGCCGTTTGAGCGTGAAGTATTAACCACACTCAAACCTTTTTGCTTAGTCGTAAGTAGTTCTTTTTATTGTATGGTTGATGTCCAGCCTAGTGCCAGAGTTTAAGCCGCCTGCAGGCCTCTGACGTGGCGACACACACCCTTGAATAATTCTCATATGTATTTTTGTAATAACTTTCGTGAGGATGATTCATACTTAAACGTTATAACGGTTTACTCACGCGTATTTATCGGGATAGCCCGCGTAAAAAAAATACGCGTGAGTAAACCGTTATAACGTTTAAGTATAATTCTCAAATGTGCTGGTTTCATGATATTGTTTGTCGAAGTAGTGATTTTAAGTGTTCATAAAATGTGTACCGTATCTAGGTTTAAGTGTTACAAGTATTATAAATGTGATAGTTTCTGAATATGGATGTTTCTTACTCTTTCAAGCCGAAACGGCTAAACCAATTTGACTGAAATTTGGTATTGAGGTAGCCTGATTAACGCAGACTATTTTATACCCGACTGCAAAGAAGGAGGTTAATGTTTTGAATCTATATCATGTATATTTTCTTTTGAAGCTGTGATAGCCTAGTGGTAAGATCGTAGGACTGCTAAGTCAAAGCTCTCGAGTTCGATCTCCACGGCGCGCACCGATTTTTTGAATGTTGTGTGCGTTTTAGAAACAAATATAAAAGCTTCCATGTTTCGGAAGCAACGTAAAATGTGGGTCCTGCGCCTGATCTCTCTCCGGTCGTGTTGGATTACCGTTTCACTGTCCCAGAGAGTGCAACTGTGTTTGCGCACACGCTTGTGCACTATAATATGTCCTGCGTAGCTGGCTGGTGTCATAGTTACACTAGCCATCTTGGCCGAAATCGGTCCGGACACATTATTATATCTTCTTTGTATGTATTGCTGTTGGTGTACCTAACAAATAAATAAATACCCGACATCCACGCGGGCGAAACCGCGAGAAATAGCTAGTCAATAGTATGTATGTTGTGGTTACCGAAATTATTTTAAGTTTCGCAAGTTATTGTAAACGTAGGTAGTAGTGAAGAAAACGCAGTGACGTCAGTTGTTACAAAGTGGCGTCACGTAGACAGAGTCGCAATGGAGAGTGGGGATGAGACGTTCGGGCAGTTGACACTTCTCCTTTGCGAAACTGTATTATCTAAGGCCTGAAACTACGCTAAGCGGGCGTCCGCGCGGTTTCATACAAATATGCTCCGTCAAGGTGAGGCACGCCCCGCACACACGCAACGGGGCCCGCCGCAGTGCGACGGATCCCGTCGCGGGGGCACACGCAACCTACTATACTAGCATCCTAGATTCAATAAACGGGCTTACTGGCTAACGTTTTATTACTAGTTGTCCTGGCTACGTAATATATTAAGTTTTTACCGAAACGATTATACGTGCGCATCGTTAAAAATGAACTAGTGACACTGTTTATAAAATAAACCAGCCTCCGCGAAGGGACCCGCGGTGGGGGCCGTTGCGTTCCTACGGAGCCCAAAGGCGTGTCCACGCGCGTAAAAACGCGACGGTTGTCTGTTGCGGCGCCCGCTTAATGCAGTTTCAGGCTGAGGCCTGAAACTGGGCTACGTGTGTTTACCGAGCTTTATTGAGCTGCTTGTTTATGGTTAGAAAGTAATGAAATCTAGATAATTGTATTCAATGTTATATGACTGGCCGTTAAAGATTGTTTATACGTTAGTTGATACAAGTCAACGGCCAAGTTACACAGCGTAAGAAATGAAGGTTTAGTTACCGCCAAATCTAACGGTTCTTTCGTTCGGCCGTTATTGATACCGTCATGTATAAGTCTATCAAGTAGTTTATGTGTAAAGTTATAAAACTTTCACTAATTTCTGTGTAATAATATGCAAGCTGTGATTTTCCAATAAATACTTGGTGTTGTGACATTGTATTTTTATTGTAGGTATATTTAAAACCCATTGTCCGGCCGTTTTACGTTTATTGAAGTAAAACTACCGCCTGGGAGCTTATCGTCACATGCCAATGTTACTCGGTGTGCTGACACACGATTTAAACAATACTCCATTAACAAAATTCAGTTCAGTATTTAAGATGTTATAGTACAAACACGAAACCTACTTTGTAAGCCAGAAAATTATCCGAAATTGCATACATTAATATAAAAAACGAGCATTACAAACAGGAAAGTAATTAGAACGATAAATAATCAAAATCCAATAACCATATTTTCTTTGTAGGTAAACAGAGTAACGCGAATGCTACAGTTGAAAAACTCGTAAGTAATAATCAAATACGAACTGCAGCAAAGACAACGGAAAAGCCAATTCTTGAACTTAATAAACATAGAAGTAACATACGCCTCATTCTTCAATGTTCTAATGCCACCCCTATACGTTGCCGAGGCGGCATCGGCTACGCTTGCAGTTTCTGCGAAGACGAATACCCTGAACCGGGAAATCTAAAAAAACACACTATAGAGGCACACGATGATAAAGCTAAAGGAAACTACGCGCCAGGCAAATTTTTGGCCCGTTTCTTTGTTAAATTAGACATCACGAATCTTACTTGTAAAATATGTGATGGAAAATTCGACTTACTAGAACAATTTATAGATCATCTTATCAATAAACACGATAAAAAGTATTACAACGATATCAAAAATCATATAATGGCGTTTAAGTTTGACGACAGTCTTCTTAAATGTATTTACTGTCCGCAAACCTTTCATAAGTTCAAGAACTTGCAACAACACATGAATATGCACTATCGTAATTTTATTTGTGAAGTTTGTGACGCGGGTTTCATTAACAAAGAGATTCTTAAAAACCACAGCGAGACACATAAATTAGGTACTTTTAAATGCGATTCGTGTCCTAAAGTCTTCGATACTCTTCTAAAAAAACAAAGTCACCAGAAGTCGTTTCACGTTCACGCGTACTTTACTCTCAAATGCGGTTATTGTAACGAAAGATTTAACGATTATAAGAAGAAGGAAATGCACATGTCTGAAAAGCATGGCGTTGAAATACAGCAATTGAAATGTCCAGCGTGTGAAAAAACATTTAATAATAGAAAATCGCTGACGATACACACAAAAAGAGATCATTTGCTTGAGAGGAAACATTGTTGTACGCAATGTGATATGAAGTTCTTTTTACGTCGAGAACTGACACAGCACATGGTGAAGCATACTAAAGTCAAAGACTTCAAGTGCGATATTTGCCATAAAGAATATGGAAGGATGAAAAACTTAAAAGAACACTTGAAGATACATAATGATGTTAGGAGATTCAAATGTGAGCATTGCGGTCAAACGTTCGTGCAGAAATGTAGTTGGAAAGCCCATATGAAGAATAAACACGATGAAATTGTCTGATCCCCAACTTTCAATAAAGTTAGTAGCCTATTTTTTCTAGTCTGTAGTGTCCTACTGCTGGGCAAAGGCCTCCCCCAAGTTCTTCCACGATTCTCTATCTTCGAACCAGTTCTCGCGGTGCTTGCGTGTGAATAATAAAGTTATTGGTGAAAGGACATTTAGGCAAGGCTTTCTTGGCTCCGAAATATGGAAGGTTTTCGATACGAAATTCCATTTGACTATGCATTGTCGTTTTAAGACTTTGGAGCGATTCTATCAGCATCAGCGGTCGGCGTTTCTACGTCTATAATCAAATCGTGCTAGCATCGCCACTTTTAATAAGTTCTTGTTGAAGCTGTGTTTTAAATAAAAAAATGACTAATAACTAAACTTGACGTTTTGATTTTGTATCCTTCATTTCGATCCTAAGAGCTTTTCAAAGAGTATTTTTTTAATAAAACAACCAACACCACGCTTGCAATATATTGATTTATATTTCTTGAAAATATGATTCAGATCGATTTATACTATACTTCTCACTTGTACCGTTCGTAGCGCGAAACTTGACATTTTGGTAATATAACAATTTTAAATCATCAAAAAACAAAAACACACAACTTATTAGGATCTTCTTGAACTTAACATTCAAACCTGCAATCGAACAAAATCATGCATTAAAATAACGAACTTCAATTATCAAATAACTATTTACTTTTCTTTGTAGGTGTACGGCGTAACGCAAACGCCAGTCTCAAACCTAGTGACAGTAAAGTGACACGAAAGCTATCGAGGAAATCCGAAGAAAAACTCCTTGAGCTGGAAAAACATAGGAGTAATATCAGACTTATTCTCCAATGTTCTAATGCCACACCCATACGGTGTATGGGCGGCATAGGCTATGCCTGCAGCTTCTGCGGCGACGAGTACCCAGAACCGGCAAACCTTAAAAAACACACGATTGAAGGACACGACGATTATACGAAAATGAAATTCATGGCAGGCAAAATGATGTTTTCATACCTAGTCAAGTTAGATATAACAGACCTCACGTGCAAACTATGCGACCAGAAATTTAACTTATTAGAACAACTGATAGACCATTTAGTGAGCACGCATAGTAAAAAGTATTATAATGATATCAAAAATCATATAATGGCATTCAAATTTGATGATGAAATCCTAAAATGTATTTATTGCCCGCAAAATTTTCATAAGTTTAGAAATTTACAGCAACATATGAATGTACACTGTAGGAATTTTATTTGTGAAGTTTGTGACGCTGGCTTTATTAATAAACATATTCTCGCTGCACACAGTGAAGCACACAAAATCGGTACGTTCAAATGCGATTTATGTCCAAAAGTCTTCGACACATATCGAAAGAAAAAGAGCCACGAGAAATCTGTTCATATTCACGCCAGTTTAGTCAGCAAATGTGGGTACTGCAATGAAAAGTTCACTAGCAGTAGAAAGAAAGACGATCACCTTGTCAAAGTGCATGGAGTACAGATGAAGGCTTTGAAATGTCCAGCGTGCGACAAAATCTTCGATAATAAAACCTCGCTGACTTTACACACGAAACGAGACCACCTCATGGAGAGAAGACACGACTGTACACTATGCGACATGAAGTTCTTCCAATCGGGTGCATTGAAAAACCATATGGTGAAGCATACTGGTGTTAGGGAGTTTAAATGTGAGATCTGCTTCAAGAAATACGGGAGAAAGAAGACGTTGAAGGAACACATGAGGATCCACAATGATGATAGGAGATTTAAATGTGAGCACTGTGGACAAGCTTTCGTGCAGAAGTGCAGTTGGAAGGGGCATATGAGGAACAAGCATGGAGAACTAGTGTGAAAGTTAAAGAATATTATTGTAACTCAGAATTTGTTATTTACTTCTGTTATGTTAATGTAGATTATATTTTATTTATTAATTAGCGACCCGCACCGCTTTCGAGTTCGCTTTCTTGTACAATGCTGATACTAAATATATTACAAAAAAAACTGTGAACGTTGTTTGTGAAAACGTAGCGGCTCACTCCGGCTTCGCCGCAAACGCTACGTCCCGCAATTTTTAAATCTGTAATGGGACAAAGAATGCGACTTTGTTTTATACTATGTTGTGATTATATTAGCGTCTGATGAAAAACTGCTGTTTTTTTTTTGTCCTTAATTATGTTTCTATAAGTTATCGATTGTTGGAATTGGTTCATTGATCGCCACCTGGATAGTTAATATATTACTATCCTGTATTTTTTAATTTGGACGCTCTTACTCATTACTATCGTAAAACACACTAAACTTTAACATAAAAAAAAAACTCAGCAAGAGAAAAGTGATACGAAAAAGTAATACAAAATTTTATTTATAGGTAACCAAGAAAAACCTATTGCAACCAAACCAAAAAGCAAGGAAACAAAACCTAAATCAAGTGAAAAAAATAAGAAGGAAGCAAGAAACGAGATTATGAAAGAAATCATTGACAACAAAGCGAATGTCAAGGAAATATTGATGGCATCAAACGCTACGCCCTTCCTCGGTGGGGGATATATAGGTTATATGTGCTGTTACTGCGACACCCAGTACCCGAACCCTGCTAACTTGAAAATACACAACCAAGAGTTTCACGGCGACAGGATCGACCCAGCTCCCTCAGACATGATGAGATATAAAGACAAGTACCGAGTCCTACTTGACATCACAAACCTAAAATGCAAGCTTTGCGATACACAGATCAAAACCTTAGAAAGTTTACTTGATCATTTACAAGCTGAACATAAAAAAACAATTCATAAAGATATTAAACATAGAGTTCTACCGTTCAAGTTTGATAGTGATGTTTTACACTGCGCTGTCTGCCCAGCTGTCTTCGATAAATTTAAGATTTTACTTCAACACATGAATAATCACTACGGCAATCATATTTGTGATGAATGTGGTCAAGGTTTCGTTACAAACAAAAGCTTGAAAGTACACTCAGAGACACACAAATTAGGCGTCTTCAAATGCAGTTTCTGTGACAATACCTACGAGACTTATGTCAAGAAGAAATCACACGAGAAAATAGTTCACGTGAAAAATAAATCGCGCAACAAATGTAAATTTTGTAACGAGTTTTTCAAGTCTTACGTGAAGCGGAATGAACATTTGAGTAAAGTACATGGGGTTCGATTTAACGAGATTAAATGCAAAGCTTGTGATAAAACTTTTGCGTCAAACTTGTCACTCAACGTCCATACAAGGAGGAACCATTTGATGGAGAGACGGAACAAATGCAGCCAGTGCGAGATGGCCTTTTACACAAACGCTGAATTGAAGTTACACGAGGTCAAGCATACTGGTGTCAAAGAATTCAAGTGCGAAGTTTGTTTAAAGACTTATTCGAGGCAGAAATCTTTGAAGGAACATATGAAGATACATAATAATGATCGGAGATTTAAATGTGAACATTGTGGGCAGACTTTTGTTCAGAAATGCAGTTGGAGAGCTCATTTGAAACATCGGCATGGAGAGGCGGTGTAATGGACTTAGAATAAGAATAGTGTCGTGGACGATGTCGGCGCAATTGCGCAAGAAATGTTATTAAACAAGCTTGTGCGAAAAGACTGGTGCACTCTCTGTTCTCATACTCTCATAGTCCGGTGGAACTGCAATCTAGCACGACCTTCGTATTAATGTTTAAAACGCACACAACTTTTGAAAAGTCGGTAT
Source organism: Chrysodeixis includens (assembly GCA_941860345.1). Taxonomy (NCBI): domain Eukaryota; kingdom Metazoa; phylum Arthropoda; class Insecta; order Lepidoptera; family Noctuidae; genus Chrysodeixis; species Chrysodeixis includens. The sequence goes on along the minus strand of OW796118.1, from coordinate 6,091,868 downwards.
GTGCCTGGGTATCGAACTCGAGATCTTTGATTTGGTGACAGTTTTGCGGTCTAGCTACTAGGCTATCAAAGTTAGGTCGCTAAGCTTAATTATATCACTAAAACTTAAAAGAAATATTATAAGTAATGTCAGATGCTTTTGTGTTTTTTGTTTAAAATATTTAATGTTATTAAACAATTCTTAATAAATGCAAAAAAGTACCGATAGAACAGATTTTTATTTTCCTGAACGTTATTATCTTTCGATCACTCTTCACCGATATTTATACGTCTAACAAAAAAAAAACGGAACTACAAATTCAACGCCAAAGTGGCTTGCAGACGCTCATACGAAATACTATAGTTTATTTAATGCAATATTTCCAATTATGTTTAAAAAAAAAACAAAAAGTGAATAAAAGCACCTAAATAAACACGAAATTTTCGTTTTAGGTACATCCAAACTCAAGGAACCAGAAAAGGTACCGTTAATAAAGGATGCCTCTGTGCCTAGCACTAAAACAAGGCTGCAAAATAAAGAAGAAATGAGAAAACACCAGACTAATATAAAACACATTCTACTATACAGCAATGCAACGCCTATTCTTAAGATGAAAGCGGCTAGTTATATATGCTGCTATTGCGACTCCCAGTACTTAAAACCAGCTGATCTTAAAACTCACACTCTAGATTTACATAAAGACGAAACGAATCCAACATCTGTATTCTTTAATAGAAACAAAAAATCTCATTTTTCTGCCAAATTAGATATTACTGGGTTAAAATGTAAAATTTGTGAAACTAACATTGATTCCCTCGAGAAACTTATGAAACATTTAAACAAAGATCACGATAAGAAGATATACAATGATATTAAAAACCATATCATTCCTTTCAAGTTTGACAATGATTACTTAGCTTGCTGTATCTGCTTAAACGCCTTCGAAAAGTTTCAAAAACTTCAAGAGCATATGCATATACACTACAGGAACTACATTTGCGAATTATGTGACCTCGGTTTTGTGACAAATAGTTGCCTAAAACGTCATTCAGAGAAGCACAAATTAGGTACTTTCAAATGCAACTTCTGCGAGAAAGTCTTTGATACGTTTCGCAAACAAAAATCGCACGAAAAGGCAGTGCATATCAAAGGTTATTTGTTAAATAAATGCGGGTACTGCAACGAAAGATTCACTTCGAATCAGAAAAAAGACGATCATTTGGCGACGGTACATGGAATTAGGCAAGTTATAAAATGCAGAGCGTGTGACAAGGTTTTCAAAAATAAAAGAAAGCTAACAATACATACCAAGCGAGATCATTTGATGGAAAGAAGATTTAAATGCACCTCCTGTGATATGACGTTCTTTGATTCCACACAGCTAAAGATACATCTACTAAAACATTCTGGAGTTAAGGCGTATAAGTGCGATGTGTGCTTAAAAACGTATGCGAGGAGAAAAACGTTGGTAGAGCATTTGAAAATACATGCGGAGGATAAAAGGTTCAAATGTGATTTCTGTGGGCATGCCTTTGTGCAGAAGTGTAGTTGGCGGGCACATATGAGGACTAGGCATGGAGAAATTGTATAACAAACTGTCAATTCAAAATTCAACTTATCTTTGCGCGCGGCACTTTGTGTTGGTAACTCTTGTGAATGTACAGTGACGTTGTGTACCTTACCTACTGATACAGGTTTTCTCACTGTCTGCCACGGATATACTCGTAAGCTTCAAAATAATATAATATACTAAAAGACTTTCACACAACGCCATCTAGTCTCAAAACTAGCTCTGAATACATACATGTTATAGATAAATTACACCCAGACACAGAACAAATGATCGAGCTAACATAAATGAATATTTGTTGGAAGGTTGAAGAATTGGGTAAAAAGTCAAAAGTGGGTAATGTTTTCACGGCTCTAACCAACATTCGTGCGGGTGAAGTCCCGTCAACAGCTATTTCCTATTTGAAGTTTTCCATTTGATTACGTTACTTATTCATGCTCAAACGGTTGATCTATTTGGGATGAATATAGCTGTCATAATGTATGTAGATGGCTTAATGCAGCTTAGTTTAAAAAGTGAAGTAAGTAATCCCGGGAAACGTGCAATGAATTTTCTGATAATCTGCTGGCAATACCACAAGACAAGGCTAGTCTTGCAATATATTATATTAGAAAAAGTTGTATTATAAAACAATTTTATCCTTAATTAAGTGTAAGAGAATAAGTATGTAACACCTGTTAAATATTCAAGTGATTTATTTAAATAAATAAGTTTTCTTTTTGCTATATTAAAACGATGGTTTTATTTTAAACTTATTTAAATATTTTAAAGCGCTTGCATTCATTACTGGCCTGTATTGGAAATTACTCCCATCCTTTAATATACCTTTAAATAATAGCTAATTAAAAAGCATATAGGTCAAATTGAGAAACCTCCTATTTGGAGTAGGTTCATAACGAAACCGTTACGAAAACACAACAAATTTCCAATAAACCACGATGTCAGAAATCATTAAAGCAATTTGACGTAAAAAATATTACTCAATAACATAGACATTTTCGTTATAGGTGTCCCAGAAAAAGTGGCTAAAACGAAAATTTTGCCAAAAGTCACTCGGAAGAAACAGACGTTACCAGATATGAAAACGAAACAAGCTATGGATGAGGAACTTCTAAAACATAAACACAATTTAAATTTGATCCTTCTATGTTCCAATGCAACGGCAATTTGTCGATATGAAACCACAGGATATATGTGTGGTTACTGCCAAGATATTTTCGCGAAACCATGTCATTTGAAAACACACACTTTATCCGCACACGCTCTTGACACAAATCCAAAAGTTGGCTACTCTAGACGCGATCCCATGCAAGAATTAGCCGTAAAACTAGACATTACCGAACTCACTTGTAATATATGCTCCAAAAAGCTTAACTCTATAAACGAACTGTTAACTCATCTTGAGAAAAACCATGAAAAATCTATTTATAAGGATATCAAAAGCCACTTCTTGCCGTTCAAATTTGATACAGAGATGTTGACTTGTTGTCTTTGTGACAATTCCTACGATTCATTTAAAAAACTACAGGAGCACATGCATTCACATTTCAGGAATTTTATTTGTCATATTTGTGGGACTGGCTACGTCAATCAAGGACGGTTATTGAAGCATGCAAAGACACACATCAAAGGCACTTTTCCTTGCCGTTTCTGTGATAAAGTTTACGACACTATTATAAAAAGGAATTCGCATGAAAGAGTGTATCACATAAGCTCGAATGTTTTGCGCAAGTGCGGCTATTGCGATGAGGCCTTTAAGTACCATTATATGAGAGCAAAGCATATGACTGAGGTGCATGGTATCAAAACGGATGGATACAAATGCACTGCCTGCGACAAAATATACACATCTGTCAAGCAACGGAATCGACATATAAAGAGGCATCATTTGATGGAGAAGAAACAGAAATGTCCGTTATGTGAGACGAGATTTTACTCCAAATGTGATGTAAAAAGACATATGGTGAAACATACGGGAGTTAAAGAGTTTCAATGCAAAATCTGCTCTAAGTCCTATACCGCAAAGTCTTCTTTGGCCGGACATATGCGTATTCATAATAATGATAGGCGTTTTAAGTGCGATGTTTGTGGATTTACTTTTGTTCAGAAATGTAGCTGGAAGAGCCATATGAAGTCCAAACATGATAAGATTGTTTCTTAGTTTCATTTGTTATTCTGAAATTTACGATCCCATTAAGAAGAAACGGACGAATTCAATCTAGAACTCAAGTACCTAAATTATGGAACCTGACTTGCAAAAGTGAATTATTTCACAATGACGATGTCATAAAGATATTTGCCCAAAAATATTACGAAATTTGCACAACCATGTGCATTAACAATAAAACTACTATTTTGTTTGTTTTTTCTGAAACCATAGTTAACCCTAGAGTGGGCGCGTCTTTTTGCAAAACATCAGTGGGCGCGTGGGGAGCATTTAGCCGCCTTTTTTCTTTGACCATTTTGACTAGTAATATATTAATTTTATTAACTTTATTTCTATTTATTGAAATAATACACTAATAAATTATAATTAATCAGCATATTTATTAAACTCTGTTGTACAAACTGTGGTTTACGTAAGACTTTAGGACACTTAACATTTTAATTCACTTTTTTTCCCTAATCATACAAAATACACTCTATAATACTTAAAAACAAATAAAAAATAAGTTTGTTATATATTTTCTGAATCTACATTAATTGCTTTTTTTTAATAGTCTATACAAAAGTATATGCAATGTTCGTTGCACAGTAACTTGGGGCATCAGGAACACCCATTTTTTGTCATATATTGCTTGGCTAGTACCATAGAAATTTCTTTGAAATACTCTTGCCGCAGCATCAAATTTTCAGTATTGGATTTGAATATAATTTGACTGTTTATACCCGATATATTTATCATTGAAAAAAATAACCTCATTGGCCATCTACGCGTCATTCTCCCAATAGAATATTCTTCCTGCATTTGGTCAACGAAATCAACACCGCCTTTAGTCCTAACATAAAATGTAATATTTTCAGGTTTTACTTACTCAAAATACTTTGTTATTCTAAAACAAAATGTTTTTTTTTTTTATTTCACCGATAATTGTACCGTAAAATAATGCCCACATTTCAAGTTTGCAAAAAATATATTACCTAATATTAGTTACGTGAGTGGGCGCGCGGTGAGCAATTAGCCGCCCGGCGACACCTGACTCTCAGAATCTTCTTCTCAAGCGGTTTCCCGTGCACTGACGGTTTCCGGCCTTTCAGCACACGTTGGTAACGAGAGAAGGGGCAGCTACTAAGAAGCACAAGCCTTACGGGCACTTATTTGAAAAAATATAACCGCTTTTTTAGCGCGGGCGGCAAAATGCTCATAGCGCGCCCACTCTAGGGTTAACATTTTTAAACAAGAATTCATTATTATTTTTTACTTTGATAGATTACTTGATTAAAATTGTAAAATAATTAAGTTATTACAAAGCTATTGTAATAAATGTCTGTTCAATCTGATGTTGGTTTTTATTTTATTTTAGTATTAACGTCGCCCAGTGTTCGGTCCTAGATTTCGTTACATTTTATCATTTGAATGATTATTCCTTTTCTTTTTAGGTGATCAGCAAAACCCAACAGAAATATCACACAATGAACTACCAATGCAAATTATATTAGAAACTGAATTAAGCGATAAGGAATCAGAAGATGAAAAATTACAGAAACTGCCTAAAACAACGGCCAGATCAGAAATTGTAAAACACAGGAATAACATTCGAGAGGTTTTATTGCATTCTAACGCAACGCCAATCAGAAAATATGGAGGGATCGGCTATACTTGTTGCTACTGCAACCAACAGTATACCAAGCCTGCTGAGCTAAAAACGCATACCTTAGAGACTCACAAAGATGTGAATAAAGCCAGTTTTATGACAAACATGAATATGTCGGAATACGTTGTCAAATTAGACATAACGGATCTAAAATGTAACATTTGCAATGGAGATTTCAACTCCCTCCAAAGTTTTGTCAGCCATCTTAGGGTTGTACACGAAAAACATTGGCATGACGATATTCAATCTCACATATTTCCCGTCAAATTTGATTCTGAGTTTCTTCAATGCGTGTTTTGCCCGAATTCCTTCAGCAAATTCAGAATGCTTGTCAGACACATGCATAAACATTTCAGGAACTACATTTGTGAGATTTGCGACTCAGGTTTCGTGAACCGCAACGCTTTAACGCAACATACAGTGAATCACAATACAGGGGAGTATACTTGCAGTTTTTGTCCTAAAGTTTATTCTACGCAGGTCAAAAAACGTCTTCACGAAAGAACCGCCCACACACATGTAGACGAAATGAATAAATGCGCGTATTGCGTGGAAACTTTCAAAGATTATAGAAAGAGAGAAGAGCATTTGGCTGAAGTACATGGTTTAGAATCGACCACAGCGGTCTGTCAGGCGTGTGACAAAGTCTTCAGTAATAGAAAAAAGCTAAACATACATGTGAAAAGAGACCATTTGTTGGAAAGAGCTCACAATTGTACGAAATGTGACAAAACTTTTTATTCATCGACTGGCTTGAAAAATCATTTGGTTACTCATTCGAAGTCCCGAGATCATCAGTGTAAAGTTTGCTTGAAGTTCTATGGTAGGAAGAAGACGTTAAATGCGCATATGCGTGTCCATCAAGAGAAGAAGTTGCAATGCGAGTTATGCCCAATGACGTTCGTGCAAAAATGGTCGTTGAAAAGTCATATGAAGACCAAGCATGGAGAGATTGTGTGATGTATACGAATTATGTATTTTTCTTGTTAAATTGCAATAAATTACACTCATATTATACATGTGAAAGTTTGTTTGTTTGGATGTTTGTCTGTCAATCACGGTGAAACTACTGACCCGAGATATGCTTAAATCTGAAATTTTAATAATATACATCCGCGATCCGTGACGAGATCTGTATCCAGATTCGATATGATAAAACCATATCACGCTACCTGCATTCATTGTTACAGTCAAGGAATTTTTACATAGTAATTAATAAGATATGTTGTCATGTTCCGTAAAATCAAAGTGTTGCATATATCCCGCGCTCGACATAAAAAACGAATGCACTCGCCAAATCAAATTGTTTAATTTATCCCACGTTTGGCATAAAGAAAAAATGCACTTGCTAACAATATCTACTTTCTTACTATTAATTTATTATTTTAATTACGTACTGTAAATCGTTAAGTAAGTATAGAATAATTTTATATTTAAAAAGTTTATCAAAGCGAATTAAAGACATTAGACGCAATTAATGTCATTCAAAGTGCCAGTAATATTAGCCAGTAAATATCCCACTTCTGGACAAATTTCTCCATATAACGTATACAGAACTAAATAACATTTTTCTTTGTAGGTACACGGAGAAGTAGAATAATCACAATTGAAAAGCCGTCGACGTCAAAAGTTGAATTGAAGTTCGTAACAAACCCAAGGGATACATACAGAGGCAAAGATATGACCTCCCTTAACGAACCAATGAAAAACCGCATCAATCTGAGAAACATCCTTCTTAACTCCAACGCAAATCCGATCAGGCGTAAAGATAGCCAGGGATACGGATGTTCCTTTTGCCGAAAACCCTTCCCAGATCCGAAAATACTAAAAAAACACTTTCTCGAAGAACACAATAATGATAAGCTAATAAAATATATGTCGACAAGAGCGTTCGAGAACGTCATAAAACTAGATATCACGTATTTGAACTGTGCCTTGTGTGACACTGATTTTAACAACTTAAACGATTTTCTTTCACATCTCAAAGTTGAGCATAAGAAACCAGTGTATGTAGACGCTAAGAATCACATCCTTCCTTTCAAATTCGATTCGCCAGAACTGAAATGTGTTATGTGTTCCGTTGTCTTCGCGAGTTTTAAACTCCTTCAAGAGCATATGAATTCACATTTCCGGAATTACGTTTGTGAGTTGTGTGACAGTGGGTATGTGACGAAAAAGCTTCTGATAAGCCATATAAAGAGGCATGGTAGCGGCGAACATAAATGCGAGGAATGCGACAAGACGTTTCCTAGTCTTTACAAAAAGCGGGATCATGAAAGACGGACGCATCAGGGTCAGAAGCGAAATAAATGTGGCCATTGCCCGGAAAGATTCGTTGATTATTGGAAGAAAATCGACCACATGATTAAAGAACACAATATGCCTCCTGTTATATTAAAATGTACTGCTTGTGAGCGCACTTTCAACAACCAGAGATCTTTAGCGAGGCATACGAAAAAGGATCATTTGTTAGAGCGTAGACATAAGTGTTCGGAATGTGATATGAAGTTCTTTACTAAGAGCAGTCTTCAGCGGCATAATGCTAAGCATACTGGGCTGAGACAGTTTCGCTGTGAGGTCTGCCTGAAGGCGTATGGACGGCAGAACACTTTGAGGGAGCATATGCGGATCCATGCGAATGATAGGCGGTTCGTTTGCCGGTATTGTGGACAGGGATTTGTTCAAAAATGTAGTTGGAGAGGTCATATGCGGTCTAAGCATGGTGAAGAAGTGTAGTATGGACAATTATTGTTGTCAATTATTGTTTACTTGCGACCCGTCCTAAATTCGCACGGGTGATATACTTATTATACATATAAACCTTCCTATTGAAACATTAGATCTATTAAAAAACCCATTAAAATCCATTGCCTAGTTTTAAATCAAAGCATACATAGGGACAGACAAACGCTGAAAGCAACTTTATTTTATTCTATGTATTAATATTATTTTTGTGAAAGGTTCTTCTAGAATAATATCAAAAGTCTTCCTATTTAGTTTGTTTTTAAACGACTCTTAAACTTTAATTAGATAAGCCTCACAAGTATTACAATCATACTTTGTGCATATGAATGACTCATGAAACGAACGACAATTCTGGAGATACTAAATAAAGTCGGTGTCAAACCCTTAGAGAATAAACATACACATGAGAATAATTCAACTTGCTGGTTTGGCACCAACTTCATTCAGTATCTATCTGATGTTAAAATCGGTTTATTTTTTTTGTATTTAGAGCCGTGGTTGTTGAAGTCGGTTTTTATTTTTTTGTTAATATTATTTATTTTTTTCATTCATATCATTCCTTAGACAATCCATCCATCTTTTCTTTGGCCTTCCCCTTCCACTCCATCCATCAACATTTAATGTTATTCGTGCTGTAAATATTAAAATAATGTATAAAAGCAACATAGACCATATTTTATGTACGCCAGAGCGCTTACCACCTTTAAAAGTAATATTATTGCGGGTGTGTAGCGTGAAAGCGCACACAGCATAGAGTTGTGTCTCTCTTTCACAATTGTTATAATATTACTTTAAGGCAGGCCTCAGACATTCCGGAATTCAGAATCTGAGAGTTGGTTCTTTATAGCAAATATTTAAAAAGTAGTTTAGTATTACTACTCCCCTGTAACTTAAAAGTGGTTTGAATTGAAATAAAGAATAGACTTTCAGATTCTGAATTCCAGAATGTCTGAGGCCGGCCTTAAGACGTGGTGGTAGGCTCTTAGGTAAGATATAACTAGAATTTTATATCTATTTAGCATTTAGAAACGATTGAGTGTCGCCATATTGATTTTGACGTTCGATTTTTTTTATTTTTTTTTTTTATAAACGGATTATAGTTAAGTAGAGTACATAATATATTATTTAATTCTTTAAGAGCTTTATATGATTTTAATTAATTAGTAATTTTAGTTAATGAAGTTATAATTATTATCATACATGTTAACCAACAATTATAGTGAAGAAATAAACCGTTTACAGTTACTGCAAAAATGATTTTTTTTCATTATTAATGAAAAACCAGTACCTACCTTATTTTATTAGTCTTCTATATTAAATACTAACTCACGCGGTTTCTCTCTTATTTTTCCACTCTAGTTGGTCGAAACGTGATGCGACCTGTGCTATAAGTAACAAATGTGCTATAGAAGAGCAACAATATTTATAATTCAAGCCAGTTTTGAGATAAGTGCAATCACTTAAAATACACTATTTATGCACTATTAATACAGATTTTATGCACGTCTTCCAATACTATCGTAAAAAATAGCTGAAATGACGAACAGGATGACACATAACCTCAAAAATTAAACGACAACTACTCATTTTCAGATCTGCGTTCAAGCACTAGAGAACAGCGGGAGTCTTCTCCAATTTACTGCGAAGTGGAGGACAAAAAGCTTACCCTGGACCGGAAGCTAAACTTCACATCATTCGTGTCAATCCGTCCAGTCGGCAAGAGCACTCTACCATGGGTGCGAGAACATCAAAAGAAAATCGCAGAAGAAAGGCGCCTGACGGAATTAGACTGGCAATTTGACAACATAAAAACAATTTTAAAATGCTCAAATGCGTCGCCAATCCGTTGCAGAGTCGGTTCCAGATTCGCTTGTAGCTACTGTCTAGACCAGTTCCAAGATCCGAAGGAATTAAGAGCTCATTCAGTCAAAGATCACGTTAATGATAAAGCTGAATTTTTCAACGCCAGATCTCTTACGCGCCATATTGTGTACTTGGATATAACTGACTTAAAATGCAAGATTTGTAACGAGAATATTGATAGTTTAGAGCAACTAATGGATCATTTGAAAAGTGCGCATGATGAGTTGATACATAAACAGATTAAAAATCAAATTGTTCCTTTTAAATATGAAGGCGGGAAAGTTTTGTGTGGCGTTTGTGCGGTTGACATTGGAGAGTACACGGACTTACAAGATCACATGTCTGAGCATTATAGGAATTATATTTGTGGGTTCTGTGACGCTGGCTTCGTTATTCGATGTAAAATGCTTGACCATAAGAAAGCTGTGCATTTAGTTTAGCTGTTTTACAAAATGGCGGGCGGTTAAGATTAAGCTGTCAAAGCCTATGAGCTAAGCGTGTTTTAAAATTTAAAAGTTTGATTATTTTTTGTTAACATAACAAAAATTCGAATCGCCTTTAATTTAGTACCTATAGCTTTTTTCCAGTTTTAGGTTGGAAATACTTATAAGTAGATTTAAAGTACTCTCGTAAAATTATTATATTTTTTTTTTGTCAAGCAGAATTGAAACAACACAATTTATACCTTGTAAAATATAGCTTGATACCTGTGACGTTTTTCAGAATGACATCACATGGGGGGGGACTGGGATGGGGGCGTCTTTTGTATTTTATCGATATCTATGACGTAATGAGTTTTATAAAAAATTACGTCGTTGTGACATTGTAATAAAGAATGAATAAGGAATTAAAGATGGAAGTTTAAGTCATAATAAGGTGAAAATAAATGTTTTCTTTAAAATAATTCCCCACTATCGATTTATTTTGCCATTTTTTATTATTATATTATAATTTTCATACTACAATTTTATCGATATTCGACTGTCAGTTAGTGACACGTCACTATAGCTCTTCAAAATTGCATTTATAGAGTAAGCTAACAACCAAAACATATTTAAGAAAAATTAAATATTATTTAAATTACTCTTTTTTTTGCTGGTATCTTTATAATTACGTGATTGTTTCAAAAAATGCGTTTTAATTTTATACACAAACGTCGTATTTATGTTAAAAAATTTGAACTTTTAAAAATAAAATTTGGAGTGAAGCTGTCTTCATAAAACGTTCGGTAATGTCACAGGTATCAAGCTATATTTTACAAGGTATACAAATGACGAATATTTCAAACGTACAACAGTCACTTGTTTGTTCGAAGACCTTAGGTATGATATCTGTTTAATGAATGTTTTAATAAGTTTGCGGAAAAATCGTGTCTCGCTACTCTTCTCGCTATGAAACTTAGGTTAAGTTAGAATTAAAATTACTTGACATTGAATCTAGGTATAGATATACCTACTCTTATTTAACTTGGGTTAAAATTTATTAGATTAAACTTAATGCAACATCCTCTTGCGTTGGTAATAAAACTATAAAAAGAATGTTGTTGTTTTATTATTAACTTATAATTATTTCCACTTCATTCCTTGATTCATCAGTATCGTAAAAGCTAACATTAATGAAATTTCATGTATTTAAGTTTTAATTTTAATCCAAGAATTCTATGTATCACTAATGAACCGACTTTTTGCTTTCTAGAGCCTCCGAAAAAAAAGAAAAAGTTTATAATCATAAACGTCGATCCAGATTCAAAACCTGTGCAAGTGCATCTAAAGAGAAAAGAGAAGGAAAAAGATGTCATCAAAATAGAAGCTAGTAGTACCAAGGTGAATTTAAAAAGAAAAACAGAAATCGAAAAACACAGGCAAAATATCCGAACGATTTTACTCCACACCAACGCCACTCCCATAGGAAAATACGGCGGCATCGGTTACGCCTGCAGTTTCTGCAACGAAGAGTACGAAACTCCCGCCGAATTAAAAACTCATACAATCAAGAAACACGAGCAATCAATACCGAATTTCATGTCTGAAAAGGCAATGCACAACTACCTGGTAAAACTGGACATCACTGATTTAAAATGTGACATCTGTCAAATGAAAATCGATTCGCTTGAGGAAATTATCGAGCATTTAACTTCAATGCACGATAAATTCTATCATAGTACAATTAAAAATCGTATTTTACCCTTTAAGTTTGAAAATAATTTAAATAAATGTGTAGTTTGTGGTAACGAATATAGCAACTTCAAGGTTTTATTAGAACATATGAACACACATTACAGCAATTTCGTTTGCAAACATTGTAACGCTGGTTTTGTTACTAAAAAAATATTGCAGACACACGCTTATAGGCATAAAACTGGGGTTTTTAACTGTTCATATTGCTCTAAGATTTTTAATACGCATATTAAAAAACGTGAACATCAAAAAGCGGTTCACGTACTTTTTAATATGCGGAGCAAATGTGGATATTGTGGAGAAAGGTTCACAGATTATGCTAAGAAAAAAAACCATGAAGTCAAAGTGCATGGCGCCAAAAAAATCGTGTTAGAATGTCAGGCATGTGACAAAACGTTTGACAATCAGAGGTCATTGACTGTACACACTAAAACTTACCATTTGATGGAAAAACACATTCCGAAGTAGTTGATTTGATTTTTAACTTCTGAATATTTGTTCTTTTTTAAATACGCATAAGAGACCTTTCATACACAACGATTTAGTCTCTAATGACGCCTGTAAGGAATTCTATAAGTTGGTATGGCGGTAGTCACAAGAAGACAAAAGTTTTCGTTGTAAAGAACACATTCGTTGCTCCGTGCCCGAAGGGCTTTCAATTTTGAATCAAGTTGCCAAATTAGTCAGGTTTTTGTTTTTCAGCGTGTAGATAATAGTCCCATTTCCAGAAAATATTGACATCTATCTTCCATTTTTAGACTGCCTTTATATACTAGTTCTGTGCTACCTACAGATTGAGATGACGAGAAAAACTTTTGTAAATAAATAATCATACTTTATGTTAAGGACTTACAAATTATTGAATTAGTATCTTCAGTATTAATAGAATTAGTGTAAAATATTAATAATTTAACGTACTTCGACTAAATAGTTCTATAGTGACTAAATATGTAAATAATTTAAATAGTACGTTAAATAACTGTCGCGACTTGTGATACATTTTATTCATCTTTAAGATCTGACTACTGTAAATGATTTAAATCAATGCATGTCTTACTTTTCTTCCAATTTGAATACTTTTATTAGACGAGAATTAGCGTAACAATTAAAGGTTTACATACTTTAGTCTTGTTTTTTTTACCTACCATCATCATTTTACTTAAGGTCGGCACTACACGTTTTTTTCTTCCATTCTCCCGTATCAGACGTCAGTGTCATTTACTCCTGTACTTTTCCCTTCCCTTATCTACTTTTTCATTTATATCATTCCTGATACAATCAATCAATATTTTCTTTGGCCTTCCCCTTCCTTTTTTACCTTGTCCTACACGTTCCAAATTTTAGCAAAATTTTTTAGTTATCTATAAATTTCAATCAATACGATCTGTGGTCCTGGCGGTAAGTAACTTTGTGTATCGCAGAAATTATTGTGCTACGCGACGAACCGGCGACACTACTATTCAAGTACAGCGTGACCGAAGAATATAAAAAGTAGGTACTGGGAAATGTGTCACTATTGAGAGAAATCGATAATGTTATTCGATATGTTTTTGCCGGTACTCAATTATAAATAGTTTCAGCGCCATCTAGCGTCGAGTAGTAAAACTAACAGCAAATTAATATGGCAGTGGTCCTGTCTACTTTTTGTTCCATAAGCGTGGTTTATAAATAATACTACTGCGTATATTAGATATCACGCACATAAATAGGTCCAAAACCAATAAAACAACCAACAAATTAACGTAAAATATATTAAACCATCTCTGGATGTCGTTTCATGATATGATATTTCAAACTAGTCTGTTGAACGAACGCATCTTGACACACACTGCACACATGCCTCCTCTCATCCAAGTGCATCATAATATGCGTTCTTAAATTCTTCTTCCACTTAAAAGCCTTCTCACAAATCTCGCATTTATGAACTCTAATAGACGAATGCTTAATAGCATGCTGTGCTAAATTAGCCGCGGAATTAAACTTCATAGTACAATGTTCGCACGCAAACGACTTCTCCCCCATATGATGGTACTTTTGATGTCTTAAAACTTGGAAAGGGTATGCAAACTTTTTGCCGCAAGCGTTACAAGTCGGTGCGGGGATCCCGTGTTCTTTTTCAAGATGGAATGCCCTGACGTGGCCTGGGACTTTTATTGGGCATAGGTAACAGGAACGGAGTTTTGGTCGTAAGTGTAAATGGACGTGGCGATAGTGTTGGACTACGCTTCCTAAGGATTTGTAAGAACGGCTGCATGTTTTGCATGTGTATTTCCTTGTACCGTTGTCTTCGGTTTCTAATTTGTAGTAGGACGCCTGTTTCGTTGATTCTGTAACAAGAGAAGATTTTGTTTATTATTAGCGGTGAAATCACGATGATATAACTTCCTATGTTACTATATTATTAACATTTTGTACTACCTATTCGTATTGATTTTCATTGTGATTATTACTTTGCAGTACATACCAAAATGCTTTGTAATTGACGAGTCTTTCCTTTTTTATATTAGTAGGTAAAAATGGTTAGAATAAAATGCATTATTTTCTCCTGATATACATACAATTACATTATATTTATATATTTTTTTTCGATAGTTTCAGATATAATTAACTTATGTGTATGTATTGATTTAATTACAGAAAAAACACAGTATTAACTGTGTGTATTTATTGTTCAAAGAAATGCAAAAGCACGTAAGTATCTAATATTTTTTCATTATCTTTTTGATGGACTAATTAGATTTTTACTTTTCGTACCCTGAGACGGGACTAGATTATACGAATGTTTTCCATGCGGGGATCGAACCCCACAGTGGTCAATGGTCATTGTCATGGCGACCAATACCACTAGTTGTCCGAAAAGTGTTGAAACTAAAATGTTTGCAATACTGTTATATTATTAGTACATATTTATGCTTATATAAAAAAATACACAAATAAAGAAAACCCATGGTGATTTTTTTCAATCAACTTTTATTTCAGTAAGATAAGTCACAAGGGTATTTAAGAAACAAGTAAAAACAATTACAACAATTTCTAAGAGCAAGGTGTTACACGGAATTGCTTTTGAAGAAATCACACATCAACACCCGGATGATTTCTTCCAATATGTTGTTTTAACGTAGATTTCTGTATAAACGCCTTTTCGCACACACAACAAACAAACTTCTTCTCCCCAGTGTGTATCTTAACATGATCCTTTAAATTATTTTCCCACCGAAACGTCCGACCACAGACACTACATTTAAACCTCTTTTCTTCAGAATGTGTTACCATATGCAACTTCAAAGTAAGATTATCGAAGAATTTTTTATCGCAAACCTGGCAACACACAGTCTTTTCTCCCATATGGACTTTTCGTTGGTGTTGTAAAACGTTACAAGGGTAGCGGAACTTTTTGTTGCAGACTCCGCAAGTTGGTGCGGGAATCCCATGTTTATTCTCTAAATGCTTAGCCCTTAAATGTCCTGGTATTCTTTCGTCGCATTTCGGACACTTGCTGTTCTTAGGACGTCTTTTTAGGTGAACGAATCGGTAGTGTTGTGACACTAAAGGTTGTGAGGCGTAGGTTTTGTTACAAACGTTGCATTTGTAAGTATTCTGTGTTATAGTGTAGTACGCGGTGGCTCCTAAAGGAAGAAAAGAAAAAAACATGTATTTTTTTACTGTTTTTTTAAACACTTGCAGTAAATGCTCTATATCTTTAAGTTGCGTTAAATTTTAATTTAAAATAAAACGATTTTATTTGCTCTATAAAACTCCCTTTTTTCCGTGGTGAAAAGCTAATGACTTCTACTCACGCCGAGGGCACGGCGTGGGGATATGTCGGACTCCCATCGACTAAAAACACCCCGGGCCCCTTCTACTACCTAAACCAGCGTCACGGGATCGATTGCGCATGCTCTACGTGACCCTGGCTGACTATAAAACTACCTGTCCGGATAATCTTCAAAAAAACTGGACCAATTCTGATATGATTACACCAGTCAGTAAATAAATTATGCTTAGACGAAACGAAGGACAAAATTAGATTTTCACTGAATTCATTATCTTAGAGAAGTAGCATGGGTGAATCCGCGAGACTCATCGAAATAAGAATAAAACACCAAAAAGTAAAAGTATGCAGTAACTGTTTTATTAAGTATATACTTTAAAAATAAAAAATCAGTGTATTTACAACTAAATAGATGCACCATAAGAATAGTAAATAATATTAGTATGTAACGCATTGTACCAACCTAACAATAATTGGCTGAATACATAAATATATTTGCCTAACTAAGAAAAATATATGTATGGAGGGAAAAAATATACAAATGTCAAAATAAAGTCTATTTTTAGTCTTACAATTCACATTTGCGTGGCGCCATGTGTGCTAAAACGTTGTAAATATACAGTAACGTTATGTACTATAGTGCTACAAGGATCTTTAGGCAGGCCGAAATCGGAACTAATGCCGTCATATATGAAAAACCATCGCTTTTGACAGACAGTCGAGGCGATTTTATTTTAATTCAATTTAATTAACAAATATTTATTAGGTTAGGTAATCTGTAAGGATAGATTTCAGTCTTTAGCAAATAAATATTTTTTTGAAATGATAATGTGTGAATGTGTGATCTTTTGGCACGTGGATGACATTAACATGAGGGCGTGGATGTGCACATTCGTAAAATCAACTGTCTGTCTGTCAAAAACAATTAACAGTCCTTAGAATCAACATGTTGAGACTAGTTTTTCACTTTAACATCTGCATGTGAATGTATATGTATGTATTTACAATGTTACACACTACACATGTTTTACAAATAAATAGATCTTCATCTTTAATATATGACGGCATTAGTTCCTATTTTGATCACGGGACAAGAAGTCCTTGTATTATTGCCGGCATGTAACTTGGCAAGAGTTAAAGCGAGAGAACAAATGCGCAGAATTCACTTTTGCGCATCTCTTCTCTCTTTCAAAGCGTTTTTATTTGTGTCACATAGAATAGGACTTCAATAATGAACAATCGCAAACACACATAGCGCCACGCGCACAGATTAGTTACGCTCTGTTTAAAAACTGCTCAAAAAAAGCTAAATATATTTCAATGTATAGGAGTTACATTATTGCACAATTACTCTTGACTACCTAAAAAAAGTTGATGTCAGAAACGTTAGAATCATTGTAAAAATAACAATATAATAAAAAAATATTACAAAAAAATTGGCATTTGAAGTCATATTTCATAAAGCGTAAAGGTAAGTCATATTTATTTGCTTGTTTATCTTATATATAAAATTCCCGTGTCACAATGTTAGTTACCGTACTCCTACAAAACGGCTGGACCAATTCTCTAGAAATTTTGTATATGCATTCAGTAGGTCTGAGAATCGGCCAGCATCTATTATTCATCCCTATTTTTTTCGCAAACGAAGTCGCAGGCAACAGCTTGTTAAAATATAAACGTTGATTGATATAGCCATACTAGTTTATAATTATTTGATTGCACAGATTCCTTATATATCTATTATATCTGTTACACTTTCTTTCCTTTTTAAAAGTCCAAGTAAAACATAGAGCGGCTATCGGCCAAACTCAAGAAAGACACTCGGCTAAGAGACGTTAAAAAATGTATTTTGTCGCAACATTTAACTTGACAATAAAAAAGGAAATTTCAAAAAAAAAATCTACTCAGCATCTGATACAAAGTGTGTCCTATCTTACACAAAGACTTTAAAACTCATAGGCATTAGGAAGGGGGATTATCCCCTCTTTCGCTATCCCCCCCTCCCTAGACCCGCGAATAGGCCGGTTTGGCCTATCTACCAGGAATTCTGGCCTATTTTGACCTTAAAAATTGACCTCAGGATGATACTTAGTCATATGATAATTTAAACTTGCCTTCTGCACAAAAGCTTGACCACACACCGTACAAACCTTCCTCCTATCACCAGTATGTATCCTCTCGTGCAAATCCAGTGTGGTCTTCCTCAAAAACGACTTCCTACAAAACCTACAATGATAATCCTTAACAGTTTTATGCTTAAACTTATGCTTATACATGCCTTCAAAGCTAAAAGACTCATACTCGCAAAATTCGCATTTATAAATCTCTCCTAACATATGAAAATTGTTAATATGCTTTCGCAACTGAACTTTCGTGTTAAAAATCCCTTTGCAAGCCTTACATTTGAATCTATCATCTATATTATGTGATTCAAGTTTGTGTACAACTAGGGGGGCAGGCGTCATGAATTCTTTTAAGCATATTGGGCAAGTGAACCGGGGTATTTTGTAGTGTTTCGTTTTAACGTGAAATCGTAGGGAGAAGTATTTGTCGTATTTTTTGTCGCATCTCGAACATTGGTACATGTCGCCTTGTCGCGTGTAATCTTCGTCCATAAGATGAAATTTCGGCACCACTTTCCGCCCTGGTGACAGAAAAATATATTTCAATTTGTTGTTAACATTTTGTTCAATATTTTGATAAATTATAGTTTTGTTTTATTTGTGTTTATCATTTTGACCGCTTATGACAAAGCGAAAAGTGTTCTGAGGATCTACCATGCCCCTAAGTATTGCAGTTCTTTTTCTGTTCTTTTGATTTTGATGATAATAACTCCCTGCCTAAGGAATTTAATCCTTGTATCGCGGGGGGTTACAAAGACGTCTTTGTGCATTCGATTCGTATGCACATAGACACCTAAAATCAGAACAAGCGTCTATCGCACAAAGTCTTGTCCTACGCGGGGATCGAACCCGTGCCACGTCGCGTACAGTGGTAATTGGCGTGGTAACCTATACCACTCGGCTATCCGTGCAGTCGCGTGACTGTACACTACAAGACGCGTCTACAACTGCAATAACATTATTTTATGGGGTGATAGTAGACCAACAATATATCGATTTTAGTGTTTAAAAAAGCCACGGTTTCATAGATACATACAAATATGTATAATAAACTATGAAATCGTGGTTTGGCGCTGAAACCACACTTTTGCTCCGAAGTGGCGGTAGAAAAGATATAACACTTTTTTTGGTGCCGAAATTTAAAAATATCTTATAAACTATATTGGACAGATTACTAATATACGAAGGACTTTCTACTAGAGATACGACGCGAAAACCAGTTGAATGGCTTCATCATCTTTCGACAGCGACTGCTATACCCGAGGTTGTGGGTTCGATCCCCACCCAGGACAAATGTGTGTGTGATGAGCACGGTAATTTGTCCTGTGTACGGGTGTAGTTTATGTAAATTATGTATGTACTTAGAAGTAATGAGTACTAGACAACTGATAAACACACTTATGTTTATCAGTTATCTAGTACTCATTACACAAGTTACTATGGTATACCTAATTTGAGACTAGATGGCGTTGTGGGAATGTTGTAGAATATATTTATTTATATATCTATCGAAGTGTAAGCCTAGATCTGAGATAGCGAATGGAACGCGGCGCAATATTTTGGGCACGTGTCTGATCACTAAATTCATTATGCACTAAGAAAGATGTGTAAAAAAGCTACAATCATTAAATATTATAAAACAAAGTCCTCCGCCGTGTTTGTCTGTCAGTTCGCGATAAACTCAAAGGCGGTGTAAATACGATAACTAGTTGGTGCCTTAGCTTATTTTTAACCGACTTCAAAGAGGTGGAGGTTTTACATATCTAGTTAATTGTCAATAATAGAACATAAATTGATCTCAACAATTTAAAAAGTTACATCTCCGGTCTCTAAAACACCATCATATTTTAGGCGTATTGTTAAAAACGTTTTATGTAAAATATAGATTTTTAGGTAACTCAGATACGACTACTTCTGTGCGTGCATAAGTTCAACTGTCTTCAAGGAAAACCAGTCAAATATTAAAAAAAAAATTGTCATTTTGAAACAAGGGTGCATCAAAATTTTGTAATGTAATTAAATGGTATCAACATTTTGTAAATGGTAATTGGCAAAAATACGCGTGAGCAAACCGTTATACGTTTTAAGTATAATATATATACATGGTTAACGTCCTGCCCCCCCCCCCATCTTATTGTATTATAAATGATAAAATGATAATGATAACGACTCTTACCTTTCTTCTTCTCCGTTTCATTTTCAACGGACTCCTGTTTCTCCTTCCGCGGCCTGCCGACGGCTCGGCAGCTCTTCTTGTCAGTCTTTTTAGATTTCTTCTTCTTTTTAGGGCTCTCAACTACTTCTGCGTGATCTGGTGATAAAAAAAGGAGTTTTTATATATTTTTTTATTTTTGAGAAGTAAAAGGAAAGAAAATATTACAAATTGTTTGTCTGTAAATAAATAGTAAATTTAATATTCCTCAACATTCCAACAACGCCATCTAGTCTCAAATTAGGTATACGACCGGAACTTATGTTATGAGTACTAGACAATTGATAAACATACTTATATTTTATGTATACTTCTAAATACATACAATATAGATAAATTACACCCAGACACAGAAAAAATGATCATGCTCAATACACAAACATTTGAGCCAGGTGAGAATCGAACCCAACAGTCCAACAGTCTTGAATGTTATCCATAACATTATACTCATTTTACACAGTCGGATAATACATACCATCTTCATAATTCATGTCCAGGGAGTCGTCGAATTCATCATGGTCCTCTTGCGAGCTTTCCTTTTTAAATTCTTCTGCAAAGAAAAATATTACATCAATACATATTATAAAAGTAAGTCAGTAAACGCATCAATTTTTTCAACATAGACAACACACATTAACCTTACAAAATAATTATCCCACTAAAATTATAAACAACAAAGTTAGTTGGTATGGATGGATCACGCTTAAACAGCTGAACCAATTTGAATTAAATTTGGCATGGAGTTAGCTGACAGTTGACACCCTTTTTTATCCGGGGAAATCTTCATAGACTTTCTCCACCTAGGGGAATGCGTCCCGGACTCTGACCGGCTAAAACCACCGAAGTGCTTCACCCTTCCTTTATACCAGGGACCACGGGAACGCAACGCTAACTACCGCGATATCCGGCAGATTGGTTGACACCCTATATTAACAAATAAGTTACTTTTTTTATGGTAACTTTCGTGAGGATTCATACTTAAATGATATAACGGTTTACTCACGCGTATGTATCGAGATAGCGGGACTAGTTTCGGTCCCAACCGGAGTCCCTAATCATGAGCTGACGCGGCGGCGGGCGAGCGAGTCGAAATAAGTTACTTTTTGTCAGAGATGTAATGTTATTGCCGCTATAACCGATATTCGCGCGGGTGAAGTCACTGGTACAGCTAGTTTATAAATATAGATCCCACTCACCATCAGCGTCTGTAAACGTGTCTGGTTCATCTTTAACACCGACTGTATCGGCTGGTTCTGATACTGGAAAATAAAAATATTATTAATTTACTAAAAACCTAAATCTATCCTTAGAGAGAGGTTACTTAACCTAATGCAATAGACAAGACAATAGGAAACTTACTCTATTAACTTAAAAT
This sequence comes from Chrysodeixis includens, assembly GCA_941860345.1. NCBI lineage: Eukaryota > Metazoa > Arthropoda > Insecta > Lepidoptera > Noctuidae > Chrysodeixis > Chrysodeixis includens. The sequence goes on along the minus strand of OW796118.1, from coordinate 6,070,237 downwards.
TCTATAGGTAGTTCCAGTGAAGTCATGCATTGAGCAAGAAAATATGTCCATTTGATTGATATTTGATTAGCCATCGGAAAATTCTGTTATCAATATGATGCCAAAGTATTTAAGAATTACTTTTCCAAAATTAAATGTACTTTCAAATTATTCTAAGACTCTACTTACGTACTAACAATGAAGGAAAAATATCGTGAGGAAACCTGGATTACAAGTATTGGAATCTAAAATCAATGATCAAACATTCCTATATGTAAGAGTCCTGTGCCATATAGGCATATAATATAATTCAGGCAACTAGGGCCCATAGAAAATACAATACTTATACACATAACAAAACAATATCTATAGACCAATACATATAATTATAAAACTAAAGTTATGATGATATTGAACATACCTTTAAACTCATTCCTGTCATACATATCACGGAACCTCTCTTCGCAGGCCCAGTACTTGCTTCCGGAACTCCGTGGCATCTCGTAGTCTGAAGATACACGGGTCACATATTGTGTATGTCGCTGTACATAATAAGCCCGTCACCGGTTCAATCTGCAATCCGGAGATAATAACAATATAGCGTCATTGTAAGCATTCGAAATATATAAAGTGGTGAAGGGTGGGCGATGGGGTGCTGTCTATAATGTCCTAATTTTGACGTTCGAAAAGTGCTACATTGTAGCCTAATTTGAATAAATGACTTTTGATTATAGATTTTTTTTTTTATACTACTAACTATTTTAATTTAATCTAATATATAAAATTCTCGTGTCACAGTTTTCGTTGCCATACTTCTCCGAAACGGCTTGACCGATTCTCTTGAAATTTTGTATATGCATTCAGTAGGTCTGAGAATCGGCCAACATCTATTTTTCATCCCAATTTTTTTCTTTTTTTTTTCGCGAACGAAGTCGCGGGCAACAGCTAGTTTACTATGTAAATATCATCCTCATAAATAATTATAAATAAAAAGAAACAATACATTTGACGGGTCTGTTGGTCTATTGGTTAGTGGCCCTGACTGCTATACCAATGGTTGTGGGTTTGATTCCCAACCAGGACAAATGTCTGTGTGATGAGCATGATTGTTTGTTCTGTGTCTGAGTGTAATTAATCTATAATATGTATATATTTAGTAATGTATCAGTTGTCTAGTAGTCATAATACAAGCTCTGCTTAGTTTGAGGCTAGATGGTGTTGCTGTGAAAGTTGTAGAATATATTATATATCATTATATTATTTTATATTAATAAAGTTACGTAGTTTAAGCGACCTTAGTATACAGGAGTGTTTTCAAAGATCTTGGTTTTAAGACCAATTAAAATTGAGTCTACGAGTTCGTTGTATTGAAGTTTATGGAGTCATATAAATTATTTACTTTTCTTGTTTTTTTTTTCTTAATAATTGAGATAACATCCGAGGTTATTCAATGTACTTTTATGCCTGGGCATGAAGATTCGAGTCGGTCGATTGGAATTATCATATTCTTACAAAAAAAAAAAAGGAAAATTACTGCAAATAGTAATAGTAAACAGTTTAGCTTTATTATTTATTGTATAATAAACGTTATCTACATATACAATTTGTTTTAATTTCTTAACTATTTATGAAACAATATTTGTTATGTTCATAACAAAAAAAAAATATAGCTAAACTGACCGCTTTAAGCCATTGAATTAAAGAATACGTGTAAAATAAATTAAAAACTTACAATAATATCGAAACAGTCCTTCAACATATCCGAATATATTTCTTCAGAACTTGTTATTTTACACGGAATAGACAAATTTTTGAATTTTCCCTCACTATGACAACAGCGACAAAGATCGCTCTCTAATTTCCAACTTTCAGTCGTCATGTTAAGCGATTGATAACATAAACATCTATATAGATAAACTTTTAATTATAATAAACTTAAACAAATAAACAACAGTAATCCATACTTGTTCTAAACTAATATTTTGTTCAGATTGAACGCAAATAACTCAGGCCTGTCATTGTACAAGCCGCCATGTTTACTGTTTGGTTAGCCACAGAGTATTAAATATATAACCATTATTTGTCGTAAAACGTAAATGGCAAAAAATGTTATTGTGGGATATCCATAAGAGATAGACATATACCATCGCGGTGTTTTCTGTAGAACTTTTCAATGTGTACAAAAAAATTGTACATTATTTTGATGAATCTTTTAGGGTTCAGCTTGCGTTTGCAATGTAAGTAGGAAAAAAATGATAATTAACGACAGCACACTAGAAACCTCAAAAATAACAGTATTTCTCCGCTATTAAGAGGAAATGCGGGCTGCATTTTTTCCATTCAAACGTATTCCGCTATTTTCTCCGCGGATAATTGGACTAGAGCAATCATTTTTTTTTTGTTAAACTACACTGCTATGCCTCTATTACTTTTTATTTTGCATAAACTTAATAGTATAAGAAATATAAATTATTTAAAATCGCTAAAATCCAACTTTATTCGTCTCGTCGTTTTAAAAGAGCTATAACACAAATTTGGCCTAAAAATAACGATAAAAAAATAATAGCCATAGGTCTTCACGAATTAGTATCGAAAAAAACATCAAAATCGGTCTAGTTTTGTAGGAGAAAACAGCGGAATACGGAACGTTGATTTCGCCTTTTTGACGTAAGGTAAATCAGCCTGCGCTGCAATAGGTTTGTGTCCTAAAATTTAGTTGTTGTTTTATTCTTTTCTTTACACGATATTGAACCGAAATAACTGAATATTTCTTGAAAAATCGGTTATTAGGCTTTTAAAAAACACATTGGAATTTGACGCGAAAACGCTCCAAACTGTCATGGCCGCACAAATGACGTCACGTTGTGCAAAATAAACAAACTGTGAATGGCGATTGCTGCTTTTCTTTAATTTATTTAATTTATACATGGATTCCACTTATTACAAGTATTGTGTAGTGCCAGAGTGTAAAAACACAAGTATAAAGACACCAAATAAATTGTTTGTAAGTGTTCCGCGCAATGAAAAAATGCGGAGAAAGTGGTTAAAACTTGCACGGAGGGAGGATGCATATAGTTTGTCTTCAGATTCAAGAATGTATGTTTGTGAAGATCATTTTGACGTGAGTATTCATAATAAGAAATGTCCAGCTTCTTTTAAGGATATTAACGATTATATACTTATGTAAATAATAAGTTTGATTGGCGTTTGGCTTTCTTACCCTGCACAGATAAAAAATATTGAATTTACGCAACTTTATCTATTGATTTAAAGTGAAGAATGTTAACTCATTTTGATTATTAGCACTCCATATTCTCTACCAAAAATAAAAAAATACTTGTGAAAGAATTACTTGGATCAATTAGTTTCCGATTTATAAGTAAAACAAGTAGTAACCGCACGACGCGGTCTGCCGGTAACAGTGTGACGTCATCGCACAACATGACAACACGCTCAGGCTGGCTCGCTTACGCTAAGAACTCACGGAGCGATTTTTTAACGCGCCCGCCGCGGTGGCGGGCCCGCAGACTCTGTAGAAAGCAGATTTACATGTAAAAAACAAAAGCACAACTCACGACGCGGTTTACGTCCGCAGACTATGCGATTGTTTGCGGCTCCCGCGGCACCGGCGGGCAACTTGTAGAATCGCGCGGGCCGCGGTCGCCCGCAAGCTCTGCGGTTTACGCCCGCGCGCTCTGCGGTCGATTGGCGGGCGATCGCAGTGGCGCAGAGGCCGGTCTTGCGTCTGCCGCTGCGGTTGCGATAGTCGCCCGCAAACGTGGCGGGCGAAGATCGCAACCGCAGCGGCTGCGGGACCGCGCGAATAACCGGTCTCGTGAGTTTTGAAATAAATTCGCGGTTCCGCAACCGCTGCGGGCGCGGTAAGAAATCGCTCCGTGAGTTCTTAGCCTTAGTCCGCTAGCGGTCGCGCGCCCGTATCGTCCAAATAGGCGTGTAGACAAATTTTGAAATTTACTTTTATTCGCTAGATATAAATTATGTAATAATAGCTAAAAATATAATATTTCAGTACAGAATTCCGTTATGAATAATATTTTCGTCTTTTTTTGTGCCGTATTCCGAGTGAGCATCAAAACGCTCCAAATGTCATGGCGTATGCTTATGACGTCACGGCTCAGTTAACAAGCAACAGCTGAGCGTTCGCACTACAGTATCTGAGAAAAAAATACTGTTTTGTGATTCAAATATGAATGATAAAGTTAAAAAGTGGTGTGCAGTGCCTTTGTGTAAAAACACATCAAAATCCACACCGGAAAAATTGTTTGTGTATGTACCAAACAAGAAAAAACTAAGATATACGTGGCTCCGGCTCGCACGTCGAGACCCAACCAAAGTTGTCACCAAATCTTCAATTTATTTCTGCGAGGACCACTTTGACGTGAGTATTAATTAATCATTAGATACATGCATAAATAGTTATCTCCTAATGTATCAAATAAGAGAAGCAAATTGTTTATTTCAATGGTACATACAAGACACTCATATATACTATACCTTGATATATACTATACTAGACTATACCTTGTAAAATATAGCTTGATACCTGTGACGTTTGTCGGAATGACATTACTAGGGATGGAGGCGTGTTTCGTAGCTTATCGATGTCTGCGACGTCATGAGTTTTATTAAAAGTGACATTGTAGTCATTGTCATTGTAAAGATGTAAATTGAAAATAAATGTATTTGTAGTTGTAACAAAACAATGGTAGCGTATACAAGGCGTCTGCATCACGTCAGCACTCGTACTGACTCAAAAACGATGGCGCCCGCTTGTTTCCAGCACGCGAAACCATTATTGCCAAACTAAATAACTACATTTTATACTAATGAAATTTTCATAGTATTATTTTATCGATAATCATCTGTCAGTCACTTGCACGTCCCTAGAGCTCTTCAAAGTGCATTTATAAAGTAAGCTAATTAAATATTATTTGAATTACTCATATTTTTACTGGTATCTTTATAATTACATGATTGTTTTTAAAAATGCGTTTTATTTTTATGCACAAACGTCGTTTTAATGTTAAAAAATTTGAACTTTTAAAAATAAAATTTGGGTTGTAGCTGTCTTCATAAAACGTTCGGTAATGTCACAGGTATCAAGCTATATTTTACAAGGTATAGAGCAATCATTTTTTTTGTTAAACTCGTATTACCCACTGCTATGCCTCTATTATTTTCTATTTTGCATAAACTTAATAGTATAAGAAATATAAATTATGTATTTAAAATCGCTAAAATCGAACTTTATTTTCGTCGTTTTAAAACAGCTATAACACAAATTTGGCCAATAATAACGATAAAAAAAATAATAGCCATAGGTCTTCACGAATTAGCATCGAAAAAATCCTCAAAATCGGTCTAGTTTTGTAGGAGAAAACAGCGGAATACGAAACGTTAATTTTGCCTTTTTTACTTAAGGTAAATCAGCCTGCGCTGCAATAGGCTAGTGTCCTAAAATTTAGTTATTATTTTATTCCATCGCCCCCATTCCAGTCCCCCCCCCCCCCATGTAATGTCATTCTGACAAACGTCACAGGTATCAAGCTATATTTTACAAGGTATAATCACAGTCTAAATATATTATTGTCATACAGTCGTCCGACGAAGGCGTCTAGACAGGGCAATCGTGCGGGGTGCGAGGGGTGGGACGCGGGAGTCCCGAACTGCGAACAAAATAATGTTAGCAGTAGTTAGCACTGTTAGCAGTTCGGGACACGTCATTCAGGGCTTACGCGTGTTTGTTTTCGTAATTATTTTATAAAATGGTGCATACGACGTGTGCTGTGAGAGATTGCAAGTCTTCATCTCGTATTAATAAGGATCTGCGGTTTCATCAGCTTCCACGAACAGAAGAAAGGTAAATAAATAATGGTTTGTTATTGTAGAGTAAATACGTAAATTTAATAATAAAAATATTTGTCATGCCCGTCAAAGTTGTCAACGCCAACAAAATGGCCGAATGGTGGACGGAAAGAAGTATGAATAGGTAGGTAGGCTAGGTACCTGAAGGAAAATGGAAAATCCTGGAAAATGGACGCTAATTAAGTGCTAATTACAAAAATGAAACCTAAATAACTTAAATCTAAAATTATAACAAAGTTTATATTTTTACATGAAAAAATATAGATGAAGAATGAATTTATTAATTTGTATTGTATTTCAATATTTCAGATGTAAGTTATGGGTGGAAGCATGTAAAAGACCGGATTTACTTGAAATGACTTTTGGAAAAATAAAAAATACATACATTTGCAGCTTGCATTTTGAGAATGGTATGTACGGGAAAAAATGTTTGAAGAAAACAGCTATACCAACATTGCTATTACCAACCAAAGATTCCGTCCATACACAGACCGAACCAAAAGACCATTTCGACGTAAGTATAGTGATCATATTTTATGTAAGTACATAAGTATGTAATAATTATTATTTTCATGTTATAATGAAACAATTTCTAACGGGAATAATCGCGTGTTTATTGATTTACATTGGCAGGAAAAATGTAAAATCAATAAGTACCTACGCGATTAATCCGGTTTCATTTCAATAGGTATACATACACCATGAATACCTAAAATGTTTCTAGCTACCTACCTATTATTTTTGTAGTTTACTTTTATTTCAAGGTAGGTCAAGTGAATATCTGACTGGCAATACTGAGGATTCTATACAAATATAGCAAATGGCTAAAGAAAAATAAAAAATATGCAATGAAAAATAAATTATATTTTTTTCCCTTGCGAGTATAAAACGTTTACGGAGAGTGTGTCGCAGTATTGCTGATATAATAAGCATGATGACTAAAACAATTTTATCGTATACATATATGCATCTACTAGATAAAAAATTAAATGTGTTATTTTTGTATTAAATCGTGTTTTTTATTAATAAATCGCCTTTTGAAAGTTCTATTTTATTTTTGCGTAAAAAGGATAGAATAGCAATATGGCGCCGTCTACGACGTCACGCTTTCGTATAAATTTGACAGCTCGTAAGTAACATTTGTTTACATGAATAATTTCGATAATTTTGTGTGAAAATCATGAGTTCTAAAGTGTATCGGTGGTGTTCGGTCCCCCGATGTATTAATACATCTATTAAAACCCCGAACAAATTATTTGTTGTCGTACCAATGAATATAAAAGTGAGAAATGTGTGGCTTAATCTTGCCAAACGTGATGCAAAAGATATATCTCCTAAATCGACACTGTATTTCTGCGAAGATCATTTTGATGTAAGTAATACCGAGATCTGCGGGATGTTCGTGAGAGTTACCGCTCGCCCGGCACCCAAAGGGCTCCAGAAGGAACATAGTTGGTTTTAGTCAGTAACAGTCTGACACTCCCTCCCGCTGCACCCACAGCAGGCGGGATCATTTGATGAAATCCCACGAAAAAAAAAGTAATACCGAGATTATTAGATAGTAAGTTAAATTTGAGGTTAAGTTTAAATCAGAATCAGAATTTATTATTTGTAAAACATAGGTAAAGAGAAAATATAGATCTTAAGTAAAAGTTAATACAGAGCGCTATGTTTTGTCTTTGGTAAAAGACATACAAATATTTGAATACAAGAATATACTAAATCTAAGAAATAACAAAAATACATGAAATATACCTAATTGAGTTAAATAAAAAATTTAATTTCTTAAATAATAACTAGAAACCTGCCCCGGCTTTAAATTAACAGACAGAGAGACAGCGACTTTGTTTTTTTACAAAATTATCGATTAATAATAATAGTTGTTAGCATGTTAATAAACTGCTGTTTTTATATTATATTATATAACTACATGAGTCATCATCATTCCCTTGCCCTTTTCCCAATTATTATTTGATCACACGATCCTATCTGACGTCATTTCGTGAGTGACACACTTTGCAGCCATATCATCTTTCGCACAATCCATCCATTGTTTCTTTGGTCGTCCTCTTCCCCTATATCCATCCACATTCATGTCCAACACCTTCCTTACCATGTGAGTGAGTTTTACACAACACCTTTATTCTTGTTTCAGCTGCCTAATGATATGGAGAATTATATTCGGTATCACATAATGGGTTCAGTTTCCCAAATACGCATGAAGCCGGGGTGTCTTCCTACCAGATTCGAATGCCAACTAGACGCAAATAAACTAGAAACAGAACAAAATATTCAGACTAAAAGAAAAATGCTGAGAAATGAAGAAGGTATTGAAAATGATTCCTGTACAAAACAATTAGATTCCGCAGGCCCTTCATCTGAAAATTCAGGTACTTACCTTATTTCAGTTCATCATCATCATCAGCCCATTGCCGTCCACTGCTGGACATAGGCCTACTTATTATTTCAGTTATTACTATATTAATATATGTACAAGTATAATTTTGTGTTTCTGTATTTTATCTATTACATAAATTAATTTAAGAAATAGTAGTATGTAAAATATTGCTAAACTTATTGTGTGTAGGTAGTTTTAGTTTTTTTTATGTAGCCTATGTAATGTTTTTATATCTAGCGGGGCCCCCTTAGCTAAAGCGATGAAAGTGATAAGAGCAGTTAGCTCGTTCAATGTACCTACCAAATATAATGAAATGGTCCAATGTACCTCCGTTGTGTCCACAAATGACCTCTGAAATTTATGTCCGTCCAGCGGGGCCCTTCGTCGTTATCAGGCAGGGATACCTAAAACTGATGTCAGATGAATCTTGGCCCAATGTACCTTTCTAGTAATGTATTTGTTTTTAAAAGTTAGTGATCATACACCATAATTTCTGGTGTATGATCACTAACTTTTAAATAAAATAATAATACTGAATAACATTATAGGTTCTGTCGGCGATATAAAGATAAAAAAAGATTGTGTACCATCGAGGTTTGACTGTCAAGAGAATGGGAGAAAACGCGAGGCACTGGCGCCTCGAAAAACAAGTAAAAAGCGACGAAAGAAACTAATGTTGGGCGAGGAAAGTGGAATGCTTGAAGTATCATGTAGTGGTGAGTATAAACAGTTTATGAATCAATTTAGGGATGTTGTGAATGTGTTTTTATTTGACGGGCCTGTTGGTCTAGTGGTTAGTGATCCTGACTGCAAAGCCGGAGGTCGTAGGTTCGATTCCCGCCAGGAGTTTGTGTGATGAGTTTGGGTGTGATTTATCTATAATAATATGTATAAATTTAGAAATATATAAGTACTAGCTGTTGCCCGCGACTTCGCTCGCGCAAATATCAGATTTAGTGGCAAAAGCATAACCCCTCTCTGACGCAGTCGGTTAAAAAGTAGCCTATGTGTTATTCCATGGCGCCAGTTAACTTCATACCAAATTTCATCAAAATTTATTTAGCCGTTTGAGCGTGAAAGAGTAACAAACATCCATACTTACAAACTTTCACGTTTATAATATAAGTATAGATATTTATCACCTGTCTGATTACCAGAACACAAGCTCTGCTTAGCTTGGGATCAGATGGCCGTGTGTGGATATTGTCCCAAGATATTTATTTATGATAACTTTCGTGAGTATGGTTCATGCTTAAATGATACAACGGTTTACTCACGCGTATGAATCGGGATACTCTGCCGCGCGCAATTGTTGGATATTTTACCATTTCTACGTAATTTTCTAATCTGACCTACGCCATTTTTAAAATCCGAGTTGGCAACACTAACGGCGGACGCCATATGAATCGAGTGATGTCATATGCTAGTAAACGTGCATTGTGCAACAACACAGTGCTTAAGCCGTAATCTCTCGCGTTTTTCATAGTTTTCTGTGAATTAATAGTACAAAATGACTTATAAATGGTGCGTAGTACCACAATGTACTAACACTTCATCAAGGAATCCGGAAAAAGTGTTTGTGTCTGTGCCAACGAATGCTAAAAGACGTAATAAGTGGTTAGAGTTATCTCGGAGAGATCCTAAGAGCATTTCATCGCATTCAAATGTGTTTATGTGTGAAGATCACTTTGTTGTAAGTATGCTATCGTTATTCGACAACGAAATATTGGGTTTTAAATACAAAATATTACTTTTATTTACGTAGTACCTAACCTATAAATTTTTTTTCTGTTTTAATTAAAACGTTTATAAGTTCTTTAACTAGATGCTCCTCTAGCTGTAAATAAAGACAATTCATTATTGAATTGCAGATGGAAATAGACACAATTAATTACATGCAATACAAAATGGGTTTCAGTAAGAAAATACTTTTGAGTGATGAAGCTATGCCAAGAAAATTTCAGTGCCAGGAGGATCGTAAAAGTCTATTAAGTGACCCTAAACATTCTCGAAATGTATTCGCGAAAAGAAGAAGAAAAAAGAAACTTGTAGAAGAATGTGAAAAAGAAGTCGGTCTTCCCAGTGAGAATAGTATTTTGTCAACATTTGAAAAAGATATTAATATACCAAAGGATATTATTAACCTTGATGAAGGTATGTACTTACATGTAATAAAGTGTGTCGTGTAAAGCTACGCAGGACATATTATAGTGCACAAGCGTGTGCTAACACAGGTGCACTCTCTGTTCTCTTTAATATGAATATTCCTTCACTCTCATAGCCCGATGGGACGGCAATCCGACATGACCTGAGAGAGAGACAACATTCAATGTGAATTGACAGGCCTGTTGGTCTAGTGGTTAGTGACCCTGATTGCCATACCGGAGGCCGTGGGTTCGATTCCCAACCTGGACAAATGTTTGTGTGATAAGCACGATCATTAAAATTTGTTCTGTGTCTGGGTGTAATTTATCTATAGTATGTATGTATTTAGTAATGTTATGTCTGTATTAATAACGCAGTAATGAAGATATAAATCTTTCATTTATTTTTTCATTTAGGGTTCTGTACCCAAAGAGTAAAATGGAACCCTATTACTAAACCCTCGTTGTCTGTCTGTCTCCAGGCTGTATCTCATAAACTGTGGTAGTTAGAAAGCTAAAATTTTCTCAAATCATGTATTTCCGTTACCGCAATAACAAAAAATACTAAAAAAAATATTAAGGGGATCCCCATGCAGCAATCGTTATATTTAAGCAAGTTTTGCTCAATCTTAATAAACAGGTAGATTTACAGACTAAAAATTAGTATACCTACAACAAACGTGATTTTCTATTATAGATGATAGTACGGAACTCTTCGTGCGCGGGCCGACTCGCACTTGTTCATTTATATTATAGTTTGTTTATATTTTAGTATGAATTGATTGATATAGGGGAAAGGGTGGCAAGACGGGGTACCTAGCGAAATTGACAGTTCAAACTGACCAATCACGCACGTTCTGTCATCGTTCGATGCGCCGCCATGACACTTGTGAGTTGTCACTTGTCAGTCGCCCGTCGGTAAACAGTTCGCAAGTGCAGACAAGTCGAAAAAAAATTGAAAAAGTGTTTTACTACAAATTGTTTGTCATATTTTGTTTTGGTTTGACACGTGACTGTGGTTTGTTAAATAACACTAGCTAGGTGACGTGTTACTGTGATTGACGCTTAAACTAACCTCAAATAAGGTAGGCATTATGTTACTTAAGATTGTTGACAATTTTTTTTGTATTATTTTATTGCTATACCTTGTGAAATATAGCTTGATACCTGTGACGTTTGTCAGAACGACATTACATGGGGGGACTGGGATAGGGGCGTCTTTTGTATTTTATCGATATCTATGTCGTAATGAGTTTTATAAAAAATTACGTCGTTACCACATTGAAATAAAGAATTAAAGATGGAAGTTTAATAGAATAGAATAGATTTTTATTTACTTAGAATGCAGGTACAATGAGTCACAATAAGGTGAAAATAAATGTTTTCCTTAGAAAACTCCGCACTATCGACTTATTTTGCCATTCTTTATTATTAGATTATAATTTTCATACTATAATTTTATCGATATTCGACTGTCAGTCAGTTATACCTATAGCTCTTTAAAATGCGTTTATAGAGTAAGCTAACAACCAAAAAATATTTAAGAAAAATTAAATATTATTTAAATTACTCTTTTTTTTACTGGTATTTTTACAATTACATGATTGTTTTTAAAAATGCGTTTTATTTTTATACACAAACGTCGTATTTATGTTTAAAAATTTGAACTTTATTTAAAAAAAAATGTACTGAAGCTGTCTTCAAAACACACTCGGTAATGTCACAGGTATCAAGCTATATTTTACAAGGTATGGAAAATGGCTCTGCAGTCAAGATGGGGTAACGGAGTACCCCATCTTTCCCCCAAATGAAAAAATAGTGTCCTTGCTTGTTTTTTTGTAAAAATGAGTTTATTTTTTGTGTGCTTATTATAGTTTTTCTCTTTAGAATGGTTCGTGACTACAAACGCACAACTAACAGAGGGTCGTGGTCCGAAGAATCCATGCGAGAAGCAATTAAAGCTGTTTTGGATTCAAAAATGGGTTATTATAGAGCAGCTAAACAATTTGATGTGCCACAGACGACATTAGAGAGAAAAGTTAAGGCTGCCCGCGCAGTATTGAAGGAAACATCTGATGGAAACTTACCTTTACCAATAAAAGTACCATTGGGTCCTAAGCTACCTGTTTTTTCTGCGTTTGAAGAAGGCGAGCTCTGTGCCTACATATTAGAAATGGAAGAAAGGTCATGTGGGCTAACGGTTAAAGACGTAAAGGAATTAGTATACAAGTTAGCAATAAAAAATAATAAACCTAATCCATTTAACGCTGAGAAAGAAGAAGCTGGTACAGAATGGATGAATGGCTTCCTAAAACGACACCCAGAGCTTTCAATAAGAAAGCCTGAGAATACTTTTACTGTCAGAGCATCTGGTTCGAACAAAGTTGCAGTAGAAAAATTCTTTAATTTCCTCGGCAATGTGTACGATGAGCACCAACTCACTTCTGACCGTGTATATAACTGTGACGAAATTGGGATTTCTGTTGTGCCAAAGACAAAATCAAAGATAATCGCTAAAAGAGGACGGAAACAGGTTGGAGCCATAGTTTCAGAACGAGGACAGACGGTAACGGTCGAGATATGCTTCAGTGCATCTGGAAACTACATGCCACCTATGCTTATTTTTCCAAGAAGAATGACTCCTGATCTGATGGTGAATTCACAAGCTGGTGCTTGGGCCACATGTAGTGATTCAGGCTGGATTACTTCCGAGCTGTTCCTCCAATGGTTCAAGAGATTTGTGATTTTCAGTGGAGCATCTAAAGAGAGACCCGTGCTTCTTTTACTAGATGGGCAAAGCACACACACTCGAAATATTGACCTGATCAATGAAGCTAGAACACATGGTGTTATAATCTTGTGTTTTCCTCCACACACAAATCGTTTACAAGTTGCGATTGCCTTCATGCGACCGTTGAGCGTTTATTATGAACAAGCCGTCACAGCCTGGCTGCGGTCTAACCCTGGACTAGATGTAACTATCAGCCAAGTCGCTGAAGTATTTGGTAATGCTTTTGTTCAAGCAGCCGCTATGTCTACAGCGGTAAATGGATTTCGAGAAAGTGGAATTTGGCCCTATAATCCAAACGTGTTTTCCGTATCAGATTTTGCCCCTTTGACAACCGAGATACATTTAAATGACAGTCGAACTTCCACAAACCAAGAAGTATTATTATTACAAGATATAAGCTATGTCACTACTACCCAAACTATAGACACAGTAGTTGCACAAACAGCTGATAATGCTGCGACTTTAAACAGACACGTTGATGACTCTTTGCCAGGGTGCTCCTACTGGAGTCCCGGGTTAGGTCAGGAACCACCATCAACACCATATCAAACTAAGGACCAACCAGAGACATTACAAATGGAACAAAATCAACAAGAATTAGAAGTGAGAGAGATCAGTGAAGATGCTGAACAGAAAAAAATAGAGGAAATGGAAACCAAGAAAAGAAAAGAAGAATTAAAAAAACAGAAGAAAACTACTACAAAAGCTCAAAATAAAAAATCTAAGAAAAATAGCCGAACAGTGAAAACAGCTAAACGACGAAGAGTCTCATCATCTGGAGATGAAAATGAAGACGAGGAGGACACACCGTGTATGTATTGTTCGGAAGTATATTCTGTTTAAAAGTTCTAAAAAAGGGTCAGGTCAGGAGTACCCTAAACCGACGGGCGTGTATGAAAAGACTGATGAGTGTGGATGAAGCTAAAGTGGTATGCCAGGATCGTAGCAAATGGAAAGATGTGATCTCTGCCTACCCCCAAGGGAAAGAGGCGTGACGTTTATGTATGTATATTCTGTTTCCATTGAAGGGTGGATATCATGCTCAATATGTAAAAGATGGTCTAATAATAGCTGCACAGGAATAGATGATGATGATGATGACGAGGCCGTTCACAACTGTGAGTTCTGCCAGTGCAAATAATCATCTTTCTCTGTGATCATTCTCATCACCCCATCTTACCTTAGGGGGGTACCCCATCTTACCAGCACCATGGGGCAAGACGGGGCAAAACACCTTTTTATTATTTTTATTTTTGTCTCCTAAATGTGTAACTAAAAGTTCCTAATGACACCAAATATTAGAATAGTAGTAATAAGCTGTAATTAAAAAAATAAATATGATTATTTCACAATGTTTTTTTTATATTATAGACTTTTAAAGTTTAAGTACCCCATCTGGCCCTACTACTTATGATATATTTCTTTATTTACAGATAAACTTACAAATCCTGACGTATCGGTGTCGACGTCCAATCAACAGGTTTTGAGTGAAGGCGTAAATAAAACAAGGTGAGTGAACTCTTATCACTACATTGTATACTAGCTGTCCCTGCATTTTATCCCCCCTATTATTTTATTTATGAAGAAAAATCCAAATATCTTACGGAACCCTATTTTTTTCCAAAATAAAATATAGTCTATGTTACTTGTGGATAATGTAGCTTTCGAATGGTGAAAGAATTTTTAAAATCGGTCCAGTAGTTTTTGAGCCTATTCATTACAACCAAACAAACAAACAAAGTTTTCCTCTTTATAATATTAGAGTAGATTAAATCGTAGTGTCTTAAATTAATTAAAAGAGTACATAACTTTGAAAATGCCACATTGGTACTTGCCTGTATTGGGGATCGAACCTGCACCTCGTGCATACAAATCCACACATAGAACCGCAAGGCCACCACGACAAAGATAATACCTAATTAATTTGTATAATTTTTTTTTTTACAGTACAAGTACCGGGATTTATGAGAATTTAGCAGAGAACGAACAAATTGTTATAAAGGTGAGAACTTAAATATTTTAATAATTAAATTGAGATTTTAGACGTCATACAATTTAATAATTCCACTGTTAGATTATCAATGTGCACAATCATTTGATTTTCTAGCGACCCGTCCCAACGTCCCACCAATTATACATATAAACCTTCTTTTTAAATATGCTATCTATTCTCAATTCTTTATTGTGTACTATATGTACACAGGTTGTTAATAATGTGAATAATTTATGGGCCCTGTCGTGCAAGGTATATAACAATAGTAGGAGAGAGGAGGAAGAGCACTGAGTGTTCAATGTAGTGCATACTAAGTATTATTTGTATCTCTTTTAATTCACGGGACAACTTCAAGACAAAAACCCGGTCCTTTTTAAAGGCTTGCACGGGGACATAGGTTTAACATGCAGAGGCCTTGTTGAGAACTCATCATGCCCCTGCCCTTATCCCAATTTTTACTTGGGGTCGGCGCAACACGTCCTCTAGACATGTTGCTTAAAGTTTTGGCTATGGTTTTATAGTCGGCCGCCTGTCTGACACTAACCCTCTTTGGGAATGCGATTGTTGGTTGTTTACCCGCCACCATTCGGGTGACCCAAGGTGCTTGGTACAGGGCACTGGGTCTTAATGTCCATTAGTCGCC
This sequence comes from Chrysodeixis includens, assembly GCA_941860345.1. Classification (NCBI taxonomy): domain Eukaryota; kingdom Metazoa; phylum Arthropoda; class Insecta; order Lepidoptera; family Noctuidae; genus Chrysodeixis; species Chrysodeixis includens. The sequence continues at coordinate 6,054,403 of OW796118.1, read as the reverse complement.
TTTTACGACACCCAGTGGAGGATATGGGGTGGTGCTATTCTTTATATCCGGACACCACACGGAATCAGAGTTGTTGAGAACTCTAATTTAAAATGTTATTGGGTATCCACCCCTGCTCTATGAAAGAACAGACTTGGAAAGCCCAAGATAGCTACAAAACTATTGTTAATTATGGAGATGAAACAAATTTGGGCTATGGATGTGATATGTTGGATGTGTTTCCTTCTCTAAATATGAAAAACTATGGCACCTGCCTTTCAATACATTAGAATGCAATTTTTAAGTATTACTATTAATAAACAAGTAGTTTGTAATCTAGTAAAAAAAAACCGCATCAAAATTACTTAGTTTTCAAGAAACGAGACGAAAAGACGCGGGCAGCGACATTGTTTTATACTATGTAATATGTATAATCAATTTTAACTATTCCAGAAAGAAAATGAGGAACTATTCGAGTCTTTACCCATTTGTGTAGATATAAAAATTGAGACAAATGAAGAGACTGACGAAGTTACCTCACAGCCCGTTCTAGAGCAGTCTAGCAGTAGACAGAATATTCTAGAAGGAACGAGGGAAACTGAAGAAAAGAAGAAAGGGGCTAAGAAGAAGTCTTCCAGAAAAGTTACATGTAGTGCTAAAGTTTATGAGAATGCTCTTGCGGTAAGTTATTTGTAAAATTTGACTAAATCTTTATGGCTCTATATTTATCAGCAATTATAAAATAACCTAACACCGATCCTACTCCGATCGGCACAGCGGTAACACTTTTTAGTTTCGCCATCTAGCGATGAATAGCAGAACTTTAATGACTTTTTGAAATACAACGCTTGTCTCTTTAGTTCTGCAATTCGCCTCTAGGTGGCATTGGTTGTATAGATAATAATTAATGTTATAATAGTTATAATTACATAAATTGATAAAAAGTGCTATGCAATAGCTATACCGCGGCTGTCTCTGAGTGCCACACGCCTTTTTTATAACTATAACAGCTATAACTGACAATCACACGGGCATAGTCGCAAGCGATAGCTAGTTAATCTAAGCCTCTTTTAAGCTATTGCGTAGCTTTTATCGCGGGTCTTGAGCGTGGTGACCAAATCCAGAAATTCACACTTTAGTTTTGCCATCTATTGATGAATAGCAGAACTTTTAATGACTTTTTGAAATATCACTCTTATCTTTTTAGTCCAGCAATTCGCCACTAGATGGCATTGAATGCTATGCAATAGCTTTACCGCGGCAGTCTCCAAGTGTCACACGTCTTTTTTTTTATTACAGACTGGAGTCAACGTCATCATAGCCCGAGTCTACCAATTTCTTAAAAAAGAGTATGATTATCTCACCAAGACATACGGAGGGCTGTTAGACTTGACTCCCTTCTCAAAGTACATGGAAAGGACGGCAGAAGCCACGGGGTTTAACATTAGTGTCGTGGAGAAGGCGTTGACATCGCTAAAAAAATCTGTAGTAAATAGTAAAGGGCAGGAGGAAAATAGGTGAGGAAAACTATTGTTTTTTTGTTTATTCCTTTAATTCAGGCAAGGACCCATAGAAAGTTTTTAAAATAAATATCTCGGTACAATATCCACACACGGCCATCTGATCCCAAGCTAAGCAGAGCTTGTGTTATGGTAATCAGACAGCTGATAAACATACGTATATATTTCTAAATATATATACATGTCAAGACCCAGATACAGGACAAATGATCGTGCTCATCACGCAAACATTTGTTCTGGGTGGGAATCGAACCCGTACAATCGAACCTCCAGTATAACAGTCAGAGCCACTAACCCGTAGACTAACAGGCCCTTATGTTATTTATTACACATATACTATTATTATGTCCATTTTCAGTGACACAGACAGCTGTGATGAGAAATTTGACACTATTGAAGACAGACAGACCGATGACACTGAGACATCTCCCACTGTCTCCCAAACAAGAGACCTAAGAGACCAGTCAGACATAAAAGACCATTATGAGTAAGTACCATTAACTTGCATCATCATCTTCCTGCCCTTATCCCATTTCACTTGGGGTCGGCGCAACACGTCTTCTAGACATGTTGCTTAAAGTTTTGGCTATGGTTTTATAGTCGGCCGCCTGCCTGACACTAACCCTCTTTGGGAATGCGATTGTTGGTTGTTTACCCGCCACCATTCGGGTGACCCAAGGTGCTTGGTACAGTGCACTGGGTCTTAAGGTCCATCAGTCGCCTTTTACGACACCCAGTGGAGGATATGGGGTGGTGCTATTCTTTATATCCGGCATAACTTGCATATTAATAATAATAATATTCTTCAACCACACAACGCCATCTAGTCTCAAACTATGCAAAGCTTGTGTTATGAGTACTAGACAACTGATGAACATACTTATATACTTCTAAATTCATACATCTACACTAATATTATAAAGAGGAAAACTTTGTTTGTTTGGTTGTAATGAATAGGCTCAAAAACTACTGGACCGATTTTAAAAATTCTTTCACCATTCGAAAGCTACATTATCCACGAGTAACATAGACTTTATTTTATTTTGGAAAAAAATATGATTCCGTAAGATATTTGGATTTTTCGGACACAAACTGAAAAAAATCAACTAAAGTAACCAAATATACACGCGGGCAAAGCCGCGAGCGGACAGCTAGTATTAATTATAACCATTTGAATAAGGAACCTTAAAAGCAAAGCATTTTACCATCTTAATATTGTATTGTTTTTTGTTTTCAGCTCGTCGAGAATAGAAATTAAAACCGAAGCTGATCCTTTGATGATGGAGACAGAACATGTCGAAAGCACAGAGTGAGTATTCAAGTCATTTTATGATTTCTGTCTGTCTGTTTGTTCCCGCTAATCATTTTATTTTAATTGATAATTATAGTATATTTAAAATTAAAATTTAATTAATAATGATTGATAATCTTAATTGAAACTTGTATGGGTATTATGCCTGAAATATTTTTTTTTTATCACTGAAATGTCTGAACCGATTTCAACGGGACAGTTTTCGCCAGTCAGCTTATGCAATGAGTAACTTGGGCTGCTTTTATTTTAGAAAATAAACTAATTAACTTCTTTATTAAATTCAACGTGGACGAAGTTGCGCGCACAGTAATTTAAGAAATAGGACGGGCCATGACTACTAAGCCGGAGGTCGTGGGTTCTTTCCCACCCAGGACAAATGTTTGTGTGATGAGCACGATCATTTGTTCTGTGTCTGGGTGTGATTTATCTATAATATGTATATATTTAGAAATATATAAGTATGTTTATCAGTTGTCTGATTACCATAACACAAGCTCTTAGCTTGGCATCAGATGGCCGTGTGTGGATATTGTCCCAAGATATTTATTATACTAAAAATGTTTGTATTGTTACAGTACATCAAGATTATTAACCACAAATAAAAGGGTCGCTGAATCTGAAGCGGTTCCTTTGAAAAGGGAAACAGAAGACAATGATAGTACTGAGCCTGTATTAAATACAACGTAAGTTTTTATGAAATATAATATTCTATTTAATATACTAGCTGTCCCTGCAAACTTCGTTTCGTTGACAAAAATAATATTAAAACTATCATTTTATTTATGACGAAAAATCCAAATATCTTACGGAACCCAATTTTTTTTTTCAAAATAAAATATAGTCTATGTTACTCGTGGATATTGTAGCTTTCGAATGGTGAAAGAATTTTTAAAATCGGTCCAGTAGTTTTTGAGCCTATTCATTACAACCAAACAAACAAACAAAGTTTTCCTCTTTATAATATCAGTGTAGATATAGGACTTATATGAAAGATTGAAATGGATTGTGTGAAAGATGATAATAATATGGCTGCAAAGAGTGTGACTTGCGAGATGACGTCAGATAGGAACGTGTGGAAGAATACATGCTGCGCCGACAACAAATAATAATTGGGATAAGAGGAATGATGATGATATATAGGACTTAGGGGTGGCCTTTGCTCAGCAGTGGGACACAATAGATTAGGGAAAAATAAAAAAAATATTCCACTACATTCACACAACGCCATCTAGTTTCAAGTTAAGCGTACTAAATTAGCTTGTATTATGAGTACGAGACAACTGATAAACATACTTATCTATTTCGAAATACATACATATTATAGATAAAATTAATGACTCGTAAGTAAACTTACTTACGAGTAATATACTGTTCAGAATTTCCTTTTTCACCATGGTAACAGTTTTGTAACCATGATGTACAATAAAGAGTATTCTATTCTATTCTAAACTGTATAATTTAACAAATATTTTAAATGCTTTTTTTTATATTGTTACAGTACAAATTATTTAAAAAGAAGAAAAAGTAATTCCGATATCGATCCGTTGAAGATAGAAATCGACACTTTTGATTCTAGAAAGTAAGTGTACAAGTATTTTTTATTGATTTGCACTGAAATTCTAATTCCGTGTGGTGTCCGGATATAAAGAATAGCGCCACCCCATATCCTCCACTGGGTGTCGTAAAAGGCGACTAATGGACCTTAAGACCCAGTGCACTGTACCAAGCACCTTGGGTCACCCGAATGGTGGCGGGTAAACAACCAACAATCGCATTCCCAAAGAGGGTTAGTGTCAGGCAGGCGGCCGACTATAAAACCATAGCCAAAACTTTAAGCAACATGTCTAGAAGACGTGTTGCGCCGACCCCAGGTGAAATGGGATAAGGGCAGGAAGATGATGATGACTGAAATTCTAATCATACATAGGGACAGACAGGCGCGGGATGTGACTGTATTATCACAATGTTAGTTACCATACTCCTCTAAAACGACTTGTTTGAAAAATATTACATGCTTATTCAGTAAGTCTAAGAACACCCTTTCTTTAGCACGTGGATGACATTAACATGAGGGCGTTGGTGTGCATATTCGCAACAAGAATCAACTCAACTGTCTGTCAAAAGTGATGGTTTATAATATGACGGCATTATAGTTTGGCCACAACCGCTGTACCGCGCCTTAGGTATGTGCGGTGAGGTGGGGGCCGGGAAAAAAAGTGCACGAGTTCACATGAGATCGATATTGTCGGATAGATCTTACGATATCAGTTTACTGTTCTACAGGCACGGCAATATTTAATTATTTAATTAAGATTAATTAGTTAATTTGAAATCAATTAAATAAGAATACCTAAATATTTCACTTCTTTTAACTATATATTATGTATTTTACTTGTTTAATTAAATATTAATGAAATATAGTCAGATTTAACTAAGTTTATTTCGAATCAATACTTGGTTTACTAAAAAATTGAATTTATCGAATGCCGTAAACAAATTATTCAATATGTCATAACATCACGAGATATCGCATGAACCATCTTTGAATATTAATCTCATGCGTTCCTGACATAGACAGTTCGATCTGAGTTTGAATTTGAATTCGAATTTGACACTAGCGAAAGGACAAATCGCATCGGCCGATGCTTCCCCCGTCTCGCCCCGCGCTTTCCTAAGGCGCGGTACAGCAGTAATGGTCAAACTATAGTTCGGATTTCGGCCACGTGACAAAAGATCCTTGTCGCACTGTCTAATCTGTCTATTGAATGTTTTAAATAATTTTAATGTATTTTTTTTGTTTCAGCAATTCCTCTGATGACTCCGTACCGGTTGATAAAGATAGTGATAATAGTGACGAAGAAGACAGTTGATTTAGATATAACAAACTTATACAATTTGTCGTGTAATATGATGATTGTATTACACAATAGACAAATTGTATAGTTTGTTATCAAAAAAATGGCACCTATGATACCTACATAAAAGATCGCTATCTCTGTACTAGACTAACAGTCCACACACACCTTTCAAAAACCAGTGATAAGTTAACGATTTGAGTTTATTTTGTACATTCTTATCTGTGCTAACTAAAGCCTAAAACTATAAAATATCTGTTGTATTATTTAATTATTCAAATTAATTATTACATTAATTGAAATGTGATCTTATGATATATTTAAGTTATAAGCTAAACTTAAAGTACCATCGCCTTTTTAAGTGATATTATCACAGTTGTGTCACGTGACAGCACACTACACGACGTAGCGCGGCGTCTCTCGCACACAACTGCTGTAATATTACTTTATAATGTAGTTGTAGACTCTTTGAACGTAGTATATACCAGAAAAATGTTCTGATACTATTTTTTTAACTTGTTATGTTGTATAGAAAAATACCTTTTCGTTGAAACCTATTTTGGTTACTTTCTAATATTATAATAGTATAAAAAACGTGGTTATACAGTAAAGAGACTGATTAAAATATAAGTAGAATTTACAATATTGTTTTATTTCCTTTAAAATCTCTTAAGCATACCAGTCAGACAGTTCACCGCATGGCTACAGACGCCACTTAGGGTATGCTACGAAGGTGCTTGATGAACTGCAACGCATTGCCGCGCACCGACCAAACGCGAGACGTTGTATGGCGGTTCAGGTTTACCGTACCCATTTCCTCCCCCGAAGAGGTGGGTGTCCATGTTGATTCCTCCGCGTTACCATTAACCTTTTGAACGCCACGCTAATAACGAAGAACCGTGCTCCCGACGCCAAGCAATAAATAGATAGAATTGTATGCTTATTTCAGACACTAATTGTTACGTTACTACATAAAATTTTTAACACAAAATGTATTCTAAAAGTTATGTTCATCTTCTAAGAACATTTTGAATGTCCACTAACCATGTCTATTAGTAAAAATAGTGTTTTTAAAATACGAAATAGAGACAACTTTAGTTGTCGTGGCGTCTCAGGCACGAGATCGTTGAGCAACTATAGTTGTCATTGGCATGCAAAAGGTTAAGAGACTCGAGGAAGGACTTGGAGGCGTTTGCCCAGTTGTGGGACATTACAGGCTAAGGAAAAAAAAATTGCCGCTCTTCTTACTTTTGTTTATGTCATAAAGTCGAAAACAAACGACCGGCCGTGCGCCGTACGACTAACACATCGCTTCGGCACTGCAGCGGTTCGATACGAAACGCATAAATTGAAAGAGCCCATATGCATATAAATAAAGTTTTGGCCACAAAACCCCTCTCACGGCTCAAATGAAAGACAATTATTGTATCTTATCGATCCTCACTTTTGGCACAAAATTTGCAACCAAAAACTATCATTCAGCGCTTCCGTCAACCAACGTTGATAAGTACTTTCCGGCTCACCGTTGTCGTCCCGATCTCTGTCAATGCGGTGAAAGAGTCTTGGTCATCATGGCTTGTCCTACAGTAGGATCACGGGAATTTGTATTTTTGAACCGTTTGGGGTTAAACGCTCGGGACGTGGTGACGGTGACGAGCACGAGTTCAATATAAGTTACTCGCAAAGCGCTTGGTTGACTTTTAACGCATTGTAGATATGTTATTCTATAGTTATGTAAGTTTAGTTTAAATGTACATATTTTTTGTTAAGTGTATATAATAAAATTTCTGTCACGCTTTCTTTCTTTTTTCTTTTTTTTTTTGTTTTTGGCTCCTTCGTTAATGTTCGAAGATTTTGCCAATGTCAAGGTAGGAAATGACACTGTGGATCGGTAGGAAAAAAAAAAAAAAAAAAAAGGCACTATGACTAAAAGCCGGTAATTATCGGAGTTGTTAGTGTTGAAAAAGGACAAAAACATTTTGTTAGCGCTAACAGCACAATGGGAAGAGCATAACACACAGGATAATGGAAAATAAATAGACAAAATCTAAGAATAGATTTAAGTAAAATAAATATACAAATGTGTTACAGGTGAATATGATTAATATGGATAAATTTAATCAGGATCTTTACCATGGGAGAATGAACTAGGGTTAATAGAAATGGGATATTGATTGGGCGGGGGATATCATTAGGAAGAAGGTCATAAAGAGGGGTGACCAGACGAGGACATGAAAAAAATAAGTGTTCTAGAGTACCCTCCTCTAAACCACATTCGCAAATAGAATGATCTCTAATTCTGATTTTAGCCAAAAAAACTGGGGTACATACAAAACCGAGCCGCAAACGAATGATGACAGAGGTAGCTAGTTTCTCAAAACGGTTGAATTTACTAAACCAGGCTTTGTAAGGAATAGAGGGTTGAATAGTGCCGAAAAATTTGCCCTTAATTTTGCAAGTTTTTTGCCATAGAGTCTCCCAGCTCTTTACCATAGAGGGTTTGGCGGTACAGCACAGGTCTCGAGGGAAACAAGACTTAAGGTATGAGTCAACACCACAATGAATTGCTGCTTTAGCAAGTGAGTCCGCTTTTTCATTACCAACAATCCCCGAGTGACTGGGGATCCAAGCGAGTGCGACTTGTTTACCCGATCGGTGACAAGAGTATAGAAGCTGTTTGATCTGTAGAATTATGGGGAAGTTATAACGGGAACGAAAAGGGGATTTAATAAGGTCCTGAAGACAGCTTAAAGAGTCCGAAAGAATTAAAATTTTGTTTAAACTGTGGGATTCAGCGAATTTGACAGCTTCCAATAGAGCTATAGCTTCACCAGAAAAAATAGATGAGTGTGAGGAAATTTGGAAATTTAAGATAATTTTATATCTTGGAAACCACACAGCGGCACCCATAATGCTGTCTTCAGAGATTCTTGAAGCATCAGTAAACATAGTGAGCCAATCGAGCCAGTCCTCAGATAGGATCTTGTTTAATTTAATGAATGAATGAATGATATGAATGTAAGGGATTATTCTGTTGATAATATCAGAAAGTTTAATGAAATTATGACTAATTTATCGTGGTATGACATTTATAATGAAGATGACGCTAATAGAACATTCAATAATTTTCATGACATTTTCATCTTATTTTACAATTTATGTTTCCCTATATTTAAAACCAAAATTCATAGTAATAACACTTCACCTAAATGGATAACAAAGGGTCTAAAAATTAGCTGCAAAAATAAAAGAAAACTTAAGAAATCTTGTTTTCAAAAACATAATAAGGATATAAAGAGTACATACATTAAGTATAGTAAAGTATTAAAACGTTGTATTACCCTATCCAGAAAGTCGACAAATCATAGATACATTCAAAATTCTGATAATAAAAGCAAAGCTACCTGGAACATAATAAATAATAAAGCCGATACAATCAAAATTTATACGCAAATAGATGCACTAAAATATAATGATGAATTGATATCAGATCCAGTTCAAATTGCAAACGCGTTCAATGACACGTTCATCTCAGTTTCAGATAACAATAACTCAAAACAAAAATACGCTAAACAAAATTTTTCTCAGAAAGACATTAATCCTAATAGTATCTTCTTGCGTCCCTGCACGAAGTCTGAAATCTTGAGAATAATTAAATCTTTAAATAATAAAAAATCCGTAGGTTATGATGGAATCTCTACAATTGTAATAAAATCATGTGCGAAAGCAATATCACCTATTCTTTGTCACTTAATAAATGCATCGTTAGTAAACGGTGTTTTCCCTGACAGATTAAAAATTTCTGTAGTCAAACCTCTACATAAGAAAGACTGCACAGATGATATTAATAACTATAGACCCATCACTCTCATACCCATATTTTCTAAGATTTATGAAAAAGTTATGTATCACAGACTACGTGAGTTCTTAAACAAAAATAAAGTAATAAAAGAAGAACAAAATGGATTTCAAAGAGGCAAGTCAACAACACTTGCAGCTTTCTCTCTTGTCAAGTCTATTACAGAAAATATTGATAAAAAGCAAACCGCTATTGTAGTTTTCCTTGATATGAGTAAAGCGTTTGATTTAGTAAATTATGACAAGCTGTTAGGCAAATGCGAGCGCTATGGTATCCGCGGTCAGGCACTAGATTGGCTCCGTAGCTATCTCTATGGACGGACACAGTGCGTAGAAGTGTCTCGCTTAGATACAAACCTGGTATCAACGACTTACAGATCTCGCTTTGAGGGCAATCGGTCAGGTGTGCCACAAGGCAGTATTTTGGGGCCTCCTTTATTCCTCCTGTACGTCAACGATTTGCCGGACGTCACGAACCATAAGTGCGTGCTGTTTGCTGACGATATATCAATAATCATACCTAGCAATGATAACATTGAAAACCACGAAAAAGAAGTACATGAGACACTAAATAATGTAGTAGGCTGGTTAACACTAAATGACCTAAGGGTGAATCTTTCTAAAACAAAATATGTGAATTTTAGCAACTACAATCAAATTAAAAAACATAATTTCAACATTATATTTGATGACGAAAAAATAATTAGGGATGACAATATTAGATTTCTTGGTATTACCTTAGATGAGCACTGCAACTGGAAATTACACGTAGAAACAGTATGCAAGAGACTCAACAGATTTGTCTATGCTTTAAGACAATTAAGAAAAACAGTAGGTGAGACAGCAGCTCTCACTGCTTATCACGGCCATGTAAGCTCCATCTTAAGGTACGGTTTATTGTTATGGGGCAACTCGCCACACATTAGTAGAGCCTTCATTATACAGAAAAAGTGTATCCGTGCAATATGTAATGTCGGGCCCTTTGAAACATGCAGGCCACTTTTCAAGAAACTAGGATTACTTACTCTTGTGTCTATGTACATAATGGAAGTAGGGATGTTTGTGAGGAATCAATTACATTTGTTTGTGGACAGTAATGTAACCCGTAAATATAAGTCAAGAGATCCCACTAAATTGGAAACCCATACTGTTTGTAAAAGTGCATTGCATAAAAAAAATAGTTATAGGATGTCCATAAAAGTTTATAATAATATTCCGCGCCGGTTGAGAGAACTTCCTTTATATAAATTCCAAAAGGAACTAAAGTTATGGTTGGTGGAGAACTGTTTTTACACCTTAGGTGAATTTTTTAGCTGCGAGAGTTCGAAAGGTAAATAAGACTCCATAAAATTGTGACTTTGATTGTATTATGATATTTGTTTAAACTTTTGTTTCTTTTTTTTGTATTTGACATTGTTACATTTACATGATTATTTTAATCCATAAAATCCATAAAATTGTGACTTTGATTGTATTATGATATTTGTTTAAACTTTTGTTTCTTTTTTTTGTATTTGACATTGTTACATTTACATGATTATTTTGACATGATTATTGTTAACATTTGTAATTATTATTTTGATTAATTTTCATTATATACTGACATTATTTTTTTTATTTCAATAATACAATTTTAATGGAATATAAATATGTGTAATGAATCAGTGCATGCTTATAATCAATATTTAATTTAATTTTAACCAATATGTCCTACATTTGCACGCCAAAATTAAAGGCAGAATAAGAGGTCAATTTTATCTATGTTGTCAACTTTCTGTACCTTATTTACGCAAATAAATGATTATTATTATTATTATGTCCTTTATTTAAATTTATACTTATTCATTACATTTTTAAATATATATATATATATAAAAAAAACAATATACACTTAAAAATATAAAAAATAGCGTCCAACCGGCATCGGGAACAGGGTCCAAGCTGCCGGTGGTCAGGACCCCAGAGAGAGGAACCTCCTCACAATACGCGCCGTGTCAAGTAGTACTGCCTTCTGGATCAAGCCCTTGACCCAGACGCCCAACGAAAGCCTCCGAAGATGTTGGTCGAGGCTCTTGGCTATTAAGCCATTGGCAGTAACGACTATCGGCACAATGATTGCTGAGTCCACCTCCCACATGTCAACAACCTCGTGAGCTAAGTCCAAATATTTTATTTGTTTTTCTTTTTCTGCTTTCACGAGGTTCTCATCATGCGGGACGGTAATATCAACAATCATTGCTCGACGCTCTGATCGATCTATCACCACTATATCAGGCTTATTGGCAACAATAGTCCTGTCAGTGATGATAGATCGATCCCAGTACAACGTGACTTGACCATTTTCGAGAACTGGGTCGGGGACATACCTGTAGTACGGCACTTCAGATTCCACAAGTTTGTACTTCAAAGCAAGCTGCTGGTGGATAATCCTGGCCACTTGGTTATGTCTGTGCAAGTATTCGCCGTTAGCAAGACGAGAACAACCCGAAACTATATGTCTCAAGGACTCACCTGGGCAGTGACATGCCCGACATATGTCAACTGTACCATCCTTAATTATATATTTCCGGTAGTTGTTCGTCATGATAACTTCGTCCATAATTGCACATACAAACCCTTCGGTTTCTCCAAAGAGATCACCGAAGCGTAGCCAAGCCACGGACGCTAGAAAATCGACATCAGCTCCGTGAAGAGCTCGATAATAGCGCCCGTGTAGCTCCTTGCTTTGCCATACATCCTTGCGATCTTTGACGCTTAGTACGACAGGTGTGTGCCAGTTCTCTTTGCCAAGAGCGAGCGGTGTGAGGCCCTTATCCACTGCCACTACATCTCGATGCATCCCCACGTCCACCTGGAGGAAGTACTCCCTGAGGTTACATATCTCGCGATTATGAAGGGTCTTGGCATTCAGAAAGCCTCGACCCCCACACTTTCGCGGGATATATAACCTCATCACAGATGACCGTGGGTGGTGCATTCGATTGGCAGTGAGCAGTGTCCGGACTCTCCTATCCAGGGCGTCCAACTCAGTCTGAGTCCACTTGAGTATGCCAAAGGAGTACATTATCACGGGCATGACCCAACCATTAAAGGCACGCACCTTGTTACCACCCGATAAGACACTTTTCAGTACCTTATTCAGGCGGCCAAAGAAACGTGTCTGTAATGTTTGTTTCATGTCAGCAACACTAATGCCTAACGCCTCTGACATACCCAAGTACTTGTATGTTTCCGTTGCAGAAAGTGACCTCAGGTTTATAGAATCCGAGAGCTGAATGCCCTGGGATTCCATAATCCTACCTCGTTTTACATGCATGACTGCACATTTGTCAACACCAAATTCCATTCTGATGGAATTACTGAAGCTTTCAGTGATCTTTAGTAACTTCATCAGTTGCAACTCACTGGAGGCAAATAATTTAAGGTCATCCATGTATAACAAGTGGGAGATTACCTGGCTACCTCTCCGCAACGTATAGCCTTGCCCTGAACCCTCAAGCAGAGTGCTGAGAGGATTCAGGGCTAAGCAAAACCACAGTGGACTCAAACTGTCACCCTGGAATATTCCACGCTCAATCTTAATAGGTTCACCTCTCCGTCGGATATCCCTACATCCTGGATAGTGAAGTACCGTACTCCACTGCCTCATACATGACAACAAGAAGGCGTGTAAAGTTGTATTAATTTTATACAGCTCCAACACCCTCATGAGCCATGTATGCGGCACCGAATCGTAGGCCTTCTTATAATCTATCCAACATGTCGATAGATCCTTCTTAGAGCGGCGAACCTGTTGGCATATGGTCATGTCAATAAGGAGTAGCTCCTTAGTACCACGGGATCCACTTCTACATCCATTCTGAGAGGCAGACATAATAGAAAAGCTATCTATATGATTATTAATCTTTTCTCTCAGAATGGATGTGAGAAGCTTATAGATGGTGGGTAGGCACGTAATAGGCCTGTAATTTTTAGGATCCGTGGTACTACCTGTTTTATGGAGCAGATGGGTACTACCTGTAGTCAAGAACTCTGGGAGCGACCCCGATTCTACGGCAGACTGGAATTGAGATGCCAAGCAACCATGCGAGCTCTGCAGCCATTTTAACCAAAAGTTCTGCAGTCCGTCCGGTCCTGGTGATTTCCAGTTGGACATTGGACAGACTGCAGAGGCTACATCTTGGGGGCTGATAGTAATTGCCCCCATCTCCTGTATATGCTCACATGATCGCTCAACCTCTCTCATCCAATCGCCTTCAGAGTGGCCTTTATTATTATTATTATTAATATTAGCACTAGGGTCGTTTTTGGAGATGCCAAGGCTGAGAATTACCTCTGGTTGAAAGACCAGTGAATCGTAGCTGAATTCGAATAAGGGGTTGATATTTGACTGGGAAAGAGAGATGGGCAAATCATTAATTTTTCGGAAGCTGTTGATGAGGAGAGGAGGATCCTTGTGGGCCCAGTAGCTAGAGGACCGAGTTAGGTCATAAAGAGTTTGAACAAGGGGGAGAAGGGGGTGGGATTCTGTCACGCTTTGTCCCATCGATTAATAAAGACTGTCATAATATAATTCTATCTATATATTCCCAGCCTTTTGGGCACACTCCCGGCTGGCAATGATGCGGACGAATTTTTTGATGCGATTTTTTAAGCCTTGTATATAATATCTTTGTATATATATGTTTGTAAATATTTTAATTTTAGTTTTATAAGTTTGTAAATATTGTGCATTTAATTTAAAATAAATAATTACAGAACAAAATCTATATATTCTGTGGTAAAAGTCAAATGAGTGACGTAACGCCGTGGAAAACAAATTAGAATCTCGCAAGCGTGTTATCTACAACTTTATATAGATATCTTTAGTTTTTCACCAAGTTACTATGCATTCTACAAACTATAACTATTACAAGTATTGCATGGTGCCTCAGTGTGAAAGCTCAAGTAGAAAAACGCCGGAAAAAGTATTTATTTACGTTCCAAATAACGATAAAGTTCGGAAAACTTGGCTGAAACTCGCAAAACGTACTGATGCTCATAGCTTATCAGCTAAATCAAGAATGTACTTTTGTGAAGATCATTTTGATGTAAGTGGCAGTAACTTAAGTTTGTTGTGCCTCAAGTAATTTTTAAAACAAAAAACTTTTTATTATTGATAAAATACATTTTTTTTATATTTGTAAAAGCTAAGCTGAGGCTTGGAAACTAGTCCTTTTAGCGAATTCGAGCACTAATTAAATACATATGTTTATGATTTGTTTGCTTACCAAACTATAGGCTCTACTTAGTTCGGGACCTTTTTTTTAAACGGGAAAGTTAAAAAAAGAGCTCCTTTATTTTTTTCCAAATATGTTACTGCTTAAATAATATTTAATGAGTAGAGGAGTACATAGTTCTTTTGGTTTTAAACTACAAAGTCATATTTAAGTTGCAAAAATTAATGTTTTAAACAATATTATTCCCTTCCATACATAGAAATTGTAATTATACTATATTAGAATAAGACTTAATAATTACACACACACTGTAAACTTAAATTTTTACTAAAATTCAAAAAACATATTTATATTTTCTGTTTCAGCTAGAAAATGACATGGAAAACTATATTAAATATAAATTGGTTGGTGGTGTTATAAAACTTAAAAAAGAAGTTGTTCCACATAAGTTTGCATGTCATAATACAAATAATGTGAGTATGACAACAAATAGTACATTATAAAAAAACTAAGTTTTTACAATTTAAAACTCATTATGGAAACCTAAATTCTAAATATTGGAATCTAAAATAATTCTAAGATTTGATGATTCATGCTTAATAATTGTATGAGGAGTCTTTTCCTAAACAGAGAGATAGTTGGATTAACTTAAAGTAAACCACTCAACTAGAGAATTGTGGAATGTCTTAGAGAAGGCCTTTGCCCAGCCGTGGGTATCTACAGGCTTAACAGGCTAGGAAAAAAAAAGGATCAGCCAAAACAGAATCTGTTTTTCAGATTAGTATAGATATTCTGGACAATATTTTTTTATGTTACATTTTTGCCTAATTTTATTATTATTAAAAACCTATATTGTATTATTGTCCCACTGCTGCAAAGGCCCCTATTATCCTTCCATTGCTCTCTGCAGGCAAGTGTAGTGCTTATTAACAGTTTTGTTTTTCTCTTTAGGGACCAAGACAAGGACTCAATGGTCGAGTTGCAAAAAGTGATGATGTTCAAAGTACAAAGGTGAAAGGTAAAAGAAATGCAAACTCCTTTGACAGAGTGTACTCCATTGCTTTAAAGGTATATTATTTATTCTGAACAAAAATAAATTTGTGTTGAATACACGATTAAAACAAAACAATACATACAGTATGTATATTTGAACGACGGACTTATTCAAACCACCAATAGTTTATGCATAGACTTCACCAATAAACGTATAAACAATAAAAAAAACCCTGATTAATGACGAACAAAATCGTTCCAAAAAAGTCCTAATAACTTCGCAACGTTTTAACACCCTCGCGCTTATTGAACATATGCGCGGTCAATGACCGACGTCGACGTAGGTATGAATGCATTTCACTGCGCGGCACTCGTCGTCGACATCACAAGGGGCGCGGGGGGGCTTGCGCGCTCGCTGCCTTAGCGGCGGCACGTGTTTGGCGCGTGATATTAGGCATTTTGCGCTCTGTGTTCATAAATACTGTATTTTATAATTTTATCGGATAGTTATATGAAAAATTAAGGTCATAGTTTTTTTTAAATATTTGTGACGAGAATCGAATACTGACCACCCTCCTTCAATAAGTTCGTCGTTCAAATATACATGCTGTATACAGACCTAATGAAAAGTACTCTATCACCCAAGTCTGCTCATACCCTGTCTGTATACCAAAGTTCATCCAAATCCATTCAGTAGTTTCAGCGTGATTGACGGACAAACAAACATTCACATTTATAATATTAGTGTGATTACATATTATTTATTTATTTAGTAATAGGCATACATCAACAACATAAAAAGTGTATACGAGAGACTTTGTCTCAGATTACTTCATGAAAATGTATGTTTTTTCTTAATTTTTTATTCTTATTTTTTTTATTTTTACATTATGATTTCTACTTCATTTTACTTTTGTATAATTCTTAATACTTAAAACTGTTGTTGTATCACTCACATATTTTTGCATGCTGTGGTCTCCTATAGTTGAAGGAGTACACAGGATGCATACCCCTGTACTTGATTTAAGAATTTGATGTGTACAACCTTTGTTGGAGGCCCATAAATAAATAAATAAATAAACATAAACACATACATTTACAAATATTTACTACAGTTTACATAATACTTAGGGCACTTAATTTCTCAAAAAATACATTTATCTGTAACCAACCATTCTTTACAGACCAGTATAGAAGAAATAATAGGATGCATTTACGAATTCTTTAAAAAGGAGTATGAATATATACAAGAACATTACGGACATTTACTAGATATGTCGCTATTTTGTGACTACAAGGATCGCACGGCGAAAGCCACGGGTTTCGACACAGATGTCATAAGCAGGGTTTTGAAGGAACTGAGTGTAAATGGGGGGTACAAGAAACGGAAAGTCAAGAAAAATGATAAATATCGTAGTGAAAGGTGAGATTACTTGTTATCTTAACTTGAAAATATACGAATTTGACTGGTCTGTTGGTCTAGTGGTTAGTGGCTTTTGGCCCTGACTGGTATACCAGAGGTTGGTGCTGTACCTGTGTTCGATCCCCACCCAGGATAGATGTTTGTGTGATGAGCACGATCATGCGAAATGTCTGTTTACGTCATAACTATTTTTTTTGTAATGATAATTTTCTCTGTAATGTTTTTAGTTTTTTTGTGATCAAAAAACATGAAATTTGTATAATTAAATTATTCTCTTATGGACTAGTTAAGATAAGAATAATCTAGATTTTTTTTTGAAATCTCAAGACTTTTATCCAAATTAGGCAACAATTTAGCACTTTTTGAAAATCAAGATTAATAATTAATTATAGACAGCACCCCATCGCCCACGCTTCACCGCTTCCTGTGCTATTGCTGCGGGAGAAGAAACGGCGCAACAAACTCCTCAGCAGCACGCTGTCTTTCAATTTATAATATTCTAAGATTTTAATATAAATAAGAATCATGCCAGATAAATTATGATATTGAAAAAATATACCAATAATGGAATTCAGTTTGTATTACAGTAATAGTGATTCAGATTCCAAAAATACCAATGCAGCAGAGGACTCCCATATTATTTCCAAAACGCAATCGAAGCCGACTCAAGAATTATCCATACAAGTCAAAATTGAAGCTACGGATGAAGAAATACAAAGGTACGTACAGACATTTAAATCATTATCTACATATTAGACCAGGACAGACGTTCCATGACCAAATAGGGATAGTCCTAAAAAAGGGTCAGGTCAGGAGTACCCTAAACCGACGGGCGTGTATGAAGCGACTGATGAGTGTGGATGAAGCTAAAGTGGTATGCCAGGATCGTAGCAAATGGAAAGATGTGATCTCTGCCTACCCCCAAGGGAAAGAGGCGTGATGTTTATGTATGTATGTATGTCTTCCCCAGTGTCTGTCTGTCCTCGATAAACTCAAAAACTACTGCACCAATTTTCATGATATTTTCACTAATGTATAGAGTGGTTCTTGAGGAAGGTTTTAGTAAATAATTTGTTAAGTTTTTGTATAAATTGACTATTGTAATAACGATAGTGGTTGGAAATGTTGTACAGTTATAATAATAAGTATGTTTACTCATAACACAAGATATTCTCGTATACTTCATTTGATACTAGATGGCGTTGTGGGAATGTGAGTCATATTTATTTTTTTGTTTATGTACAGAACGCAACCGACTCAAGAATTATCTATTAAAGTTGAAACACATGAAAATGATGAAGAATTAAAACAGTAAGTATTCAAGTCTCAGCTTATTTATTGTTTAACAATACTAACTTAGATAGGAAAGGGCGACCTAAGAAACGATGGAGGGATTGTATGAAAGATGATATGGCTGCAAAGAGTGTTACTTGCGAGATGACGTCAGATAGGAACGTGTGGAAGAAGACATGCTGCGCCGACCCCAAATAATAATTGGGATAAGGGCAGAGGAATGATGAATAAAGTACCAACTGATATGTCCCGGTATTTTTAATCGATTTCCTGAACGGGATTCTCAATTCGTATGTTTGTTTTTTGTTTGCTCAAGTATAATTTCGCCGCATGCTAAATAATTAACAATAAATATTTTCTTGTTGGTAAGAGTATAGGTATACTTCTCAAATGATCCCATAGTTTATTAAGTCTGGATCCGATAGAGACATATTTTCTGATTTTAATAAATTTGTTTCAGCACGCTTAGATTAATGGCAGCTGAAGCCACAGAAACTTTAGAAATGGACTCTGACACTTATACAGTACAGTAAGTATACAGTAAAACTATATATAATTCATGTCTATTATAATAATAAACGAGCCTATAATATAGGCCTGGGCTGGGCACAGGCCTCTTCACATATAGGTAGGGTTCAACTATATTAAATTCGACATATTATATTTTGTTACAGAAATCGATCACCAGCTACCCAAAGAAACCGATTTGATGTGAAAACGGAAAATGATATTTTAGAAAGTGATGGGTAAGTTTTCTAAAATTTTGAAACAAAAATAAACATTTTAAGAAAGATCGCATAGCTATCCCGATAAATATAAGTGAGTAAATCGTTATCATAACTAACCTAACCCAACTTGCAAAAAATCTTAATATTTTCAGTATATTGTCTTTACATACACGTGTAAAGTACAATCTTATTAAATTCCGGAATTAAGGACCATGATAATGATAATAATGTCTCCTGACCGATTTCGGCCACGGTGGCTAGTGTTACTATGACACCAGCCAGCTACGCAGGACATGTTATAGTGTACAAGCGTGTGCTAACACAGGTGCACTCTCTGTTCCTTTACTCTCATAGCCCGATGGGACGGCAATCCGACACGAGCGGAGAGAGATCAGGCGCAGCACCCACATTTTTACGTGCCTTCCGAAACTCGGCCCATGATAAAATAAAAAGATGTTGTATCTTACTATATCCGCCCTCCCCACTTAAGCGTCACGTGATTGGAACGGAGATTACAGTTCAAATTATTTGTTTCAGACTATCATCTGACGACTTGGAGATTAAAGAAGAAATGGATATTGGTGAAGAGATACCATAGCTTTGATTTACAAAATTGTTGATAATTTGAAATTACTCTAGTCTTGAAAATATTTGTCCTAAAAAAATCGTGGTCGCTGTTTATCTGTTCGCTTAAATCTTTAAAACTATGCAACGGATTTTGAAGCGATTTTTTTAATAGATAGAGTGATTCAAGAGAAACCTTTTTACGTATATTACATCCGTATTTCACCCGTGAAAAGCAGGGGCAAGTCGCTAATAGTAAATAAATAAGTGTAATAATAAATCTATCGTATTTTCTTCGTGTCTGTATAAATTCGGGATGTGTTGACCAAAGAACCTTGGTATGACTACTGCCTTAACATGATAAATCTGACTTTATTTTTTTCTCTTATTTTTAAATGTTTTCTTTAGAAATTCTTCTAATTCGAATTGTTGTTTAAGTTAATTCGCCACAATGCTGTAAATCCTTGTATTGTTATTTAATTTTTAATTATTAAGTATTAATTTATTTATCTAAGAATGAGCTTCACAAAGACTGATATGTAAAATAAATATATTGTTAAAATACTGGTGAACTTTATTTGACGACCCACGTCATCACCCTTGTATAGAAAGAAGAAAGAAAATAAGAATTCTTAGACGGAACTAGTTATCATTTTCCCACTTTATCAAAAACTTGTGACATAGATTTTGAGTCTAGTGACGTCACAAATAGTTATAAACGTCATAAGCCTTTATTAGTCCGTCATAAGCCTTTATTCAATAGGTCAGTCAGAATTAGACACTTATTTTTTGCTTTTTTCGTAATCAAAAACTTAAAGACTCCGCGGTAGCGAATTTGTCTTCATCTTCCTGTCTTTATCCCAGGTTACTAGGGTTCGGCACAAAACGTTTTTTTTTCATTCTTCCCAGTATTATTTACTCTTTTTTATTCTTTTCTTTCCCTACGCCGCCGCGCCGTAGAAATTAAAAAAAAAAATATTGACGTCATTCGACTTTTTGACTCAATATTACATCTCAACTATTTTATTAAGTAGTACCTAGTTATTATTTCTATAAAGCAAAAATAAACTTGTATTCCTCCTAGTTGAAAGAAAAGAGGACATAAGTCAACAACCCTTTGTATAACAGGAACTGACCTCAGATTGCATAAGACATGGGAGGTCTTTGTCCTGCGAAACTCGGTCAGTTGACGCAGGTCAACGGCACAGAAACCGCTTTAGAAAATACGAAACTGACATGTCATAGATACAAACAAGCATTAAACATGGAAAATATTCATTTTTGTTCCATTTTGTACAAAAATATGCAGATAAATGATATAAATCTAACCCATTGTAATATTACGTAGCAAAATATGTCGGATATGCACCTTTGTTCTTTATCGATACCTGAATTGCAAGAACGTCTGTTGTGAGCATGCGTCGATATTATCAAATCAATTACAGGGTCATCGGACGCACTACTAGTACCTGTATTGATAATAAATTAGTTATTGATTTAAAACACTAAATTTACGTTACCAGATGACGTTTTATTTTACCTGTTGATCTAACCTGCACACAAATTCGCGCGACTCTAGCACGGAATCACATTCTAAAGCGAAATTACTGTATAAATTTTGTGCTTTTGGGCAATATTGTATTCTATTAAATAAATAAAAAGGATTTTTTTCATATTAAAAATTGTACTACATGAACGGTGCTTTATATAAATTCAGAAACGTAGCAGTAACTAAACGTGCTAACCACAGAACCGATATGAAGTTGTCAAATGGGCGCGGTGGAAACTGCGCAATCAGCCGCGCACCGGCTGTTTGACTTCATGTCAAAATTGAATTAATTATATTATTATCTAAACAAAGAATTTTGCATATTAAAATCACAGTGGTTATTCTACGAAAATGGCGAAATGTGCGGTGCAATCTTGCACCAATAAATCCGACAAAGACTCGCCCGAAGGGGTCACTTTTCATCCGTAAGTAATATAATTAATATTTTAATTACTTATAAACTTTAATTACAAATTTCACATCAATATTGGTTTAATAAATCGTTATAAAACTGCAAGACGTTGCTTCTGTTCGGGAAATGTCTTAACATAATATGTTCTTAAAAACAAAACAAAAACAAAATGTCAGTTCTGCATTGTTTTTTAATTGCCTTTCTTTGTGGATTGTATTATTCAGCCAGTGTAGTACTAGCTGAATATAAAATAATGCAATTTTTAAAAATAAATTCTTAATTGAATTTACGAATTTAACCAAATTAAATTGTTATGTAGTTTCAATATTTTTATATCCCACAGCAAAAGCTTGCGATAAATTATTGCAATTAAACCACAAAAAAAATCATATTATATATTACACTGCTCATGCAAATGTTATTTTTTATACAGAACACAAACTTAAAAATGGCTACCATTTTTTTTCCATATTGGCGCCCAACCTGGGACTAACATTTATGATCCAGAAAAGCTATTAAAATTTATCAAATCTTGAGAACTAAAAGTATCAATTGCCAATGGTAATGCTGCTTTTGCAAACAAAAGGTTTCGGATGATATCCTTTGTGTACAAGCAATTAATTCTTATATTTTTAGACATTTGACCGCTGTAGTGAGAAATAGATGACAAAGTATGTGTTCAATATGCCATGAGCATGACTAGTTGGATGAAAGTTAGTTGCTATGAATTAGTCCTGTAACCGCTTAAATGTATTACAGGATAATAATTGTAGTCTGGTGCGGGGAGCTTGCTTTTGCGTTTTTGAAGTAGCAGGAAAAAAAATAAAGTTATAACTTATAATGCATAAAAGTATGTATGTATTATCTATTAATTAATCTGAAAGAAATCTATCATCATCATCATCATCTTCCTGCCCTTATCCCATTTTACTTGGGGTCGGCGCAACACGTTTTTTCCTTCCATTTTTCTCTATCAGACGTCACACTATCATTTAATCTGAAAGAAATCTATTTATTCTAATAATTCTTTCTATCATTATAGAATTTAATAGAAATTGGCACCATTTGTGCTTCATTGATCAAATGATAAATAAAATTACTAAAAGCAAAATAAAGAAGTTAGTTTAACTTATATTTCAATTTAAAATTATTGCACACAACTAGACTAATTTAATTTTTCACAGCTGTAACTATGGTGTACAATAAAGAGTATTCCATTCTAATTTATAAATATAATTGATTTATTAATATCTATTCTGATTTATTTATATTAAATAATGTAAAGATGTTGACATTACTTTTTTTTTTCTATACTTTTACTAATATTACAAAGTTTGACAATCCGCAGTGAGCTAGCATGGTGATCAATGCTCAAACCTTCCCTATAGGGCAAGGTTTGAACATTATATAAGTATATAGGCTGGTTTATTTATTTTTGACATTGTAAGGGGTAATCTACTTAACTAATTTTAGAAGTTAGTTTAGTAGATCCTGTGTGTTGATTAGTTTAGTGAACAAAGCTACATTATTTTTGCACTGTCCTAGGTTATTTTACTGACACTTTAAGGCCAGTAGGGCCAATGATAGTAGGTATTTACAGAAGGTAGGGAAACAAAAATGTAGGAATAAATATGATTGCATAATTAAAATGATTTAAAATTTATCAATGCAACAATCTGTTTTTGAACTCAAACATTTAAATACTAAATAAAAAGAATGTCTGTTGCCCAATTTTCTAACACTATTTTAGGTTCCCAGGATTTCCGCAAAATAACATAGAGAAATTCTCATGGTCTTTCTTTGTGTGGGGTACTTTACTTTTTTCTTCTTCCATATATATAATAATTAATTGCTGTTTGTTAGTCTCGATAAAACTCGAGAACGGCTAAACGGATTTATCTTACCTTGGTCTTGAAATGTTCGTAGGTCTAGGGAAGGTTTAAAAGGTGAGAAAAATAAAAAAATTGCCGGGCAAACCCTAAAAACAGCCCTTTTCTATTCCTATACATACGTTTAGGTCTTTTATTTATCGGATGGGGCAGTACGAAGTCTGCTGGGTCAGCTAGTTTTAAATAATTAGGACACCCCCACTCTAGAATTTAATCCTTGTGTCGCGGGTAGTTTTACTATCATTCAACTCACGTGTACAAAGACACTCAGAAACAGAACAAGAGACAAGTATTTGTGCAATAGAGCACAAATACGCGCACTTGTCGTACGCGGGGATCGTACCTGCGATACGTCGCGCAAATTTGGTAATTGGCTTGGTGACCTATACCACTCGGATATCCGTGCAGGGACTCATACTGACTTACGGCTTTCAGTATGATCTCTGATTCTCTATTATACTGGTCTGTTTTTAGGGTTCCGTACTCAAAAGGTAAAACGGAAACGGAAGTTGTAACGTCTACCTGTTACCGTTATAAACATTGAGCAAAAACATAAGAAAAAACACGTTAATTGTTTTTAGACTCCCTTATTATTTTTTTGATTTTTTTTATTATGTATTTGTTGTTATAGCGGCAACGGAAATACATCATTTGTGAAAATTTCAGCTTTCTAGATATCACGGATTATAAGATACATCCTGGAGACAGACAGCGGAGGCTTAGTAATAGGGTTCCGTTTTACCCTTTGGGTACGGAACCCTATAAAGGCGCATAAATTGGAAAATAGTGTGGAAGAATATTATTAATACCTACTTCTAAACACCTACCTTTATTAACACCTACTTCTTGTTTTCTCTGCACCACCCTATGGGAGAATTGGTAGAGAATGCCTCAGGCATTAAGTCCGCCATTGTACAATTTACTTGTATAAGAAGCATAAATAAAAAAATAATATATGTTCTTTGTTTTAGGTTCCCCAAAGACCCTCGTATGAGGCAAGTATGGATCGACGCGACTGGTAACGGCTCTGATTGGACGCCGGACAAGCACCAGGTCTGCTCCGAACATTTCAAAGACAACTGCTTCCAACAGCTAAAGAAAAGCCGCCGACTCTTCGTTTTTGCTATCCCGACGTTGAAACTGGAGAGTTTGCAGCCGGTAAGAATTTATAACGAGTAGTTAGTAGTTTAGTTATAAATGTAGATATTTCTTGTTTTAGTATAATAAATTAATTATCTTAACGAGTAGATATATAATTTTATGATATGACTGCAATTTTCGTAAAAAAGAGTCCAAGTTTTTGCTTCAAGCATACATATGCTGGACATGAATGTGGATGGATGTAGGGGAAGAGGACGACCAAAGAAACGATGGATGGATTGTATGAAAGATGATATGGCTGCAAAGAGAGAGAAAGAGAGAGTTTACTTGCGAGATGTCGTCAGCTAGGAATGTGGGGAAGAAAAAGACATACTGCGCCTTTTCATTTTATAAGTCAAGTATTTTTTAATTTCTACTTACTTTTTTATTGTTATAGAAGGTGATTAAGAAGGCAGCTCGACCTCCTCGTGAGGCAGTACCTGAGGAGCCCGATGGAGAGACTCCAGAGTTGAATGAAGAGATGAAGGTATTTATTTATTTAAAAATACCACTAAGAAATTTCATCTTTAAGTTAAATTACACTCAAAAATTTGGATAAAAACTCTACCAATTCTATTTCTATGCTGTATTGCTGAGTCAGTTTCTAGTCTTAGCGTAATTACCGTGATTAAAATTAATCAAGACGGAGAAGAGAGACGAGAGACCTAAGAAGAGATAGCGGGACGATCTGGACGCATACCAGCGAGACTGGTGGAATCGTTCCAAAGATAGGGAGGTGTGGAAACGAAATGGGGAGGCCTTTGCCCAGCTGTCGGTTAAAATAGGCCAATAAAACAAAATCGACTGCAAACTTGATTTATTTTGCAGAAAAGGAAGCGTTTGGATGAGATCTTCGTGAAGCCGCTATGCTCAAGGTGTAAGAAGCGCGTGGCGCATATAACGAGTTATCAGTTGGAGGTAAATATTATAACAGAATTTTTATAATGACTTTCGTAAGGATTATAACACAAAAGTAATATAACAAAAGCTTCTTTTCATGTATGGTTAATGTACAACCTGGTGTCAGAGTTTAAGCCACCTGTAGGCCTCTGACGTAACAACACACACCATTGAAACATTCAAAATCAAACGGTTTTTTTTTCGAGTAGGCCTTTTCAGGCACGTCCAAAACGTTACTGACTCTAGTTGCGTTTACATTCTCAGGTGTGCCGGTTTCCTTTCTTTTACTATGTTTAAACATCTTTGTGTTTATTTAACAAACTTCTTATTTCTATACCAAGTTTACCTATCTACTGTTCCCTTTGTTCAAGGGGCAAGCCAAATCCATCGTGTCAAAAGTGTATCAGTTTATCCAAGAAGAATTCAAAGACATAAAGGATCGTTACGGCGATGCTATCGACCTGACGCCGCTGTCCCATTTCCGTAAACGGACCGCATATGCATGTGGAGTGAGCTACAGGACTGTTGGCCTAGTGCTGAAAGAGGAGCAGGCCTGGAAAGAGGCCAGGGGCTCGCCTGTTCCGGAGCCTCCGGCCAAACGGCAGAAGGCAATGCCAGAGCAAACTGATGGGGAGAGGTAAGAATAATAACGTCTCCTGACCGATTTTAGCCACGGCTGCTAGTGTTACTATGACACCAGCCAGCTACGCGGGACATATTATAGTGCACAAGCGTGTGCTAACACAGGTGTTCTCTCTATTCCTTTACTCTCATAGTCAGACGGGACGGCAATTCGACGCGACCGGAGATATATCAGGCGCAGGATCCACATTTTTACGTGCCTTCTAAAACACTGAACTATTTCTAAACCGCAAACAACATTCGAAAAGTCGGTGTGCCCCGTAGTGATCGAACTCTAGACTACTGAATTGGCAGTCCTATGGTCTTACCACAAGGTTATCACACCTTCACGGCACGGTCTCCTGCTTTCTTGTGGTGTATACCCTCATCTGTGCTTCGTTGAGCAATAAATTTACACCCAATTTTTTCCTTAAATGAGAGTCATAATATTTTCGCCCTGGTTTTAAACTTTCACACGCTAACAAGACAAATTTTGTTTTAGTCCCATTGAATCTTCTTCAGAAGAGATAACCACAGAAGAATCGAACTTCGAAACAGAACAGAACAGCACAGAAATAGATGAAAGAGAAACAACAGAGAAAGAGACGAGCTCAGATGGAACACAAGAAGAAATGATGGACCAACGAATTCTGGACGTCAACCAAAATTATAATGACAATGCTGATATCATAGAAAGTGTATCAATTGAGTTCGAATTTCGTGATATGGAAGCCAATTCCAACTCGAATCAATCTTCCGACCAACAGGTTGATGAACCTACAACGTCATCTATAATGAATCAAGACATTCAAGAACAACAAAACGAACCAATACAAGAAATGAATAACTTTGAACCAATTCGACAACTGGGAATCAAAAATCAAACTCCAATTGAACTTGATCAACCTATTCTCGAATCGACAATAATCGCGGTGGTTGATCCGAATCAATCAGCTGACATGAATGAACGTGTCAATCAAGTTATGAACTCATTGAATAGCGGTATGGAACCGACTTTGATTATGGTTGATTCAATGGCGAATCAATCAGATTTGCTACCACCAGGCCAGGGCTTGTTAGACCAGGCCATGATTGAACCAGGAAAAATTTCGATGCTTGATCCGGTTTTGCACCCTGAGATGGAACAGCCACAGATATTTGAGCCTCGTTTTGATATGGACCGTGGAATTATAACCGTAATGGGAGATATATCAGCAATTGAGAATCCTTGCAATACTATTCCCTGGTAAGTTTATTATCAATCTTTTCAATCATCAATCTATCCAATTAGTCTATCGGTCTAGTCAGTTGTTTAACAACACTTGCATATATCGTTTTTATATTTTCGCGACTTGTACACATATTTTAGACGACAAACCAGTTCTTTTCTCCCGACGGTTCGACGTCTACCAGTGACCACGGTCAGTGTAACTCGACCGAAACGTCGGGAAACTCGACAGAAATGAAATATCGAATTATATCGTGAATAAGACCCGTTTGTCGTCTAAAACACTTGCACAAATAATATACAACGTTGATAAAAGCGAGAGGCATTAAATGAAACCACATATACTATAAGCGCCTACTGCTAATCCGAAACTATTAAAAAAAAGTTTTCAAGAAGTATACGAAAAAACTTTTTTCAAAGAACTTAAATAGCTTAATTATTAACTTAAAATGTAAACACCCTTAATAAAAATTTACACTGACGTGCGGTGACCTGCGTAACAAAACGGCAACATCGCATTTGTACCTATCGCATAGCGCGTGCGGCGGGCTCACACACAGCAGAGCGGCCGGGTTTGATGTAGACGATAATGTAAACAAGTGGTGTAGGTATCGTTGGAAAGTATGATCAATGATCATAATCTATATATATAAAAATGAAACCCGTTTTCCTTGGTCACGGCATCACGCGTGAATGTCTGGACCGATTTCACTAATTCTTTTTTTGTTGTATTTGTTATTATTAGGAGAAGGTTCTTACGGAAAAAAATATTAAGAAAAGACCTTGGTTTTTTTGTCCCTTTACCACGCGGGCGAAGCCGCGGGCAGAAGCTAGTAAACAATAATAATTCATTGTTATACTTACACATTAAATCTTCAATTGTTGGAAATGTCCGCCGTTTGCATTAATACACAAGTTATAACGACGTATAATATTGTTATTTAATCGTGCAATAAAATCTCTGTTTGTTGAATTTTTTTAATTTATGAAACGCTAAAATAATTCGGTTTTTAAGTTCCTCTACGGTATTCACGTCTGTTGCATACACTTCACCTTTCACAAAACCCCACAAAAAAAAGCAGTGTATGTAGCACGAGGCATTATGGATGTCTTACGTACCTAATTTACAAAATTATTAAAAACTGCACACACAACTAAACTTAAACTAACTTGTTCTGTCACAACATAAATCACTATCTTAGAATAAGAAGTTTGGTGTCCTATCACAATAAAAACTTAACAATATTAGAGAATATTGAAAACCGGACGCGTGAGCGACAATAATTTGTGCTTAATTGCGTAACGTGCACCCCGGAAGCGACGCGTCTTCGCACTAAACAATGTAAAAATCGTGTCCTTGACGTACTTATCCGAGTCACCGCCGCCGTCGCCCGCGCAATAGCAACAGACTGATCTATTTCTATTTCTGTTACGCTTATTACATTAGAGTGAGATGACCGTGATCTGTACTTTCTTTTAAGGAAATGTTTGGTAATAGTGCACTTGTTTGTATTGCAAACTTACGATGCGGAGCGGCAACGTCGCGTGAATTTTGTTGTTTTGGGGTGAATGACTCTTAGATAACTATGCCTATAAAACTTAGCACCTTAACACCTACAGCAACTTAACACCTAGTCAGGAAGATACAGCTTGTTCAAACTAAAAAAAAACTAAAAAAATATCCTGTGACTAAACTATTGCTTACATTGATTTGATTTTTATTGTGTAGCCTTATAATGATATACAGAATATGTGGTTTCATTTAATGCCTCTCGCTTTTATCAACGTTGTATATAATCGTAGTACAAAATCACCGCGTCAGCGATGTCCCTATAATGTTAGGTCCTTGAAAGTATATTTCTAACATTTATGTGGTTTAAATTATATTTAATCGCAGCGAGGAGGAAGTTACTTCGACAATGATCAGTGACCCTCAAGATCCGCAACCAGAGTTAGACACAGAAGACGTACAAGACGAATCACAACTCAACAGGTATGTATAACTCTCCCATTGCTGGGATACGACTTCTTGTCATATAATCTCTCAGCGAGGTCCAGTATAGGATTCTGTGCAAGAAAATAGGAAATTAAATGCGAAAAAATAGTACACAGTTATTGTTAGTACTCGCACGCGCCCGAACGAAATCACTCGGCCGACTCCTACAAATTGGCGCCCAACGTGGGGCGATGGACGGTTTGAAACTAAATGCGAAATTTGAGTCATCGTTACAATCTTTAATATTTTTGATGGTGATGACACGGTGCAATGAACAAATTCAAACTCTCGTAAAGTGAAGTCGGTAGCTTAGTTGGTAAAGCGACTGGCGCGTTAAGCCAGGACTTGCAGGTTTAAGGCCTGTCTGAAGTTTGAATTTTTTCATTGTATTATTTATATTTAGTTCAAAGTGGTTCATTCTCAAATGAAGACGCAATATCTTTTATAAGAAGAGCTCATTACTTGTAACCGTAATTGTGATATTTCTTCCGTAGTCGCGGAGAAGCATCAAATGACTCCGTTACCGATCAGTACGATCAGCAAAATGATTCTGACGGCAACCAGTACACTCAGCAAAATGATTCTGATGGAGATCAATACAACTCGCAAAGTGAGAGTCAGCAAAATGATGCCGTTGGCCAGCAGTACAGCCCGCAAAACGACTCTGTAGACGATCAATACAATGCGCAAAATGCTTCTGAAGATGATCAATACAACCCGCAAAATGTCTCTGTGGATGATCAATACAATCCGCAAAATGCCTCTGATGGCGATCAATACAACCCGCAAACTGTCTCAGAAAATGTTCAATACAACCCGCAAAATGCCTCTGATGGCGATCAATACAACCCGCAAACTGTCTCAGAAAATGTTCAATACAACCCGCAAAATATCTCTGTAGACGATCAATACAACCCGCTAAATATATCTGTGGACGATCAGTACAATCTGCAAACTGTCTCCGTGGTCGGTCAGTATATTCAGCCGGATAATTCGAACAATCAGTTTATTGAAGAAAATGATCCAGAAAACAATGAGTTCGGTCAGCAAAATGTGACCGCTGACGGTCTGTTTACTGAGCAAAATGCCGTAATCGTCAATCAATTTGATGACCAAAATAACGTTGCGCAGTTTATTCAGCAAAATGAGCCAACTGTCTGTCTGTTCAGCCCGCAACATGTCTCTTTGGACGGCCAGTTCATTCAACAAAATGTTTTGATTGACAGTCAGATAAGTGAACAAAATTTGGGTCAGTTCAGTCAAGAGAATGACCCCACTGGCTGTCTGATTACACTACAAAGTGACCCCATAGGTCAGTTCAGTCAGCCAAGTGGCTCCATCGGTCAATTCGGTCAGCCAAGTGGCTCCATGGGTCAATTCAGACAAATTGATGCCGTGGAAAGTGACCATGGTGCCTATACTATATGCCGGCAAAGTCCAGAAAGTACAACCGTGGACAATAATGGTCAAATGGAGCTATTAGAACGGTAAGTAACATGAACAAAGTAACTTTTTAATCACTATTCTTCTTGAATATGGCCGTAACTGTAATACAATTTTCGTCTAGTTTGTGCATGAGCGTAGATACGCGAGGTTCGATATTACAACGAAATGCTTACTCGCTTTACCGACGGACGGCTTTACATTCGGACGAAAATTAGCTATTATATGGAAATTGCCGAAGAAATGATAAAATGTGACTGCACGAATAGCCGAGTGGTAAACACGCCAATTACCACTGTACGCGACGTGTCACGGTTTCGATGATCTACGTAGGGCAAGTGTTTGTGCGACCCACAGATGCTTGTTCTGAGTCTAAATGTCTCTATGCATAGGAATTAAATGTCTGTGAAACCGCCCGCTACACAAGGATTAAATTCTTTTATGTGGGAGTCGTGTCTTTTTAAATCAAAGAAGAAGAAGACGTAAAGAAATGTGTTTGTATGTCACTACCTTAAACTCCTTTTTGAAAATTATTTTTAATTTTTCTTCTAGTGTCATGATGCCACCACCAGATTTCGTGGACTCCGCGTGTCAAACTGACCGAGACACGGACACACCGCTGCAAGTCGCGGCTGCCGCTGAATATTGCGAGTAAGTAGCTTTGTACAGCCTCCCACCACCTCTTTTTTTTTCTTTTTTCTTTGGAAATCATCAAAAGACTTCGCCCGTTGGGGGCGCAGCGGAGTGTCAGACTGCTACTGACCAAAACCCACTATGTTCCTCCTGGAGCCCTTTTAATGCCGGTCGAGCGGTAACTCTCACGAACATCCTACATCCAAATTAGCTGCTACAAAAAAATTACCTGCGCATAGTTAGTCCCCTTTTTATCAATGCAATAATTTAATTTAAGTTTACCTACACAATTTTATTTCAATTAACAGGGAATCCCCGGTAATTGACGCCATAGGGCTAGTACAGCCCATAGCACATTTGGAAGCACAAGCTATCGTAGCGGAACCACAATTCTTTACGTAAGTAATACATATTTTCTCAGATTGTCCGCATTGCAACTGCAATCCAACCGCAAGTTGCAACCGGGTCAACCTCCTGGTGGGGAGTAAACCACCAGCAACAGCATTCCCAAGGAGGGTTGGCGTCAGGCAGACGGCCGGCCGTAAAATACAGCCAAAACTTAAGCAGCATGATTAAAGACATGCGCGCCGACCCCAAATAATAATTGGGAGAAGGGCAGGGGAATGATGATGATACGACTGTGATAGAACTGCAAACCAACCGTGTTTCTAGAGCCTAATCGCTAGGGAGATTAGTTCCTGGGGAGGCACGCATTGTTTCGTCTGAATGCAAACCAACCCGTGCACGTATCATCTATAAGGCACTTTGTCTAGATTCAAAATTAAATAAAAACGGTATTTTGTGATTTTATGAAACTTTTTATTACATTACTAGGTAAAAGCCCCCATTATTGACACTATATAAGTGACTGTGAATGTCAAAACTAAAAAAAAGTAAAAATTTCCTAATTGTTTTGTCGTGGTATAAAAAAGGGGTAATGTATGGGTTATGTGGTTAATCCGGCCCTCAAACCAATCGTTCTATTGCAGTCGCGTCAACAGCATCTGTACTGCAATTTGCTGTTGGATTACAGTTGCAATGCGGTCTCATTGTCTAGAGCCTTATTTGATTGAATTTTAATAATATTGTGTTTTTCAGGGGCGCTGACGGTGAAAATTTGAACGTGCAAAGGATTGAATGTGGAGACGGCTACGGATATTTCGTAATACTGAATTAAATCACAAGTAAATCGTACATAGCGTGTAATGGCAATGCGTATTTACCTTATACAGAGCTACAAGGATCTTTTGGCACGTGGATGACATTAACATGAGGGCGTTGGTGTGCATATTCGCAACAAGAGTCAACTCAACTGTCTGTCAAAAGTGATGGTTTACAATATACGACGGCATTTGTTTCGATTGCGGCCACGTGCCAAAAGATCTTTACAGCACTGTAGGAAGGATACAAGTGTTCAAATAGGAAAATATTAAAAAATAACATTGGAGCTAAAATATGGAATATTAGAATAATAAAAGAATTTGAAACTTCAATTTGTAAAACAGCTATCTCTGATAAAGTAAGATGAAAGTTAAAAGATAATTGATGATAGAACCAATCGTATCAACGATTTCCATAGGTACACGAAAATTGTTTTAAAGTATGCCCGCGCATTTCTGTCACACGCTGTGTTATTTAAAGCCAAAGAAAAAAACCAAAGCGAAAAACACTATCTGAAAGAAAAATACAAAAATGGTCATCCATCCAACTTGGTGACCGTTGATTACCCCTTTTTTTTATATCCCAGTGGAAATGCTCATGGACTGTCCTTCGTCAGGAGGTTGATAAAGGATTTGCCGGACTTTTACCGGCTAAAACCACTGGAGCGTCCTCATCTGCCTATGGCCGGGGGTACGGGGTTCGCTTTCGCATTCACCGCGCCCCCGGAAACCGAAGCTCACCGTTTAGAATCAGGACTGAGAAAAATAAATCGGTGCAAGTCCATATGCCTAAGGTTTGCCCTCAACCTTAATAAAAGGGAAAATTTAGTATTCCTTTAAATGTTTAATGTATACTCTATCCGCTTTAAGTTAAACTGCCATTTGGCAGGTTATCAAATTGAACAAATAGTGACACACAATGTTACTGGTTTCGTGAAAAATGGACGAGTGTATTATGCATATTATTAAGTAATTTTTCGCATTTGTTAAAATATTATAATGTATTTTTGTCTCCAGCGTTTGTTAGAAAAACATGACGGTAATTTAATAGTTTTGTTCATATTTTTGATGAGAACTGTCTAAAGGATCAACTTGAAGCGGACGGAGTACAAGTGATGTATATTTTGATTATAATTATGTTAAAAATGATACCAGGTCATAACTAGACCTTAAAAAATACAATTGGAACTTTTTAGGGCAAAATTTTCCTTCAAAAAGTCTGGCTATATATTATATACTTTATAAGCGAAAAATTGACTGAAAGATAAATATATATTGATATATTTGGGTTAAAATTTAATAAAAAAAAGAAAAAAGTCCATGTTTCAGTGATGGAAAAAAATCTAAAATAATATTAATTTACGTCGTTAGATAGCTACAAGGATCTTTTGGGACGTGGACGACTTAAATATAAGGGCGCTAGTATGCATATTCACAACAAGCATCAACTTAGTTAAGTTCTATCAAAAGTGATGGTTTTTCATAATTTTTAAATGATGAGATAAGATATTTATTCACCATAAATGTGGTACTTTCTTAAAATATAATACATAGTTGCTTAACACATCCGCCGTTTTAAAGGCATGCAATGGCACAAATAGTTTAATATTAGCTCCGATTTCAGCCACGTGACTAAAAATCCTTGTAGCACTATAGCTTGTCACTTAAAAGTGTAAAACGACAAATAGATATTTAAGATCGACTTAAAAATAAGTTACCTTATGTCTTAAGTATTGGTGTTATTACACCTCATTACTGCCTGTTGACACATGACCTCCATTTATTTATTTATATTAAGGATCTCCAACAAAGAATACACAAGATCATCATCTTCCTGCCCTTATCCCATATCACTTGGGGCGGCGCAACACGTCTTCTAGACATGTTGCTTAAAGTTTTGGCTATGGTTTTATAGTCGGCCGCCTGCCTGACACTAACCCTCTTTGGGAATGCGATTGTTGGTTGTTTACCCGCCACCATTCGGGTGACCCAAGGTGCTTGGTACAGTGCACTGGGTCTTAAGGTCCATTAGTCGCCTTTTACGACACCCAGTGGAGGATATGGGGTGGTGCTATTCTTTATATTCGGACACCACACGGAGAAACAAAGAATACACAAGATAGTAGGATAAATTAGGCAAAAGATAACGGTATGTGTTTTTACCAGATCGAATATACCGACAAATATTTTTACTGTATAGTGTATTAACAACCCGCCTCAAATTCGCACGGGTGCATAACCGACGTATTATAAAAATAAACCTTACCCTTAAAACATTCTCTCTTTGAAAAAAACCGCGCTAAAATCCAGTGCGTACTTTTAACAATCTAAGCAAACGTAAAAATCTAAAAACAGCGGGAATCGACTTTGTTTTATACTATGTAGATATAGAATATTGTGTCGGTCCGTTACTCATGAAACTCCACGTTATCTATGAAAAAATATACGTATCAAATAAAGCACTAGTAAAATGGAGACCATGTGTCAACGAGTTAAAATCATAATTATAGTATTTAAATGTTAAGCAGGTAGTATTATGTGTCTAAATCGATAAATACCTATATTTATCGATTCATAATCAACAATCGGTTTACCAAACCGAATTTAACATACGTACCTTTAAATAAGTAGTTTTCAGTAGTTGATAGACGGCCATTTTTAATATTAAGTTTTTTTTTCTCGTCCTAGAGACAGGCCTTAGTTTTGGCCATACCGCCTAGCCTTTTTACCCGACTGCCAAGGAAGGGTTATGTTTTTATAATTCATTGATGTAACTTTCTGAAAATTACGTTAATGCTTTTAATTACTTTTTTTACTGTTTCTATCAGGCAATTTTATTCTTTGTGTTTGAAATGACAATTTTTAATGTTGATATTATTTTACAATAGTCTTTTGTAATTTTTTCTTCCCTTTCCAGGAAGAAGGAAAAAACAACAGTTTTATTTTTGGAACCTAGGATTAAGTTCAATTTAATACGCTTAGTAGACATATAAAATAGATAAAAAACCGCGATCTCATTATTTATATTTTATTAAGCTTTTTTATGTACATTCTGCATAGCTGTATTCTTAAGTGTTAAAAATTAAAAAAAAGTTCTAAAGATGTTTTGGCAAAGTCATTGGAGTTATATTTAAGTTTGATCTCTCAAGCTTGTGTACTGTAATATTACTTTAAGAATAAATAGAATAATCGAAATGAAAACGTAAAAAATAAGTTAAACTGCGCAACAATAAGTTATTATAATTTATTTAAGGTAAATTGTCAATCGCATAAATTAAAGTTTATATTTAACAAATATTCAATGATGGAGCATTTAAATGATACCAATAGGGTCATTAGTAATGGTATCGGTAAATTACAGGCATTATTAATTAATAATAAGGAAAATAATTAAAAATTATGAAACCCCCGGCAGAATTATAACCGATTCGGTCACATCAGCTTTATTCCTGAATCCTGTAATATATTTTTAATCTATAATGTAACAAAAAAAAAACGTCTGAAGTGATTTTGATGGGACAGGTAAAAACCATTGATAAAAGAGGATTTTAAATAAAAAATTTCGTATGCAAATCGTCGTTTCAAAAATGGTACGATGCATTATGCCACAAAAACATTCTTAATTAGGTATGTCAAACGTGTAACTTCGCTCTTTTTGCGTCGGGGGTTAAAAAATAAATTCTAAAATTATGTGAGTAGGTATTCGTATCCGCCATTATGCACGGACTGTTATTAAAATATTAAGAATGACCCCTGTAGTTTAGCATCCGTATTGGATATTAAATGTATTATTTTTTAATAAATGTATTTCCTGGTGTCTATTTATGAATATAAATAAGGATTTCAAATCTTTCTCCTGATTACATATAAATTGTGATACAGGGTTGTATAAGATCTTAATAAGTGTCAAGTTTAATGTATTACGATGAAAAGTAGAGAAATAAACACGAAATTACAACTGGAATATGCGTTTCATTGATCTCCCTATCTTTTTATTTTTAAAACGTTCGTTAACGGCTGTAAAACACAGCATTCTTGATAATAAGTTACAAGACCGAATCACACATCACACTGCGTTCCAAAACAGAAATCACCGATTTTGGCAAAAAAAGCTGCCAAGCTAAAATGGGATTGGGTCACGTCAACCGCATGAATGGTGGTGGCAGGGCAAAGTCACCTTAGGCCTACGGGTGGCAGAGAGTTCACTCTGTCACCTGATCAGCTTACAGGCCATGAAGAAAACAGACGCATCGTCCTGCACGTCCGTTCTTATAGGTAGTAAATGATGGGCTCTTTACACCCACCCCTTAGAGAAGGAGTCCAGAAAAACTGAGGCTTGCCAGAGTCGTGCAGACCATGCGCAAGCGATCCCGCGACTATGGCTTTGGCAGTAGAAGGGGACCAGAGTGTTTTTGTTTGGTCGAAGTCCGACATATCCCCACGTCGTGCCCTCGGCGTGGGCTGTCAATAGAATTTTTCCCCTGAAAACCAAAAAAAAGGGCAAAGTCACCTTTGGGAACTAACAGATGGACGGCGCCGTTAAAGCCGGCCCAGAAAGCGGCTGATTTGTAAGTTCTCTTCGAGGACTGGTTCGAGGTGGCATAAAACCGAGGAAGCCCTTGCTCGGTGGTGAGACACAATAAGCCAAGGGAAAAAGAAACAGCTGTACTGTTTGTATGTATGTTTTGTTTGTATGTACTGTAGCATGGGATTCGTAGCACGTATGATTCGTAGCACGGGATTCGTAACCTGGGATTCGTAGCACAGGATTCGTAGCAAGTATGATTTGTAGCAAGTATGATTCGTAGCAAATATGATTCGTAGCAAGTATGATTCGTAGCAAGTATGATTCGTAGCAAGTATGATTCGTAGCAAGTGTGATTCGTAGCAAGTATGATTCATAGCAAGTATGATTTGGAGCAAGTATATTTCGTAGCACGTATGATTCGTAGCACGGGATTCGAAGCACAGAATTTGTAGCCTGGGATTCGTAACACAGGATTCGTAGCACGGGATTTGTAGCATGGGATTCGTAGCACAGGATTCGTAGCATGGGATTCGTAGAACATTTGATTTATAGCATAGGATTCGTAACACGTATGTTTCGTATCATAGGATTCGTATCACGTATGATTCGTAGCACGGGATTCTTAGCATGGGATTCGTAGCACGTATGATTCTCAGCAAGTATGATTCGTAGCTAGGGATTCGCAGCATGGGATTCGTAGTACGTATGATTCGTAACAAGTATGATACGTAGCACGAGATTCGCAGCATGGGATTCGTAGCACGAATGATTCGTAGTACCAGATTTGTAGCATGGGATTCGTAGCTCGTATGATTCGTAGCAAGTATGATTCGTAGCATGTATGATTTGTAGCACGTATGATTCGTAGCATGGGATTCGTAGCACTATGATTCGTAGCTTGGGATTCGTAGCACGTATGATTCTCAGCAAGTATGATTCGTAGCACGGGATTCACAGCATGGGATTCGTAGCACGTATGATTCTTAGCACGGGATACGTAGCACGTATGATTTATAGCGCGGGATTCGTAGCACGGGATTCGTAGCACGTATGATTCGTAGCACGTATGATTCATAGCACGGGATTTGTAACACGGGATTCGTAGCACGGGATTCGTAGCACGGGATTCGTAGCACGGGATTCGTAGCACGTATGATTCGTAGCACGTATGATTCGTAGCATGGGATCCGTCGCACGTATAATTCATAGCACGGGATTTGTGACACGGGATTCGTAGCATGGGATTCGTAGCAAGTATGATTCGAAGCACGGGATTTGTAGCATGGGATTCGTAGCACGGGAGTCGTAGCACGGGATTCGTAGCATGGGATTCGTAACACGTATGATTAGTAGCATGGGATTCGTAGCACAGGATTTGTAGCATGGGAGTTGTAGCACGTATGATTCGTAGCACGAGATTCGCAACATGGGATTCGTAGCATGTATGATTCGTAGCACGGGATTCGTAGAAAGTATGATTTGTAGCACGGGATTTGTAGCATTGGATTCGTAACACGTATGATTCGTAGCAAGTGTGATTCGTAGCAAGTGTGATTCGTAGCAAGTGTGATTCGTAGCAAGTATGATTCGTAGCACGGGATTCGTAGCAAGTATGATTCGTATAACGGGATTCGTAGCACAGGATTCGTGGCATGGGATTCGTAGCATGGGATTCGTAGCACGTATGATTCGTAGCATGGGATCCGTCGCACGTATGATTCATAGCACGGGATTTGTAACACGGGATTCGTAGCACGGGATTCGTAGCACGTATGATTCGTAGCATGGGATCCGTCGCACGTATAATTCATAGCACGGGATTTGTAACACGGGATTCGTAGCATGGGATTCGTAGCACGTATGATTCGAAGCACGGGATTTGTAGCATAGGATTCGTAGCACGGGAGTCGTAGCACGGGACTCGTAGCATGGGATTCGTAACGCGTATGATTAGTAGCATGGGATTCGTGGCATAGGATTCGTTGCATGGAATTCGTAGCACGTATGATTCGTAGCACGGGATTTGTAGCATGGGATTCGTTGCACGTATGAGTAGTAGAAAGTATGATTCGTAGCACGGGATTCGCACCATGGGATTCGTAGTACGGGATTTGTAGCATGGGATATGTAGCACGTATGATTCGTAGCACGAGATTCGCAACATGGGATTCGTAGCACGTATGATTCTTAGCACGGGATTCGTAGCACTTAGGATTCTCAGCATGGGATTCGTAGCATGAGATTTGTAGCACAGGATTCGTAGCAAGTATGATTCGA
Source organism: Chrysodeixis includens (assembly GCA_941860345.1). Taxonomy (NCBI): domain Eukaryota; kingdom Metazoa; phylum Arthropoda; class Insecta; order Lepidoptera; family Noctuidae; genus Chrysodeixis; species Chrysodeixis includens. Next base: position 6,014,883 of record OW796118.1, on the reverse strand, counting down.
AGCACGGGATTCGTAGCACAGGATTCGTGGCATGGGATTCGTAGCACGTATTATTCGTAGAAAGTGCGATTCGTAACATGGGATTCGTTGCACGCATGATTCGTAGCGATTCGTAGCACGAGATTCGCAACATGGGATTCGTAGCACGTATGATTCGTAGCACGGGATTCGTAGCACTTAGGATTCTCAGCATGGGATTCGTAGCATGAGATATGTAGCACAGGATTCGTAGCAAGTATGATTCGAAGCACGGGATTCGTAGCACAGGATTCGTGGCATGGGATTCGTAGCACGTATTATTCGTAGCATGGGATTCGAAGCACGTATGATTCGTAGCATGGGATTCGTTGCACGTATAATACATAGCACGGGATTTGTAACACGGGATTCGTAGCATGGGATACGTAGCACGTATGATTCGTAGAATGGGATTCGTAGCACGTATGATTCGTAGCACGGGATTCGTAGCATGGGATTCGTAGCACGTATGATTCATAGCACGTGATTCGTAGAACATATGATTGGTAGCACGGTTTTCGTAGCACGTATGATTCGTAGCACGGGATTCGTAGCACGTGATTCGTAGCACGTGATTCGTAGCATAGGATTCGTAGCACGGGATTCGTAGCATGAGATTCGTAGCACGGGATTCGTAGCATGAGATTCGTAGCATGGGATTCGTAGAACGGGATTCATAGCATGGGATTCGTAGCACGGGATTTGTAGCACGTATGATTCGTGGCATGGGATTCGCAGCACGTATGATTCATAGCACGTGATTCGTAGCATGGGATTCGTAGCACGTATGATTCAAAGCACGCGATTCGTAGCACGTATGATTCATAGCATGGGATTCGTAGCATGGGATTCGTAGCACGGGATTCGTAGCATGAGATTCGTAGCACGGGATTCGTAGAATGAGATTCTTAGCACGGGATTCGTAGCACGGGATTCATAGCATGGGATTCGTAGCACGTATGATTCATAGCACGTGATTCGTAGCACGTATGATTCATAGCATGGGATTCGTAGCATGGGATTCGTAGCACGGGATTCGTAGCATGAGATTCGTAGCACGGGATTCGTAGAATGAGATTCTTAGCACGGGATTCGTAGCACGGGATTCGTAAAATGAGATTCGTAGCACGGGATTCGTAGCACGGGATTCATAGCATGGGATTCGTAGCACGTATGATTCATAGCACGTGATTCGTAGCATGGGATTCGTAGAATGAGATTCGTAGCACGGGATTCGTAGAATGAGATTCTTAGCACGGGATTCGTAGCACGGGATTCGTAAAATGAGATTCGTAGCACGGGATTCGTAGCACGGGATTCATAGCATGGGATTCGTAGCACGTATGATTCATAGCACGTGATTCGTAGCATGGGATTCGTAGCACGGGATTTGTAGCACGTATGATTCGTGGCATGGGATTCGCAGCACGTATGATTCATAGCACGTGATTCGTAGCATGGGATTCGTAGCACGTATGATTCAAAGCACGCGATTCGTAGCACGTATGATTCATAGCATGGGATTCGTAGCATGGGATTCGTAGCACGGGATTCGTAGCATGAGATTCGTAGCACGGGATTCGTAGAATGAGATTCTTAGCACGGGATTCGTAGCACGGGATTCATAGCATGGGATTCGTAGCACGTATGATTCATAGCACGTGATTCGTAGCACGTATGATTCATAGCATGGGATTCGTAGCATGGGATTCGTAGCACGGGATTCGTAGCATGAGATTCGTAGCACGGGATTCGTAGAATGAGATTCTTAGCACGGGATTCGTAGCACGGGATTCGTAAAATGAGATTCGTAGCACGGGATTCGTAGCACGGGATTCATAGCATGGGATCCGTCGCACGTATAATTCATAGCACGGGATTTGTGACACGGGATTCGTAGCATGGGATTCGTAGCAAGTATGATTCGAAGCACGGGATTTGTAGCATGGGATTCGTAGCACGGGAGTCGTAGCACGGGATTCGTAGCATGGGATTCGTAACACGTATGATTAGTAGCATGGGATTCGTAGCACAGGATTTGTAGCATGGGAGTTGTAGCACGTATGATTCGTAGCACGAGATTCGCAACATGGGATTCGTAGCATGTATGATTCGTAGCACGGGATTCGTAGAAAGTATGATTTGTAGCACGGGATTTGTAGCATTGGATTCGTAACACGTATGATTCGTAGCAAGTGTGATTCGTAGCAAGTGTGATTCGTAGCAAGTGTGATTCGTAGCAAGTATGATTCGTAGCACGGGATTCGTAGCAAGTATGATTCGTATAACGGGATTCGTAGCACAGGATTCGTGGCATGGGATTCGTAGCATGGGATTCGTAGCACGTATGATTCGTAGCATGGGATCCGTCGCACGTATGATTCATAGCACGGGATTTGTAACACGGGATTCGTAGCACGGGATTCGTAGCACGTATGATTCGTAGCATGGGATCCGTCGCACGTATAATTCATAGCACGGGATTTGTAACACGGGATTCGTAGCATGGGATTCGTAGCACGTATGATTCGAAGCACGGGATTTGTAGCATAGGATTCGTAGCACGGGAGTCGTAGCACGGGACTCGTAGCATGGGATTCGTAACGCGTATGATTAGTAGCATGGGATTCGTGGCATAGGATTCGTTGCATGGAATTCGTAGCACGTATGATTCGTAGCACGGGATTTGTAGCATGGGATTCGTTGCACGTATGAGTAGTAGAAAGTATGATTCGTAGCACGGGATTCGCACCATGGGATTCGTAGTACGGGATTTGTAGCATGGGATATGTAGCACGTATGATTCGTAGCACGAGATTCGCAACATGGGATTCGTAGCACGTATGATTCTTAGCACGGGATTCGTAGCACTTAGGATTCTCAGCATGGGATTCGTAGCATGAGATTTGTAGCACAGGATTCGTAGCAAGTATGATTCGAAGCACGGGATTCGTAGCACAGGATTCGTGGCATGGGATTCGTAGCACGTATTATTCGTAGAAAGTGCGATTCGTAACATGGGATTCGTTGCACGCATGATTCGTAGCGATTCGTAGCACGAGATTCGCAACATGGGATTCGTAGCACGTATGATTCGTAGCACGGGATTCGTAGCACTTAGGATTCTCAGCATGGGATTCGTAGCATGAGATTTGTAGCACAGGATTCGTAGCAAGTATGATTCGAAGCACGGGATTCGTAGCACAGGATTCGTGGCATGGGATTCGTAGCACGTATTATTCGTAGCATGGGATTCGAAGCACGTATGATTCGTAGCATGGGATTCGTTGCACGTATAATACATAGCACGGGATTTGTAACACGGGATTCGTAGCATGGGATACGTAGCACGTATGATTCGTAGAATGGGATTCGTAGCACGTATGATTCGTAGCACGGGATTCGTAGCATGGGATTCGTAGCACGTATGATTCATAGCACGTGATTCGTAGAACATATGATTGGTAGCACGGTTTTCGTAGCACGTATGATTCGTAGCACGGGATTCGTAGCACGTGATTCGTAGCATAGGATTCGTAGCACGGGATTCGTAGCATGAGATTCGTAGCACGGGATTCGTAGCATGAGATTCGTAGCATGGGATTCGTAGAACGGGATTCATAGCATGGGATTCGTAGCACGGGATTTGTAGCACGTATGATTCGTGGCATGGGATTCGCAGCACGTATGATTCATAGCACGTGATTCGTAGCATGGGATTCGTAGCACGTATGATTCAAAGCACGCGATTCGTAGCACGTATGATTCATAGCATGGGATTCGTAGCATGGGATTCGTAGCACGGGATTCGTAGCATGAGATTCGTAGCACGGGATTCGTAGAATGAGATTCTTAGCACGGGATTCGTAGCACGGGATTCGTAGCACGGGATTCATAGCATGGGATTCGTAGCACGTATGATTCATAGCACGTGATTCGTAGCACGTATGATTCATAGCATGGGATTCGTAGCATGGGATTCGTAGCACGGGATTCGTAGCATGAGATTCGTAGCACGGGATTCGTAGAATGAGATTCTTAGCACGGGATTCGTAGCACGGGATTCGTAAAATGAGATTCGTAGCACGGGATTCGTAGCACGGGATTCATAGCATGGGATTCGTAGCACGTATGATTCATAGCACGTGATTCGTAGCATGGGATTCGTAGAATGAGATTCGTAGCACGGGATTCATAGCATGAGATTCGTAGCACGGGATTCGTAGCACGTATGATTCGCGGCATGGGATTCGCAGCACGTATGATTCATAGCACGTGATTCGTAGCATGGGATTCGTAGCACGGGATTCGTAGCATGGGATTCGTAGAATGAGATTCGTAGCATGGGATTCATAGGATGGGATTCGTAGCACGTATGATTCATAGCACGTGATTCGTAGCACAGGATTCGTAGCACGGGATTCATAGCATGGGATTCGTAGCACGGGATTCGTAGAATGAGATTCGTAGCACGGGATTCGTAGCACGGGATTCATAGCATGGGATTCGTAGCACGTATGATTCATAGCACGTGATTCGTAGCATGGGATTCGTAGCATGGGATTCGTAGCACGGGATTCGTAGCACGTATGATTCATAGCACGTGATTCGTAGCATGGGTTTCGTAGAATGAGATTCGTAGCACGGGATTCATAGCATGGGATTCGTAGCACGGGATTCGTAGCACGTATGATTCGTGGCATGGGATTCGCAGCACGTATAATTCATAGCACGTGATTCGTAGCATGGGATTCGTAGCACGGGATTCGTAGCATGGGATTCGTAGAATGAGATTCGTAGCATGGGATTCATAGCATGGGATTCGTAGCACGTATGATTCATAGCACGTGATTCGTAGCATGGGATTCGTAGCACGGGATTCGTAGCATGAGATTCGTAGCACGGGATTCGTCGAATGAGATTCGTAGCACGTGATTCGTAGCATAAGATTCGTAGCACGGGATTCGTAGCATGAGATTCGTAGCACGGGATTCGTAGCATGGGATTCGTAGCATGAGATTTGTAGCACGGGATTCATAGCATGGGATTCGTAGCACGGGATTTGTAGCACGTATGATTCGTAGCACGGTATTCGTAGCATGGGATTCGTAGCACAGGATTCGCAGCACAGGACTCGTAGTATGAGATTCGTGGCACAGGATTCGTAGCATGGGATTCGTACCAAGTATGATTCGTAGCATGGGATTCGTAGCACGTATGATTCGTAGCACGTAAAATTAGTAGGATTTGATTCGTAGCACGGGATTCTTAGCACGTATGATTCATAGCACTATGATCCGTAGTAAAGGATTCGTAGCACAGGATTCGTAGCACGGGATTCTTAGCACGGGATTTGCAACATAGGATTCATAGCAAGTATGATTCGTAGCACGGGATTCGCAACATGGGCATCGTTGCAAGTATTATTCGTAGCATGGGATTCGTAGCATGGGATTCGTAGCACGTATGATTCATAGCACGTATGATTCTTAGCACGGGATTCGTAGCACGTAAGATTAGTAGGATTTGATTCGTAGCACGTATGATTCGTAACATGGGATTCGTAGCACTATTATTCGCAGCATGGGATTCGTAGCCCGGGATTATTAGCACGGGATTTGCAACTTAGGATTCATAGCAAGTATGATTCGTAGCACGGGATTCGCAACATGGGCATCATAGCAAGTATGATTCGTAGCAAGTATGATTCGTAGCATGGGATTCGTAGCAATATGATTCGTAGCATGGGATTCGTAGCTCGTATGATTCATAAATCATACGAGCTACGAATCCCATGCTAAGCATTCCGTGCTACGAATCATTCGTGCTACGAATCATACGTGCTACGAATCATACGCGCTACGAATCATACGTGCTACGAATCATACGTGCTACGAATCATACGCGCTACGAATCATACGTGCTACGAATCATACGTGCTACGAATCCCATGCTACGAATCATACAAGCTACGAATCCCGTGCTATGAATCATACGTGCTACGAATCCCATGCTACGAATCATACGTGCTACGAATCAAATCCTACTAATCTAACGTGCTACGAATCATACGTGCTACGAATCCCGTGCTACGAATCATACGTGCTAAGAATCCCATGCTATGAATCATACGTGCTACGAATCCCATGCTAAGAATTCCTAGCTACGAATCATAAGCGCTACGAATTCCATGCTACGAATCATACTTGCTACGCATCCCATGTTGCGAATCCCGTGCTACGAATCATACTTGCTATGACTCCCATGTTGCAAATCCCGTGCTACGAATCCCGTGCTACGGACCATAAGTGCTACGAATTCCATAATACGAATCATAGAGCTACGAATACCATGCTACGAATCTTAGTGCTAAGAATCCCATACTACGAATCCTGTGCTACGAATCCTTTGCTACGAATCATACGTGCTACGAATCCCATGCTACGAATCCCGTGCTACGAATCCTGTGCTACGGATCATAGTGCTACGAATCCCGTGCTACGAATCAAATCCTACTAATCTTACGTGCTACGAATCCCGTGCTACGAATCCCGTGCTACGAATCCTGTGCTACGGATCATAGTGCTACGAATCCCGTGCTACGAATCAAATCCTACTAATCTTACGTGCTACGAATCCCGTGCTACGAATCCCGTGCTACGAATCATAGTGCTACGATGCCCATGTTGCAAATCCCGTGCTACGAATCCTGTGCTACGAATCCCGTGCCACGGATCATAAGTGCTACGAATCCCGTGCTACGAATAAAATCCTACTAATCTTACGTGCTACGAATCCCGTGCTACGAATCCCGTACTAGGAATCATAGTGCTAAAAATCCCATGCTACGAATCATACGTGCTACGAATCCCGTGCTACGAATCCCGTGCTACGAATCCCGTGCTACGAATCCTGTGCTACGAATCCTGTGCTACGAATCGCGTGCTACGAATCCCGTGCTACGAATTATACATGCTACGAATACCATGCTACGAATCATACGTGCTACGAATCATACGTGCTACGAATCATACGTGCTACGAATCATACGTGCTACGAATCATACGTGCTACGAATCCCGTGCTACGAATTATACATGCTACGAATCCCATGCTACGAATCATACGTGCTACGAATCATACGTGCTACGAATCATGAGTGCTACGAATCATACGTGCTACGAATCATACGTGCTACGAATCATACGCGCTACGAATCATACGTGCTACGAATCATACGTGCTACGAATCATACGCGCTACGAATCATACGTGCTACGAATCATACGTGCATGGGATTCGTAGCACGTATGATTCGTAGCACGTAAAATTAGTAGGATTTGATTCGTAGCACGTATGATTCATAGCATGGCATTCGTAGCACGTATGATTCGTAGCTTGGGATTCGTAGCACGCATGATTCGTAGCACGGGATTCGTAGCACGTATGATTCGTAGCACGTAAGATTAGTAGGATTTGATTCGTAGCTTGTATGATTCGTAGCACGGGATTCGTAGTACATATGATTCGTAGCACGGGATTCATAGCATGGGATTCGTAGCACGTAAGATTAGTTGGATTTGATTCGTAGCTTGTTTGATTCGTAGCACGGGATTCGTAGCACGTATGATTCGTAGCACGTTAGATTAGTAGGATTTGATTCGTAGCACGTATGATTCGTAGCATGGGATTCGTAGCACGTATGATTCATAGCACGGGATTCGTAGCTTGTATGATTCGTAGCATGGGATTCGTACCACTTATGATTCGTAGCACGTATGATTCGTAGCGCGTATGATTCGTAGCACGTATGATTCGTAGCACGAATGATTCGTAGCACGGAATTCTTAGCATGGGATTCGTAGCTCGTATGATTCATAGCATGGGATTCGTAGCACGTATGATTCGTAGCACGTAAAATTAGTAGGATTTGATTCGTAGCACGTATGATTCATAGCATGGCATTCGTAGCACGTATGATTCGTAGCATGGGATTCGTAGCACGTATGATTCGTAGCATGGGATTCGTAGCACGCATGATTCGTAGCATGGGATTCGTAGCACGTATGATTCGTAGCACGTAAGATTAGTAGGATTTGATTCGTAGCTTGTATGATTCGTAGCACGGGATTCGTAGTACATATGATTCGTAGCACGGGATTCATAGCATGGGATTCGTAGCACGTATGATTCGTAGCATGTGATCCGTAGCACTATGATTCGTAGCGTGGGATTCGTAGCACTATCATTCGTAGCATGGGTTTCGTAGCACTATTATTCGTAGAAGTATAGGACGACAAAACTGGCGACATGAGTCGCTAGTTAACAACCTCTATCAAATACTCTATATAAAAACAAGATTTTTATTTATTAAATAAGCCTCCTTCCTTCAAAGCTCTATGCAGTTATCCTAAAAGCAGGGCTTGATTACTTTACCGAACAAAGAAAAATATTTTTTCGTGTATCTCAGGTAACTCTTCGGTTTTGTGCTTAAAAAAAATGCCTTACTATGTTTTCGACAATGCTTAATCGCAGTGACCAACACGTCGTTGTTGGGTAGGCTCTAGGAGTGATGAAGAAAATGGAATTAAAGAAATTCTCATTGATATGAACATTCGTAGATATTACCTATACTTTGTTTTACCTGTGGTTACTGCTCACACCTGTCAATGTCAATTTGACTTGTTAATTTGTAAATAACTCGCTGATGCAGTTTTGCTTATTTATATAAATTTATTCTCTATTCGTGTTTAAATGCTGCAATAATAATTGTGAATTTCCGCATTATTGTTAAGTGTAGTGTGGTGAGGATATATTATGGAGAAAGCTGTAATTTTATCTCAGAAACTTGTACACAAAATGGTGACCAACGAACCAAGGTTTATTATTATTGTTTTTAGATGTTACAATGAATACTTCTGCAGTGTTCTATTTACGAGGTTCCACAGTGTTTATGAGCCTTTATTATTTATATAATTATCTTCTCATTTATTAAAGCAGTTTATAATTATTTAAGAAAAGAAGTTCGTTGCGCTGTTTTTTCTCTCATAGCGAGAGCACAGAAAGCGGTAAAGGACTTGCAATCGTGGATAGCGTGCTGTCTATAATCATGTAGACGCTAAAAGTGCTGCCTTGTTGCCTAATTTGAATAAATATTTGATTTTGAAGCACCTAACTTTGTAAATACTTATTTCATTATGGAATAACGAACAAAACATAAACATGAATTCATTTTTTAAAATTTGAAGTTGTAGGTACAGTTCCTAGCTCATTCATTACTGTACAAGCATAAAAACTTATTTAAGAATTACTCATTCAACACTCTTTTATTATGATAGTTTACAAATAAATTTAATTTTATCTAGAAAATTAACTAACTATAATTCTTTCAGTGATAATACACATACAGCTTCATACCAGCTATGCTGTTGCTGTTTAGAACTGGTGTGTCTCAAAAGCCTGTGGTCTCAATACATGTGGATGGGAAGGACGGAGGTGTACGGAGATATGTTAAGAGAGTGCTTCAATTTATCTGTAAGTACCTATATAGTTGCTGCAGGATGTTCGTAAGAGTTACCGCTCGCCCGGCACTCAAAGGGCTCCAGGAGGAACATAGTGAGTTTTAGCCAGTAAAAGTCTGACACTCACTCCCACTGAGCCCATAACGGGTGGGGGCATTTAATGATTTCCCATGAAAAAAAAGTACCTATGTAGTAGTAAAGTAATAGTATTTAGTGGAAAGCTCCATTTTCCGCAAGTAGACTGCTGTGACCCATTGACTGTGTATTGTGTTCTTGTGTGATGAGCATGATCATTTGTTCCGTGTCTGGGTGTAATATATCCATAATATGTATGTATTTAGAAATATATAAGTATGTTTATCACTTGTCTAGTACTCTTAATACAAGCTCTACTTAGTTTGAGACTAGAATTATTAAAAGCGGATACTTTGTGTGCATAAGTTTTAATTTTTGTTTTATAATTGTAGATATTATGTATTAGTTTATAGATATTGTTATGTTTTATAAGTATTGTATTTTCTATATGCCCGAGTTGCCTGAATAAAAGGAATCTATACTAATATTATAAAGAGGTAAGCGTTTGTGAGTTTGTAAGTTTGTATATTTGTATGTTTGTCGGCGCTAATCTTCAAAACTACAGAACCGATTTTAAAAATTCTTTCACTGTTAGAAAGCTACATCATTCCGAATTGCCATGGGCTATATGAAATCACCCTACTTCTCTCGGTTATCTTCAAATAAAGATATTAGTCAAGTAAGTCGGAAAAAAATTACCGCTAAATCACTTTTATCGCATACGCTGCCGAAATACTCAATTATATATGAATACTATGTACTACGAAAATGTAGGGCTCCTATAGACCTACAAAAAAGTTCGCGATGCCCTATATCTATCTTTTAGGGGAAATCCATGATGAGGCTAAACAGATAAAGAAAAATAAGACATGTTTTCTGAGCATGATTTTAGTACTACCATATTAATTCTTACGTCTAAAACTTACTTCAAAAAAAAGTTCATATCATGGAGATAATATTTGTCTTTTACAGTTTATAAATCGGATGAATAGTTTCTGATATATCGTGAAATTAAAAAGTACGCACGAATATTTTTTATACACACGGCACGCGGCTCTCGGGGCGAGTTGCAGCGAGGGGCGCGGGACGAGGTACCACGACGGAACTTGCGATCGCACGTACCGAGGTGTTATACCCCGCAATAAAATAGCTTGATTTTTCACTTTGTACTTTCGTTGCACAAGGAAATTTTCGTTGTTTTCATTGTATTTGTTGTTTAAATTGTTCGTTGTCTACTATACAGCGTGTATATTTGAACGACGGACTTATTGAAGGAGGGTGGTCAGTATTCGATTCTCGTCCCAAATATGTAAAAAAATTATGACCTTAATTTTTCATATAACTATCCGATAAAATACAGTATTTATGAACACAGAGCGCAAAATGCCTAATATCACGCGCCAAACACGTGCCGCCGCTAAGGCAGCGAGCGCGCAAGCCCCCCCGCGCCCCTTGTGATGTCGACGACGAGTGCCGCGCAGTGAAATGCATTCATACCTACGTCGACGTCGGTCATTGACCGCGCATATGTTCGATAAGCGCGAGGGTGTTAAAACGTTGCGAAGTTATTAGGACTTTTTTGAACCGATTTTGTTCTTCATTAATCAGGGTTTTTTTTATTGTTTATACGTTTATTGGGGAAGTCTATGCATAAACTATTGGTGGTTTGAATAAGTCCGTCGTTCAAATATACATACTGTATATATGTTATGGACCAAGTGATTAATGCGGGCATTATTTATAATGCTTGGGCATTATGAATAATGCTTAGCATTATCGGGCTAAGTGATTAATTACTATCTTAACTTCATTATTATCATATCGCTAGGTCATTATTATATTGCTAAATGATAGTTGGGCAATTTGATACTAATGCTATATTTAAGTTGTATCAAGCGCTAAATAAACCATGGCTGCAATTGGGGACACCGTAAGAGTTCGAGTTCCGATGTTGATTGCGGTCGTAATGTTGGAGGAAATAAAAAAAAACCTAACCTAACCTAACCTAAATTAGGTGAGGTTAGGTTTTTTTTTTTATTTGTCAAAATCTATATTTATTGAGGTGAAAATATCATCTTATGTTATTTTAATTGTTAAAATAATCTTTATGATATGTACGCTTAAGGCAAATTAAAATACAAATTAATTCTGAAACGAATATCTACTTGTTTTATTACTTTATCTAATTCTTCGAAGATATTATATATAATAAGCTAAACAGTATCTATAATATCCAGATTGATCACTTTGGCTGTAACATTTGTATTACTTTGCCCAAAAGGTGATAGGCCATATGTATAGTGCCCGGTCAATTTGATTATTTGAATAATTATTATCAAAGTGCACTCTCATATTGGGCATTTTTCATAGTGCCCGGGCATTATGTATACTGCTCAATTTATCACTTGGTCCATAACATATATAAAACTCAAAGGTGACTGACATAGTGATCTATCAATGCACAGCCCAAACTACTGGACGGATCGGGCTGAAATTTGGCATGCTGGTAGATGTTATGACGTAGGTATCCGCTAAGAAAGGATTTTTATAAATTCTACCCCCAAGGGGATAAAATAGGGGGATGAAGTTTTGTATGAAACTTTGTTAAAATTAAACCCATCGGCCTGAGAATTTGCATGCATATAGGTACTATGACGTAGGCATCCGCTAAGAAAGGATTTTGATGAATTCCACCCATAAGGGGATGAAATAGTTTATATAAATCTTCTTAGATTTTTGACTTGCCATGACAAGTCTCAGGGGCAAACTCTCAAATTTGCGGGTCTCAAACTTGAGAGAACATTGCTTCTCTCATGGGCAGTTTTATGTTGCTTTGAGCAAGCAACATAAAACTGCCGAGTAAGTTCTCCCAGTAGCTTGATAGTTTTAGCGCCAAATGACAAATTAGTTAAGAATATTGTGTACAAAGAAGTTTTGTAGGTCCTAATTTTTTACACTAACTTGCTAAACAATTATACTTCTTAACGCGTGCGAAGCCGCGGGCAAAAGCTAGTAATTAAATAAAATACATTATATCGAATTATATTAACTTACAGTGGCCAGAAAACACGAAGGAACAGATATGTGAAGTGTGTATCACACAGTTAAGGAATGCTTTGCACTTCAAGAGGAAAGTTATGCAGTGTCAGGCTACCATCAACTCTCAACTCATAGGTAATCTATTGACATAATCCTACTAATATTATAAACGCGAAAGTCTATATTACTAACGAAGAATGTTAACTAATTTATGTTAAGAACATGGGAGCGTGACCGCGAGCTTACTGAATGTGTTGTATGATGACGTTATAAGCGGTCATGTGGCTGTTAGCTTAACTTGATATTTATCGAAACTCTATACATTGATAAAAACAGCATGAAAATTGAAGCAGTAGTTTTTGAGTTTATCGCGAACAGACAGGCTGTTGATTTTATACTATTATAACTTTTGTTGTCAACATTGTTTGTTTGCTATATACATACCTAAAGAGGTTTTATATGTTTTTGTGATATTTTGTTGTTTTTGTTTTTAGATATGACGCGAACGGTGAAGCATGAACAATTTGATGCAGGGAGCAATGATAACGGTAAGCGATTGTTATTTTATACCAGATCTTTCGTAAGACGCCATATATCTATATAAAAACCCCATCAAAATTTGACGATTGAAGTAAACACGAAGTTGCTAGAATACGGTATTTGACAAAAGAAATATTAAAAAAAGAAAACAAGTCCTGCACTCAGGAATTTAATTCAGGTTTCACAGATATTCAATTCACATACACATAGACACCCAGACTCAGAACAAGGCTTTGTGGAACGCACAAATTCTTGTCTTACGCGGGGATCGAGCCCGCGACGCGTAGCGTACAGCGGTAATTGGCGTGGTGACCACTTGGCTATCCGTGCAGTCAAAATGTGTTAGGGATAAAAACTTTAGTATAATGTCTTAGTAACATAAACATGTATTAGTTTTTTTTACTTGCAGTTAAAACGGCGACAACGACAGCACTTGATGGTGATAACTCGTGTGGTGACTATGATTTGGAAACTGAAGAAAATTATGACGGTGAGTGAGTCGTATATTTTCAAATAATTTAAGTCGTTTAAAGCAATGATCTGGCAGCGATTGGATGCTTAAAGTAACAGACTAGGTTCTGCGGCGTACCTTGGGAGAGGCCTATGTCCAGCAGTGGACTGCAATGGGCCAATAATGATGAAGCTACGACCGCCTAATGATAAGACAAGGGGCAAAGAGACAAAGGGCTCGAGTTCGATCGCCATGGAGCATCGACTTTTCGAATGTTGTGTGCATCTTAGGTATAAAAATCACAGCTGCCGTGTTTCGGAAGGTACGTAGAAATGTGGGTCCTGCGCCTGATCCCTCTCCTGTCGTGTCTTATAGCCGTGCTTTAAAAACTTTTTTACTTTTACGCAAAATATTTTGAATATAGATGAGAGTTTATTTTTACTTTACAGACTCGACATCGATCAAAATGGAAGACGTCAACGAAGTAAAATCAGATGCATTAGAAGACTACATAAAAAGTATGTAAACTTTATACTATTGTACCTAAATGTTGAAGTAATATTCTGTCTGTGAAGTATTCGCAAAGAGATTTCCTGACCGATTTTAATTACATTTTGTATGTAAGTTTAGACTCTGAAAAAAAGATATGTAAAAGTTTTAAGTGAAAACCAATGGAAAAAAAATCATTAACTATTATATATTTAACTTTAAAGATGCTGATGCAGAATTTATTTAGTCTTACGTTTCCTACTTCAAAAATTTTTCGCCCGCCAAATTTCTTTAACAGTTATTTTTTTTTTACAGATTCTCCTGATAGAAAGACAGCGAAACCAAAGATTAAGGATACAAAAAAAAGTAAGTGTTACTCTTTTATCGATCAAACGTTTAGGCCACTGGGTCATTTATGGAAATATGGTCATTAATTAATTAATTATCGATTATGGTTACGTAAATGGGAATGTAACTTTGTTTGTAACAATTTGATCGGTTTAGCCGCCAAACAGATTTTGATAAAAAATTGTTATGGACTAAGCTTCGATTGCAAAAAGTCGAATATTTTTGATGTGATATAATTACGACATCTATGTAAATTGTGGTCGATAGTTATTACCAGTATTTAATGTTTATTTATTTCTTACAGATAAAAGAAAACAAATATATTCGCCGAAAAAGCGCGAAAACGTCGACGGAAGGAAAGCGAACTACGTAAAGGCAAGACAAAATGTCTGCCTCATTCTAGAACATTCTACTATTTTACCATTCAAATCCAATAAAGGCTACTTCAACTGCCTGTACTGTAATAAACAATTCGTAGGTTTCCAAGAGTTAAAGTCACACGTCGACAAAATACACGAGAATATCAGCTTTAAATCAATTTTAAAAAGTATTCTAAGACCCAAAGACCGAATAAGGGCAGATGTGAGTGATATCAAATGCAGGATTTGTAAAAAAAAAATAGATAACCTCGAAATTTTAATAAAACATTTGACAGATGATCATAAAATTGTTTTTAATGATGTAATTAAACCGAATGAATGTATTTTAGCGTACGATTTAGGTGATGGTAAGTTTAAATGTTACGAGTGTAAAGCCGAATTTCTGTTTTTCAAGACTTTATCAAAACATATGAATGAACACAGCACTGATTATGTTTGTGACGTATGCGGTCGATGTTTTCTACTCCCTGAACGATTACGCGCACATACACAGCTACACAACATCGAGAAACCAGTAAAATGTGATATTTGTAATAAAATATGCAGCTCCAACATTCTTCTTAAAAGTCATATACGATATACACACAAAAAACGGTCTTTTCTTTGTTCAATATGCGATAAAACCTTCCCTAGTTACAGAACAAGAATGAGGCATTTAGAGGAGATACACAATCGCGCGCCATTAAACCTAACCTGCAAATTATGTTCAAAAAAGTTCGGTACACCAAACAGTTTGAATTCTCACATGAGATCTGATCATTTAAAGACTTTAAAAGAACCAAAATATGGTTGTAATACTTGTGGTATGATGTTTAAAACTCGACACGCGCTTTCTTACCACTTGATTGTACATTCTGGTGAGAAAAATTACGAATGTAAGGTGTGTCATAAAAAGTACGCTCGCGCCAAAACTTTGACAGAACATAATAAGATTCATTTGAATGATAAACGTTGGTCTTGTGGTGTTTGCACGCAAGCTTTTGTACAAAAATGTAGCCTAAAAAATCATATACGCGTCCATCACGGCGACGTAGATAGCGAGAAATTAATTGTGTATAAAAAACCTGATGATAAATAAAAGAGTTTTTGCATATTTGTTGTTTTATTTTTATTGTAGACTAGAGTACAAACGGAATACAATACAAAAATACAGTGATATATTATGCATTTTAATAGGATCTTAGATATTACGTAAATCAGTTTAATTTTATTATGATAAAGTAAATAAATATGAACAGCATTGTTATTAATTGCAATAAGACTTGTCTATGTCAGGGGACCTACCTCATACGTTAACGTCAGATTAGATTTTTGTTCGACTACTTGACGCTAGATGGCGCTGTATCATTGTTTTACTGCAGAAATTGGTTGTTGCGTTTTTTTTCGAGGCGCATCAGTATTTTCCTTTGCGAAATACTGATACCAATGAATAGGATTTAGCTTTTAATCTGTAGTGCGTGTTTTGCCACATGCAGAACTCAAATGACACTTCCCTGTAACTTTTTCTTTTCCACGGTTTCGTTTATCTGCTAGTGGCGCCATCTATACCAAACTGAATTGTTAGTTATTATTCATTCTCAACCAATCTCTTTTCATTATCATGCGACCTCATATGTTCTCTTAGCGTATAACTCCTTGCATAAGCTTTACTACAGATGTTACACGCAAACGGTTTAACCCCAGTATGTTTCAACATGTGTTTTTTTAACCCATGATTAGTTATAAAAGCCATTCCACATTCCATACACTTCTTATTTTTGTGCCCGTGCGTTTGACGTATGTGAGTAGCTAAATAATGTTTAATATTATATTCTCGACTGCAGATAGGACATTTGAACTTATGCGTAATGTTATGGACCTCAGACATATGTTTGATGCGATCATTATAATGTTTCATAGGTTTAAAACAAATTTGGCATTTAATTACACGTTTAGAATGTGCACTTTCCATATGATTCGCTTTAGAAGTTTTAGTTTTTAATACTTTACCACACTCGTTGCATGGAAAGTTACCGTTTTCATGCGTACGTTTGTGGACTTTTAATCTTTTCGAGTTTAAAAATGACTTTCCGCATACATCGCATATGCAGTTCGCGTAATGCTCGTTCAAATGTGTAGTTAAAGTTCGAAAAACGTGAAACTGTTGCTCGCAGAGATGACAAGAATAAGGACTACCGTTTACTTTATAATCTGCTATACATTCTTTATACACAACCTTTTTATGAACGTCCACGAAATGGCGGCACATCGAATTGACATCTGTCAAACTCAACTGACATAAGCGGCATTCGAGATTCGATATTTCAATTTGTAAAGAGCGCGGGTATCGTTTTATTTTTTTTATTTCATCGTCTATGGCGGCGTGGGTTTTTAATGTGTGGTCTCGAAGGAGGTTTATCTCCATGAAGTCTTCTTGGCAGAAGAAACATTGGAACCAGCTTTTGTGGTGTCTGAAGGGGCATGCTGTGGTGTCTCTTAGGACAGTTTCGCATGTCAACATGACCCGCTTGCGTTCTGAAATTTGCTTTACACCGTTTTGTAGTCTAGTGTGATTGAGACCTGAAAATAGAATGTAAATAACCCATTAAAGCCGGTAGAAGTATTAGGTGTTTACAAAAGCCACTGATCACCACGCTAGCTCATTGCGGGCAATTTCAAATTCCAATATTTGGAATCTTTTCCTTACAATGTTTTTCTTCACCATTTGTCATAATAGTGTCTTAGAAAGTACACATAACTTTGAAAGAGCCACATTGGTCCTTGGCTGCCCTGGGGATCGAACCTGCACCTTGTGCTTACAAATCCATTCAAAGAACCGCAAGGCCAACACAACATAATAAAGCTAACCAAAGTAATAAACAATCATTTACCTATATTAGTAGTATCAAGACATTTCAATCCAACTTCTTCAAGTTCCTTATCAATCAATCCATTTTCAACCTTATTGTAAACCATATTGGATACATTTTTCTTTGATAGCTCAGAAATGGGCGTGTCCGAGTCATCATCTATAATCTTTTCTCTCTTTCTTTTACATTTGTGTGCGGTTTTCTGTCTCTTTCTCTTAGTATGACTATTTGTTGTACTGGAATCTCGGATTTGAGTTTTTACTGTGTATTTGAAGTCTTCTGTAAAAGTTAATTAAAATATAATAACTGAAAAATGTAATATTATACTGCATTTCTTAAATGTTATTTAAAATCTACATGAAGTTGAGGAAGTTAAAAATCTACTTCTTATTTAGAAACTACACTGTCGTAAAAAAAAGTGTGAAAGTGATGAGAATGAATGTTGATGGATGGAGAGGAAAGGGGAGGCCAAAGATTAGATGGAATCAGATGGATGGATTGTATGAATGATGAATGAGGAGTAAATGATAGTGTGACGTCTGATAGGGGAGAATGGAAGAAAAAGACGTGTTGCGCCGACCCCAAGTAAAATGGGATAAAGGCAGGAAGATGATGACCTATTGTAACAATATTCTTCCAAATAAAGAAATATTCTATTCTATAAACCTCACCATCAGAATCCATGTTTTGTGGACTATTGAAAATGTCTGGACTCTGGTCTCTTTCCAATTTTATTGGCACTGAGTTGTATTCATCTGAAATATTACAGTAAACATTTTTAATATGGCATTTCTGTTAGACGCATTGGGCTAGAATTACTTCATAAATTTATTTTATAAATGACTCCTGCACCATGGAAATTAATCCTTGAGTCACAGAAGGTTTCGCAGACATTTAATTCACACGCACAAAGATTCCCAGACTCAGAACAAGCCTGTGTGGAACGCACAAGTTCGTGTATTACGCGGGAATCGAACTCGAATTCGCAACTCGTAGCGCACAGTGGTAATTGGTATTTGGTGATCAACACCACTCTGATAAAATTTATAAATGACCCAATGCCACCACATTTTATTAAATAAAAAGTATTTACCTATAACTAAAACTTATCAATTTAAACTACTCAATTTATAGGCTGCTTAAGTTAACTTTCAAGATATAACAGAAACTTAAATAATTATTAAAACTTGTTCACTTCTGTTCTTCCTATTAATATTCATAGATAACATAAGCTTAAGTTATCACCCTTACCCTTCCTATTATCACAATAAGCTATAAACCGGTCCTCTGCCTTCAACACTTGTTGTCGGAAGCTGCATGCCTCCCGCAGATGTCCCACGCACAGGGCACACACCATCCGACTTGGGCCCCACTCCATTAGATAAGATAGCTGTGGAATTGTTAATCAAAATATAGTTATAAGTATGAAAGAGTATGATTTTTTTTTTTACATAAATTAGGTGGTGTAATGAGTTTGTCAGATATGCAGGTTGCATGTGGCCAGAAATTGCAAAAGATTTTAAGACGTTTGGAAGGAGAGGAGGCCTTTGCCTAGCAGTTGGATCTTATTTCGGCTACATAAATAAAAAATTACATATTTTCATAAATTCTTAGAGTTAAACATTTCGAGTATTAAACTGTGTATTTAAGTATTCCTTTAGTTTTAATTCGTTATACCTATATGGGAGAATGCCTAATAAAAAAATCATATTGTAAATAAAGATAAATCCTATAGTTTCCAGTTCACGTTTTGTGAATAAGTCGTATAAATTTAACGTAATTAACATACACTTCATACATAAAAAGCTGTAATTCATGACCTTATAAAGTCCCTATAAATCATATCGTTCATCAAATTAATAAAATAATGCGTACAGTAACTCCATAACACTCGCGAACCATCTCGGAATAAACCTCTTTAATTCCGGCCTCCGTAATATAAGACGCCGTCATATCCCAAGTCCCGCTTGCGGATAGACAGCATCGGCAAACATCCGGCTGTGATATCCAGCCCTCAACATTATCTGAATCAGTCATTTTAATTTATAAAACAGAGATATTTTCGCGTTAGAATCGCGAATTGTTTTCAAGATTGTATTTGACAGTATTTTGACGTTCTGTTTTTGTGTTTTTTTTTGTGTGGTATGGTAAAGAAAGCAAGTATTGCCCCTGCGATTTGGTAAACGCGACTTTAAGTGAAACTGTCAAGGTCTATTTCGAAATGTAGTTACTCTAGATCGATTGCATGAGCTACGTTTTGTTATGCCGTTAATTTAATTTATTTTCTAACTTTTACGAATAAAACGGCTAATGTAGCTACATGTTATGAAAACTGTATGTCTTTCAATAATATATCAACATTGGCCTGACGATTTCCTCGACGATTTAATAGTAGATGATATCAACAAAAGTTCTAGCAATTTCAAAACCTAATAAATATAATATCGTTGTTGAACGTTTTCATAATGTCAAAAAGTTCAAAAATCAAAACCAATTGAAACTTGTGATCACTTGGCAGTTAATTGAGTGCCGGCAATTTTATTAAATTGTAGGTAAAATAATATTAATACACGTTACTAGCACATGTTAATCTATTTAACCAGAAGATTTATTAAAAGTAGTAGTAATTACAAAACAAACATGCGTAACGTTGAAATCAAAGCGAAACTTACGGACTACGAAAACATTTGCAAAATTGCCGAAGAACTGAGCGGTGGGCCACCAACATTGATAAATCAAGATGATACGTTTTACAAAGTAAATGAGGGACGTCTAAAGATGAGAACCTATCGCGATTCTTCCGCCGTACTTGTACGATACGACCGCGCCGACGAAGAAGGTCCGAAACTTAGTAATTTTGAGTTGCTAGACTTTTCGGTAAATGAAAACAAAAAGGCGAAGTTGCTGGATGAAATGCTCAAGAAATGTTTGGGTACTCGAGGAAGAGTGGTAAAGGAACGGTGAGTTTGTTTCTCTCATCTCTTTTTGTAGTTTTTCAACTAAGTTCGTCAGTTAGGCTGTCTGTCTTTTAACCTTGATTTTCATATTAGATACTAATTCACATTAAAAATAACGAATTTTATTTAATTTCTTGTAAAATATTGGTTTATCTGTTCAATAAAAAAAAATATGATTAATTTGTTTTTTCATTTTTTTTTTCAGTAAACTGTACATGGTAGATCAGACCCGTGTCCACATAGACACCGTCCAGGATCTGGGCCAGTTCATGGAGTTGGAAGTAGTACTCCGGCCTGAACAAACTCTTGAAGAAGGCCAGGCCATCGCAAGAGACCTGCAGAATAAACTTGGAGTCAAGGATGAAGACCTTATTGACTGTGCCTATGTAGATCTGTTAGAAAAAAAAAGTAATTAAAAAGTTGAGATTGTTGTTGATTGATTTTTGGTGGGAAAGATTGGCTTGATTTTCCTAATGTACTTTTATAATTAATTGAATATTTTGTTTTGCCTTCTTTTTACAGAAAAACGTTTCTAAACTAGCTTTTATCATGATTGTGTTGATTATGTTCAAAATCGGCTTTTGTTAATAACAAGAGCCAAATTTATATTTTAATTTTTAAATTAGGGCTACTACTCCAAAGTTTAAAACTGATTGTTATTTTTTTAAGATTGTTTTTCTTTTGCTAAGCAACAAATCTTTCTAGCATTTAAGTATAAGCTTGGGTTATAAAGAAAAAACTTATTTTGTTATAATATTTTTTATTTCCCTGTCTACCTATGGCCTTATCTCAGTAGAAACTAACTAAGCCCTGCTGTGGCATCAACTTGACCTTATATGATTGTTTCAATATTTTACTTACAGTTCGTTATTCTTTATAAGTTAGTTTTTTTAATGAGAACTTAGTGTAGTAAAACTTCTCAAATTAAGGTTCCGAGTAATCGTTTAACATTGATAAACCCGTCAGGATAGGACTATTGGATGGAATAGGATATCGATATACTGCAAATTCCGCAACCATCTGCTATTGTATCGAAATCGGTTCAGCCGTTTCGAAAATGAATCGTAAAAGTTTTTTTATTTTCAGGTGTGTAGATTTCGCTAAAATATTTATAATCGAGAACATCTCTTATTTGATTTCAGACTTTTTCTTGATCGAAACGAATCGACTGACTCGATCGAAATAGTGGTAGTAATAACCGATACTTTTTCTACCAAAACCTACTATTTTTTGTGGTAGCCATACAGCACTACGTAAACGTCAAGATGTCAACATAAACATTGCATTTCATTCGATTGTTGATGTTTATTCCTTTTTCGTTGTTATTCGTAATTAATTTATAAGAAATGGATGCAAATAAAGCTAATACGACATACGGAGAGTGTCGCTGTTGCCAAGCGAAAGGCCATCACAGAGATATGATGAAGGAATATTACTATAACGGTATACGAGAAGTATACTTTGATATATTCATGGAAAGTTTCAATTTATTCGTAAGTTTTTGTATATAATAACTGTTTTTCTTGACATTTTTTG
Source organism: Chrysodeixis includens (assembly GCA_941860345.1). Lineage (NCBI taxonomy): Eukaryota > Metazoa > Arthropoda > Insecta > Lepidoptera > Noctuidae > Chrysodeixis > Chrysodeixis includens. Next base: position 5,992,682 of record OW796118.1, on the reverse strand, counting down.
TAGTAATATGGATGTAGACTCATATTCTAGTGTACTTCAGTTGTTAATTGATTAAATAAGGTTACAGCAGTAAAAAATATGTAATCGTAACTTTGACTGTAAACAAGATAAAATGAAGGTATTGAATTCATAATAAGTACCTGATATTGAATGGTTTTTATGTTTCAGTATGCACTGTATACAACCTATTATTTATTCCAAAGATTAAAATCCATAATTACTCCATTTTACTTCTTTCCGTCTTTAATCTCTATTTTCGCTTGCAGCTATCAACAAATGCGCTCCTCACCACGCTAATATGCTCGACATGCGTGCAGCGCCTCCGCGACGCGACCAGCTTCCGCATGATGGTGGCCAGCACGGAGCAACAGCTGCTGCAAGCACTAGTCAGCGATGATAAAGTCATGGTTTTTGTTAATGGTGTGTGACTTTCCTTTATGATATGTTTCTAAAAACCAATGACCAATAATTACTTTCTTTAGTGTTGTTAATGGTATTTGGCTTTCGTTTATGATAAGTTTCTTAAGACCAGTTACCAATACTACTTAACTTCCTTTAGTGTCGATGGTCCCTATAGACATGGGTCAAGCTGAAACTTAAATTCCTCAACATTCCCACAACGTCATCTAGTCTGAAAACTAAGTATTTGAAATGAAGTGAAAGTCAATTATATTATAATTATACTAAACTTAGTAAATCCTTATCAAAATCAGCTCAACTCTTTAAGACTACCAGTGTCATAATAGTTTTATGTCTTAATTTCAGTGCCAGTAGACGAAAACGCTTTAGATGTAAAATTGGAAGAGCAGTCAAATATTAAACAGGAGCTGACTGAGATAATAGATGGCAGTGATTATGACTCAGACTATATCGTGGCGAGTGGTGAGTAACATTGTTAACTACATATTTAATCATTTAACCAGCCTATAACATTCGAAAAGTCGGTGCGCGCGCTTGGGTTCGATTTAGAGACCTTTGACTTGGCAGTCCTGTGGTCTTACTACTAGGCTATCAGAGCTTACTATTTATAAGGTTTTCAATAAGAGATATGTATACTTAATCTTTACGTCTGGCTGATTTCATAATATACATATTTTTCATTTTATAAACCCTATAAACGTATTGACCTACCTCCTAGTGTTCAGCTTTATTATGTTATACATATATCATAATTTTGCACAAGCACAAGAATTTTGTAACTTTTTTTTTTTTGTTGGTGATCCGTTTAAAATAAATAATTTAAAACTATTTGTAACAGACTATACATCAGATACCCCGGAGGACAAAGAGGCGGCCTTACTGCGTCGGTTCGCGGGCGCCCCGCCGCCACCGCTACCAACGCGGGCCAGTCTGCCTGACATCTGCCCGGAGTACTGCAGGCATCTAGATTTGTTGGAAAGTGAGTATTTATTAGATTGACCTCAACCCGCCTAACCTTTCATTGACTAACTGCTAAGCTTCGATGAACTGATACAATATTATGAAATCTAATATATAAAATTCCCGTGTCACAATCGGTTTTACCGATTTTTACCAAATCTAATATGCGTATTGAGTAGATCTGAGAATCAGCTACTGTCTATTTCTCATCCCTGTTGTTTTTTTCGCGATCGTAGTTTCGGGCAACGGTTAGTAAAATTATAAAAGAAGGAAATATTACGTTCCTTCTGATGCAATTGCATGAAAAAGGACCAAATAACTGTCATTAATATATTTGACAATAAGTACAATTTACAACAAAACACTCACTCTTTTCAGATATAAAAGTCCTTCCAAAGAGTATAATGAAACTTTTAGAAGATCACGACAGACGCCGCACTCTGTCCGGCTCCCGTCGCCTCTTCATCACAGAGAAGTCAGCTCACATCGTCAACGCCAGCACCTTGCTGCTCCACTCCAACGCCACGCCATTCCGCAGCAAAAGCAGGACAGGGTTCCCTTGCTTTTTCTGCAGAAACATCTTCGAAAACCTAGAAAAGCTAAAAAAACACACCCACGAACACAAAAAATCAGAAATCAAGAAGATTTTGAGGACCTACGGAGCAGAATGTCTAGTTGTCTACGTTGATATCACAAATCTAAAGTGTAATCTATGTGAGAAGAAGATAAAAAGTTTAAGTGAATTGAAATCTCATCTCGTTAATGTACATAAGAAGAAAATGCATCCTGAATTCACGGATAGAGTTATACCGTTCAAGTTGTCTCAGAGCAGTGTGTATGAATGTCAAATATGTGGATTTAATTTTGAAACTTTTGGCTCAATTGAAAGGCATATGAATGTACATTTCAGGAATTACGTTTGCAAAGAGTGTGGTACAGGTTTTGTGACAAAATACAGATTAAAAGTTCATTGTAAAAGTATGCATGCAGGAGGCAGTTTCCCTTGCGCGTCGTGCGGCAAAGTTTTCACAACTTTACAAAAACATAACAATCATGTAAATACAGTTCATAAGTTATTAAAAAGATTTAAATGCACGAAATGTCCTGAACGTTTCGCTGAATATTTTAGAAGGCAGAAACATTTGGTTCAAGTACACGGTGTGGCACCTTTACAGTATAAATGTAATGTCTGTGACAAGAGCTTTGATCGTCGCTATACGTTGTCAAGACACATGAAACGCGATCATTTAGAAGAACGCGACTTTCAATGTGAAATGTGTACTTATAAATGTTTTACGAAGAATGAGCTAAGAGTACATATGGTGAAACATAATGGGGAGAGAATTTTCGAGTGTTCGGTGTGTAAGAAGTCTTACGCAAGAAAGAAGACGCTGAAGGAACATATGAGGATACATAATAATGACCGCAGGTTTGCTTGTGCGGTGTGCGGGCAAGCGTTTGTGCAGAAATGCAGTCTGAAAGGACATTTGAAGACGCATCATGTTGAGTTTAGTTTGTAAATATAGTTGAAAGCTAATGGTTTTGTTTTATTTGAGTTTGATTTCCTGAACGTTCTTTCTTTGGTTATAAAGTAAAGACAAAATGTAATCATCATCATCATCATCAAAGTCGTTTTCCCATAGATTGGGGATCGTGACCATCATTAGTTTCTGTCAGCATTGAGGTTGATTTGTCTGACAAAATCCAAATATTGGCAAAGATCACGACTGAATAATAATATGCCTGCGACTTTCTTCTTCAGCATGTGTTAGCCGTCCTTTGCTCTTGACAAAGAAGTTTGAAATGCAACAAATTATTAAACATTTTTAATAGAATTATGGTAATATGAATAAAAAAACTACAGCACTTAGTAATTGTTTTACGTTAATTGCACTCAGTGGCCAACGCCATCTAGCGGCGGGTAGATAAATCTGTTATCGCGTTTAGTTTCAGCTTTCCAATTTATTACAATCTTACGTCGTCTGAATTGTAAAGCGAATTTTCTAAATAAATATACGCGATCCATACGTATATTTGTTTACATTCCAAGACACTGAAATTATTATCTGTTCATTTGCATTTGATGGACTTAATAAACATCGATAATAACAGCTAAGATCGATGGCAGGCAGGAACAGCACTATTACTTACGATACAATTGACATTTCGCTCAAAAATATGTTTGTTATTGTGCTGTGTTCGACTATGATTTAAAATAAAATATTAATAAAATGGAAGCAACCAACGTCTATACGAGCTACGGAGAATGTAGGTGTTGCTTAGCAAACGGCCATCACAGGGATGTAACCAAAGAATATTATTTTAACAACATTAGGGAAGTTTATATTGAGATATTTATGGAATGCTTTAATTTAAACGTAAGTATGAACAAATAATATGTTATAGCTCTTACATTAAATCATTATATGTTGGAGCACTCCTCATCTCGGTGGTGGCTGCAAACAGTTGCGACACAGTTTTTCGTAACTAATGCGGCTTTTAACGCATTAATAATAATATTCACTGGGTTTTGTTCCGACAAATAATTTTGATCTAAAAAATCTTTTTTAAGAAATGAAATGTCTACAATATAGTTTATCGCGTATAATTAATCATAAACTGGAGTTAATCCAATTTACTTACGATTTTAATTCATAATTTAATTTCTAACGAATTTCTTTATAAAGATAATTTCCCAATAATAATATGGCATTCAAGATCAACGTTTGACACTGATTTATTGAGTACGCAGATGCTTAAAGCTTAGGAAATGGACCCCCATCCCAGGACCGATTGCGGCAAGTGCAGTTAAAACTTCATAATCTTGTTAGTTTTCTAATATGATTCTTATTTATCAAATTTTAGTATAGCAGTAAGCAATCTAAAATTAAAAAAATGGAATATGTTACACTAGTGATCTGCCTCTGCAGCTCCTAGATGTCATACTTGTGTATTATAAAGATATTGTTTATTTTACTTTACAAATATTTATTTATTATTATTATTTATGTCTATTTATTATATATATAAACCTTCCTCTTCAAACACTCTATCTATTAAAAAACTGCATCAAAATCCATTGCATAGTTTGAAAGATCTTAGTTCAGATAGGGACCGACGGACGGTAAGTGACTTTGTTTTAAACCCTGTGGTGAAGACCAGGCTTGATGATGATGTAGTCCAGTTATTCCTCATCACTAGGTCCTTGATCTCATATCACACTATGTCACTTGGCTCGCAGAACATTTTTCCACTCCTTTTGATCAAGCTGCAGGTTCAATGTCCTTCCAACCGGAAGAAGAACCAAAGACTAAGCTACTAACCATAATATTATTATCACAACTTTTTCATAAGTAAATATTCCTCACCATTCACACAACGCCATCTAGTCTCAAATTAAGTATACAATAATAACTTGTGTTATGAGTACTAGGCAAGTGATAAACATACTTATATATTTCTAAATACATACATATTATAGATAAATTACACCCAGACACAGAACAAATAATCATGCTCATCACACAAACATTTGTCCTGGGCGGGAGTCCAACCCACAACCTCGGGTATAGCCGTATAGCAGTCAGGGCCACTAGCCACTAGACCAACAGACCAGTCACTAGTCAGACAAGCCACTCATAATATAACAGCTTCTATTTACCATTCCTTTTATAATTTCCAGTTATCCACCCACTCACACATAAGCCCGTTAATATGCTCGACATGCGTGCAGCGCCTCCGCGACGCGACCAGCTTCCGTATGATGGTGGCCAGCACCGAAAGACAGCTGCTTCAAGCCATAGAATCTAAGGAAATAGATTGTAAGGAGACTGTGTTTGTTAATGGTATGTTCATTTAATTATTCTAAAACAATTTTTTCTACAGCTTTGCTTGAGTAGACAGTTGGAGCTGTAAAACATTCAACTTCTTTTATGCAGTTGAGTAAAAAGTAGCCAATCTCCATACCAATTTTTGCTAACTTCCTTTAGCTGTTTAAGTGTGAAAGGGTAACAAACATTGATAACATCCATCCATATTTACAATCTTTTGCATTTATAATATTAGTAGGATAGGATGTGCCATTCTGTCCTGCAAATGACATTGTCCTAATTAAAACAAATTATATTTTTTTTATTGCAAAACAAACAATATGTCTTAGAAAAGATAAAGTTACAAATTATTCATAGGTAATCATGGAATCCACAACAATTTAGTCCACCCGTGACCATGTTTTCTTCTGATATATATTCCAGTGCTGGAAGAACCAAGTAACAACAATCAAGAGATCAAAGCAGTACTGACTCGCCTGAAGACGGAGAGTGAACTAGACTCCAACAGTTCTCAGGCAGATGAATTTTATGAGGAGGAAGAATCTGACTGTGGTGAGAAATAGTGTGTAGTAGTATAGTAGCGTTGTGGGAAAGAGTGATACGTTTACTAGACGACGTAAGAATTTTGTTATAGTTTGACCAAAAGCGGGAATGTTGGGAATGCGCGGTAAGGTGGGGGCCGGGAAGAAAAGTATGAGTTCACATGAGATCAGTATTGTCCGATAGATCTTACGATATCAGGTTGCAGTTCTATGGGCACGACAAAATTAAATTATTTAGTTGAGGTTAATTAGTTAGTTATTAATAGAATATATATTTTTACTTACTTGATTAAATGTAAATGAAATATAGTCATAATTTACTAAGCTTATTTCAAATCAGGACTTGGTATTAAAACATTGAATTTATTGAATTCCGAAAACAATTTATTCATTAAGTCTTAACATCACGAGATATCGCATGACCCATCATTGAATATTAACCTCATGTGCCCCTGTCATAGTTCGGTCCGAATATCAATTTGACACTAGCGACCGCCATGAGTGTTGACGGCGAACTGACAAATCGCATCGGTCGATGTTCCCCCCGTCTCGCCCCGTGCCTTATTAAGTCGCGGTACAGCGGTAATGGTCAAACTATACTTACATTGTAGTGCTACAAGTTGCTACAACATTGTTTCTTTTTCATTGTTTTATGCCGGTTGTTAAAAAATGTCATAGATTAAATTTTAGAAATATAAATAGATTTTGTTATTTTTTTGTATAGACTTTGAAAGTATTTGTGTAATATTTAATTAAAAAAAAATAATCTTAATATAAGTTTCATAATGAAGTTTTTATTTTTAATATTTGTATGCTGTAATGGCTAAACATGACAGTTTTTTTTTATTATTGAACACCTTTCATGCACATGTATGTATGTTGCATGCATACATGTAAATGCAGTCATGTTTGAACAAATAAAATGATCTTTATCTTCAAGGATTTTTTGACAATTGGCCGAAATCGGAATTAAGACTGGTACTTTCTTACAGATAGTACCAAGGAATTAGAAGACTCGGATGAAGACTTAGTGGATGGAGAACAGGAGTTTCTCTCTCGCTTTCCCGACGCACCGCCGCTGCCAACCCGATACTCTCTCCTCAACATCTGTCCCGAGTATGTGAGGAGTTTGAACAGGCTCAGAGGTAAATAATATTAAATATTTATTTCAAGCATTACTTTTTGCGACCAGCCTTCTTGCTCCCGAAACTAATTACGAGCAAGGGCGCCATTGTCTGACTGTATTGCAATTGTCTCTGAAACAAAAAAAAAGCTACGCCCGAGGGATAGCCGGGATAGAGTTCCCTAGGGATGGCCGGGATAGAGTTGATGTCCTGCCCATGGGTTTACAATATTAAATAATTGTTATAAGAGACGGGCCTCTTGGTCTAGTGGTTAGTGGCCCTGATGAGTTTGATTCCCACGGAGGACAAATGTTTGTGTGATCAGCACGATCATTTGTTCTGTTTCGGGTGTAATTTATCTATAATGTGTATGTATTTAGAAATATTATATAAGTGTGTATGTATAGGTCATCATAGGTTTAGGTCATGCAAATAAGCTAGAATTTACAAAGGATTAATTTCATTAAATGCCAATTCTATTTCTTTATTCCAGATACAATCGTAACAGCAGAATCTATACAGAGGTTGCTAAATAAACCAAAGACAAGGCCTCAATACGTGTCAGAGAGACTGGCTCTATCCCTCAACGCGACCGCCATTTTTAAGCACAGCAACGCCGTCGCTTTCAAATCAAAAACTAAGAATGGCTACCCTTGCTTCTATTGCAGAAAAATATATCCCAACCATAGTTTACTAAGAAGTCACCAAACTATGCATTCAAAGTCCATTTTCTTTAAACTTCTAGCAAAATACACAGCTGACTCCCTCGTCGTTTACGCAGAGGTCAGTGACCTGAAATGTACGATTTGTAACAAAGAAATACCGTCTTTAAACGAATTAAAAACACATTTAACACAAATACATAAAAAGAAAATGTATTCAGAGTATTCAGATCGAGTTGTACCATTCAAATTGAGTAATTTCGAATGTCAAATTTGTAGGTTATGTTTTGAAACTTTTGGCGCGGTTGAGCGACATATGAATAAACATTTTTCGAATTATATGTGTGAGGAATGCGGGGCTGGGTTCGTTACGAAACACAGGTTAGGTATCCATTCATATATGTTACATAAACATGGTAATTATATCTGTGACTCGTGCAAAAAGACTTTCGACACCTATGAAGTATAAAATACATTACGATGCCGTTCATCGGAAGTTAAAAAATTATAAGTGTTCCCGATGTTCTGATAAGTTTATCGATTATTTTACGCGGCAAAAGCACCTAGTTGACGTGCATGGAGTACCGCCAATTTTATACAAATGTAATGTCTGTGATAAATCCTTTAACAGACGGTATAGTTTGTCGTTACATATAAAAAGGTGTCATTTAGAGCAAAAGGACGTTAAATGCCAGATCTGTATGTATTCTTGTTATACGAATGCTGAATTGAAAGAACATTTAGTTAAACATGGAGCGCCCAAAGAGTTTGAATGTGATGTTTGTGGAAAAGCCTTTGCTAGGAAAAAGGCGTTGTCACAGCATATGCGAATACATGCGAATGATAGGCGTTTTAGTTGTGATTTTTGTGGTATGGCTTTCGTTCAGAAATGTACGCTTAAAGGACATTTGAAGACGCATCAAGATTTTAAAATGTTACCTTAAAGAAATGTTGGTGAAGCGAGTTCCATGACGGGTGCCATTACCGAAGCTGTTAACACCAGCCTGTAACTGTCACACTGCAGGCCTCTCATACAGAGAACGAGCATCGATCACCACACTGTGCCCCACGTTGGGCACCATTACCGAAACTGGGGATATAATAGGGAAAAGTATGTCAAATAAAACAAAATGTCATAAAAAACACTATATTTACAAAGAAAAAAAAACAAATACAGAATGTATCGCCTCTTGGAACAGACTTAAATAAAGCACATAATTTATTTGACGTTTTATTTTAGTTATAAATCAGTCACACGCAAGCTAAAATAAATACCAACTCATTTACTGATAGTCGAGGGTAGTAAATCAAACATAGATAAGTAGAATGTTTGTAAAAAACTTTCACACAGAAATTTTCATTCGTTTGAAAAAGAAAACCAGTCAGCTAGTTTATTTAAAATTATTTACAACTATAATAATACAAACTTAATTAGAATTAAATACTAGAAGTAATACATTAAAAACTAATTAAAATAAATGTTTGGCAAAATACTTAGCGAGTGATACTTTAAAGTAATATTCTAAATTAATAATAAAAAGTTGGTTTGTAGATACTAGATTTTTTCTGGTGTGAAACGCTAATGACTTCAACCCACGCCGAGGGCACGGCGTGGGGATATGTCGGACACCCACCGACTAAAAACACCCCGGGTCCTTTCTACTACCTAAGACAGAGTCACGGGAGATACTTAAGACCCTTAGACGAGTAAGCAGAGCTATAGTATATTACCTAGTACCAACTTTTGATGCAGTATTTTAAGTAATCCCAGATTTTTCTTACTTTTTAGTTGTGGAAGGAAGATACCGTTCTACACCGTGTGTTATTATTAGCTGTTGCTCGCTACTTTACTCGCGCGATATTAGTTACAGCTGCGAAAAAACATTACCCTCTGACGCAGTTGGTTAAAAAGTAACCTATGTGTTAATTTACAGTGTCAGCTAATTCCATACCATGATCTAGTCGTTTGAGCGTGGAAGAGTAACATACATCAATCTATACTTTCGCGTTTATAATATTGGTAGGATTGAGGCATCGCTCCTCCATAACTACAATCTGGTCTTGTTCTAGGGTATTAGAGCTCTAAACTCAAAACATGGCAAATAATAGTCGATAGAGGCAGCACTTTTTCAAACGCTCATGGCTAACACACATTCATGATAAAATAAATTATGTCCTAATAATTTACTTAAGAGAAAAACATAATTTACAGTTTCCGAACAAAATTAAATAAATTATTTTATGGAGTGGCCCAACGGGATTTGTAATTTGCAAAGTATAGTGCTATAAGGATCTTTTGGCACGTGACCGAAATCGGAACTAATGCCATCATATACGAAATACCATCACTTTCGACAGACAGTTGAGTTGATTCTTGTTGCGAATATGCACACCAACGCCCTCATGTTAATGTCATCCACGTGCCAAAAGATCCTTGTAGCTCTATAACGTCAATCAAATATAACAGTTTTAATATAACTTCCTTGGAATTTAAGCTTAATTTCTTATAACAATAATAAATTTTTATATAGTATTGCTTTTAGTTTCCACAAAACAAGCAAAATTATCCCTAGCTTCTTAAACGCTGATCAACACAAAAATTTATTATTCGTCAGTAAAATCTTATGTTAAGCTCTGTGATTGGTTGTAAGTTTTATGGTCAACCAATCACAGTCGTGATCAGTTGATTTGACAGCAGATTCAATTGATCAGCTTTACAGAGACCAGGGGTTAACAGCATAGGCTATTTGACTAAAATATCTAATTAGTCCGTCAGGTAGATTTAAAAGAAATATTGTATACTTATTTCTTATTTCATTAAATCAATAAAAAAATACAAAGATAAAACGCAACTAAGGTGGTGAAAAGTGTGGAAGTGGGGGCTACCGACGTCACTTGACAGTAAAAAGTGACACGTATGTGACGTCACACGAGATTTCAACATACGGTATCATCTTATTTTTTTGTTAACGTGATAAAAGAAAAAAACGTATCCAATATTTTTTGGAAATCTACCTGACGGACTTATTAGATTTTTTTAGTCAAATACCCAATTATTAAAAAAGTATTTAAATTAATCATCTTTATCTTCTTTCCTATGCTGTTTCCCATGTTGCTTTAGCGCCAACATTGAATAATATTTCTTATGACATATTTCACACTCATAATTCTTTTTACCTATATGTCTTTGAACATGGTCTTTTAGCTCATAATTACTAAAGAATTTTTTATCACACTCATCGCATTCATAATTACGTATATTGTCATGTTTTTTCTTCATATGGTTCATATAGTATTGTCGCCATGTGAATACCTTTCCACATTGCTCACAAGTGATTGTTTTAACTTTGTCCTTATGATGTTCTAAGCAATGCATGTGTCTTATATACTCACCAGTAAATTTTTCAGGGCAGTAAAGGCATTTGAACTTACACATCTGCTTATGTACAGTCTCTTCGTGCTTTCTGCGATATTTTTCTAAAGAAAAAACTTTAGTACACATGCTACAAGGATACTTACCTATATTATGAATTTTGACGTGTTGTTTCAAACGATTTTGAGCTAGAAATGTGACGCCACAATCGTCACATACATAATTATTATAATGAGCGTTCATATGACCGTCTAAATGCATATAATTTGAAAAAGATTCTTTACAAAGAGCGCAATTTAGATCACTTCTTAAAACATAGGGTATAACTCTAGTATAAGCTTGATCTAAATGAACATTATGTTTTTCTCTTAAATGCTTGAACATTTCGTTCCAATTGTTGATGACGATACAGCATACTGTGCAAAGGAGGTTGTCTATGTCAAGTTTTAGTACCTCGTTCATCCAATAAGGTCTCATGGCGTATTCTATTTTCTCAATTCTGTCGTGTATGTGTTCAGTGCGTGTATGAGATCTTAAGTCGTCGGGATCTTCGAAGTTGGGGCCGTCGGTTGAGCAATAAGCGCAGTAGTAGCGAATGGATTTGGATTTGTATGGCGTCGCGTTGGTGTACGTTAGAATGGCTTTGATTTCTTTTACGAGTCTGAATGTTTTTTCTCGGTTGGAATCTGCTTCTTCTGTGGAATAAATTAAGTTATAGGTTAATATTAGTGATTAGGACTTAATATGGAATTGGTAATTTGACAAAAAAATCAAAATTGGCTATTATATATGTACAATACTTGAGGGTTTTAGCGTTGATAGCTGAAATACAGGCTCTGCTTATTTTAGCTAAAGACGACTACACAAATTAAATTAGCCTAAGTTATTTTTCAATTACCTACGTCAAAGTTTTTCTTTAAATAAACATGAAATATCAATCAGTCCCAAGTCATTCTCATGCATGTTTAACGTATGTTCTTTTAATTGAACAGGCATTTGCTATGACAGTCGCAGTATAGACACCCGTATTCGATTCCTTATCGCCGTTTAATCCGGGTTGCGTTAGAATTTGTAATAACTAAACGCACATTTTCATTATATTTTTTTAGTATCATCCGCTTATTGTTTTCTATATTTTGTTGGGGAAACGTCTTTGTACTTCTTATTAATCCCAGTGCATCTATAAACAAGACTTTGTAATTTTGCACTTTTATATCACTTCACTGCACGTAGTTAAATACTTACTCGGATTGATAAAGTATAACTTTATCATTCCGAGTAATATTTAACTTTCGTTAAGGTTCAGAAAAAAAAACACGTATACGGGGTATTTTCAAAATAATATATTTCAATTCTTCAAATATATAAATACATTCATTTAAATTAATCGACTTCACAGAAGTATTTTAATTATTGTCACTGCATACGAATATCAACTTAAGAAAAATACAAATACCATTTAAAATAAAATAAACTAACTCATACATTACAAATAATAAACCGGTCTAGTAACAAACTAGATATTAAAAGCCAAATCAACGACCCTCTTTTTACGCAGTCGGTTAAATTGACGATAATGTACTTATTATGCCCACTTAGGCAACCAAAGTTAGGAGCAAAAGTTAGTGGGTTAAAATGAAGTATTTTCTAATATAAATATTTTAGCAGTGAATAGCCTAGTAGTATGACTCTAAAATCACAAGGTCGTGAGCTCGATTCCTTGCACTCATTAATGTATTTTCGAATACATGAGCGTTAATCAATACTACTGTATTCCACTGCTAGACTAAATTCCTTCCAAACATGTGCTTATACGTTATTTTCACTTGCTAAAATCTGCAAAAGAGACCAGTACACCTGATGTTTCAAGTGTGTATCGCCACGTCAGAGGCCTAAAGCGACTTAAACTTTTGACACCAGGTTGTAGACCAACCGTAAAATAAAAATAACACCTAAATTTGTCATTTCTACACAATCCTAGCATGTTTACTCCGCATATGCACCTTCCATGCCGTCCTATGCACGAAGGCACGTTCACAATTCTCACATTTGTACCTCCTATCATCTAAGTGCCCCCTTACATGCTGATTAAGACTACACTTCGTCCCAAACGATTTGCTACACATATCGCACTTAAAATCTCTAGTCTTCGTATGAGTAACAATATGAGATTTAAGTTCGATTTTGGAGAAAAATGCCATCTCGCAATAGGAGCATTTATGGGGCCTCAGCATGAGATGAAAGCGGTTTCTATGTGTGATTAAAGAACTTTGACTAGTATAAGATTTATTACAGGCTGTGCAAGAGAAGACAGTTGGTTTCACGCCATGGGCTTTCACTTCATGGTTTTTAACTAGATCCTTTGTGGAGAATCTTTCGTCGCAGAAAGCACATTTGCGAGTTTTATTGGACATTGTATGGACAATTCGTTCGTGAGCACTCCTTTTCGGTCGACAGTCAAAAACTTTTGGACAATTCGCACATTTGAATACACCTCTTTTATGTCTGTAAGTATGAGTTTGCATAGACTGTTTATTAATGAATCCACGTTCACAAACATTGCACTCATAGTTTCTGTAATGCTCGCTCATATGCTCCGATAATAATTTAAAAAACTTATATTCCTTTTTGCACATCACACATTTTAAAACATCCGAATCAAATTTGAATGGTATGATATGATTTTTGATATCCGTATGTATGACTTTATCATGCACTGTCTTCAAATGTTCCTTTACATCTTCTAGCGTATCAATTTCTTTATCACATACACTACACTTTAAATCTGTAATATCTACTCTTATAACTAAATCTGATACGTATTTGACTTGGATGACATCTTCTTCATTGGAATGTTTATCTAAATTATGCTTCTTAAGTTCAGAAGGTGCTTCTGTCTGTTCGTCACAGAAGGCGCAATAATAACCAACACCCCAGTATCCCTTGATAACAGTAGCATTAGTATTACGAAGGATTGTTTTAACATTGTCTTTGTGCTTTAAAATTTCGTTAACATCAGATTTCTCTGTTTCAGGATTCCCAGTTTTGAATATCTCGTCGACTATAGCTCTGTACCTAGTTCTAACTTGGTCTGCATTAACTGGCGTATTTTCTTCATCTTTCGGTTGTATATTAACCTCTACCGTCACTTTATTATCTTTTTCCGTTTTAACATTCTTTTTTATGTTTTTAGCTTTTAATTTACGCTTTTCTACAGCGAGTTTGGTTTTGGCATCGACAGGGGGTTTCTTAAATAGCGTTCGCCTCAATGTTTTCTTATTAGTTTCCAATGTATTTGTTGTTTTCGTTGTATTGTCAGTCTGGACATCTACAACAAGAAATTCATATATTGATTTCCATTCTTATTATAAATTCAATTTTTAAATCTATTTTTTCTTGATTTTTGGTGGTCAAATCGTCTTTGATAAGTTCGTTTCATAAGCTACTATGTATGCTTATAGACTATCACCCGCTGAATCGTGCATGGTAAATACGGGTTCTAAACCCGGGTTTGTAAAGTTACACTTTTCCGAGAGCTAACGCTATTTCGCTCTTATGTGATAACAAATCATAGTCACGTCACTTGTGACGAATATTTTGATTTAAAATTGTCTGATTGCTATGTCGATTGCAATTTAATGTTTATTAAAGCGCCTGCGATGCTGCGGCTGTTTTGAGTTCTTTAATTTTAAAATTAGTCATCATGTTTGAGTGGTGTTTCTCAAGGCAGTATTTGAAGTCCTAAAATTCCTTTTTGATTTTCATTTCTGTGTTTATTAAGTATACACGAGTTAATTTGTAAATAAAATACGTAAGAAAATGTTTTCGCAAACATGAAAAGTGCAGGATTAATATTAGAGAGACAGAGTCGGTAATTCAGACATTATAAACGCTTTGTCTGAGAGCAATAAAATGTTATTAGTCGGCGACTTTCTTAACATTCATATGAATAACAAAAGTGTACTCAAAGTTTTTCAAAAATACATTACAGATATCATTCTTGAAAGTTTTTGGTCATTAGAAATGTACAGAAGATAAATTCTTAGGATATCTCGATCAAATAGGTCAGTCACGCGAATTGTAAGGTACGCAAAACTTAGTAACAAATAAAAAAGAAAAGACAGCACACACTCTCACTAAGCGCACATTTATAGCAAAAATGAGAATAACTGGTCAATAATATTTTGTTAAGAGTTCTTTTTTTAATCTTTAATTAAAAAATCAAGGCAAATATGGAATAAAACATGTCTAGCTTTATTAAAGTTTTCTAAGTTATACCTACATAGATAGTATATTCTTTATTGCACACCACATGAGAAACAGATTTGACAAACGGAAGTTACATGATGCCACAATGGGCGGTCTTAGAGACAACCTTGGGATGGACTTGGTGCGAGGTGGACGAGGGACGAGGTGCACAATTGAAAAATAACAATGTAAACTTGGTAAAAGTGACATAACACGCTCTTAAAAAAAACTTAAGTTTTAGATCTAATTGCAATACTAACTAAATAACGAGGTTATCAAAATTGTATTGACCAGTTTTCATAGAAGTTCAGTTTAAACATATGCTTTTTAAGTTTCGATTCAAATTCAACCAAATGAAGCTATGGGTCTTGCTGGACAAGCCAAGCTAGACCAAGCTTGCGTAATTACCAATCATTACCAGTCTTTAATCTTTCATGATTAAAAACTCCGGTTAAGTTCGAAACTAGTCACAAAAAAAACAGCAGCTATTCAACACTAACCTGTAGGTTCGAGCCTCATCTTCGCACAGATGGTCTTCTTAGGTATATTATACTTCCTGGCCGCGTCGTTCGGTGTGATATTTCCACTCCGTACTGCCTCTAAGCACTGTCTTAGGTTCTCCTCTGTATATTGCTTGTACGTCTTGAATCTCTCGTTTTTCGGGAGACGTTTCGGCCATTTTCTTTTGACGCCGTCGTCTGAGTCGGTCTGTGTTTCGGCTTTGCGACGTCGTTTCGGTTTTTGGGCTTGCATTGATGAGCCTGTAAGTTAGTTTTTGTTAGGTTAGATTTGTTTCCAACCAAATAGGGTTGATATGCTTATAAATCTGATTTGTATTTTTCTTACTATTCTTTATTTTATCTAACAAATGAACTACCATAAAAATATCCCACACGGCAATAATTTTTAATTAGTTAAGAATGATACTAAAAGACTACCCTATATTAAATACATTTTTTTTTAATTTTGCCCAACACTGGTATCCACCGCACTTGCACAAAGCACGTGTTTAGCCTCTCCGCTGAGATTACTTTCTAAATACTCCTCTTCTTTCATACTGACATCCCGACCCATCCCAGTTAGTTTTGTCATTGTCAGCCTGTATCAGCTATAGTAACCTCTATACTACAGTAAGTTGTACTCACTTTCTCCTAACGCCTCCTTATCCCCTCCGACTTCATCCTCTAAATACTCCACATCTTCATACTCCTCATCGATCACACTGGCCTCGTGGACACTGATGTCCATATCCGCAGTGTCAGTGTCCGCTGTGTCAGCCGTATCACTCTCAGCTCCCTTGTACACCATGAGGTATTGTTCCTCACAGTCCTCCAGTTTTGGTATTGAGTCCTTGTCTGGGTAAATAAATGATTCGGTTAGTGTGTGATTGAGGTGTATGGTAAGTAAGTAGATCTGAGGCTGAATGATTTAATGAAGATTTAATTTTTATAAAATAAATGTATTTAATTTAGATATTGATTTGCTATCTGAAACGGCTTGTCAAACTTTCTTAAAATTTTTTGAGCATATTGTATAGGTCTGAGAATCGGCCAACATCTATCTTTTTTCGTACACTTTTTTTTTTCAAGGGGACATGTTGTGCTGACCCCAAATAATAATTGGGAATGATTATTTTTTTTTATGAGAGATTTATATTGTAATGAATGTATAATGCGAAATGTGATTTCTAACTTTTGGTTTCATTATTATTATTTAGTTGTGTAAGATACTGGAATAAAATGTTTTAATAATACTTATTTTTTACTGTATATTATATCCATACTATTATTCAGAGTACACCAAAAGAAAACAGAAAGTAATACAAAACTATGGCCTTACCAGAGGCATATTCTTCCAAGCAGCAATGGAATAGCATTAAATTTATTAATTAAAGGCTCTAACAACATACTTACAAATAAAATACATATAAATTACACCCCAGACACAGAACAAATAATTTTGCTCATCACATAAAAATTTGTCCTGGGTGGGAATCGAAACCCACAACCTTCTGGTATAGCAGCCAGGGCCCTAACCACTAGACCAATAGTCAAAAATGGAAATGGCGTGCAAATTTTGCCCAACATACTTTTTTGAATTGCCTTTACTTGTTGTTTTGAATTTGAGCTTTATTCCCTCTATTTAGTTATTTATTTCTAAATACAATACAGGCTTACAGTGTTAACCAAATTGCTTTTCAACTTTGCCTTTCTTATCAAACTAAACCTTTTATTTTTTTTTATAAAAACTAAACTAATCTAAACCTAGTTAACTTCTAAATTTACTAAAACTCACCATCACCCATATCCCGGAAGAAGTCTTCCTGTGATGTAAGGACAATCTTCTTAAAGTCGCATGCATCCCGCAACCGGTTGACACACTGCTCGCATATCTGGTCATGTTCAATGGATTCCTCTGAACTGTCCCACTGTTGGGCAATTATTTAAGTTTAGATAAAAAAATGGTTAAGGAAACATGTAGTTAAAAAGTGGTATATCTTGGTAATTTTTATGATTTGTTAAGCAAAAAAATATAAATTCAATACTTTTTGGAAATTTATCTGATGGATTAATTAGATTTTTTTGTCAAAAACCTAATTGAGAATCTCCTCTTTTTTTTAAGTCGGTTAAAGTGTTTAGAGTTATATAATAGAAAAAACCATTATTTATTCTCAGCCTTTATGAGATATACGCATATTTGCGTGTCATGCGTGGAAATGCGAATAAAAAATATTATATGTATACAATAATTTTATTGTAGGGTTTTCCTTACAAGTAAAATAGATTTTACAATAAATTAAATTAACCATGCATATTCTAGTGAAAGTTACGTATATTTGTTTTCATGAATAAAACGATAAAATCAGAATAACAATCGATTATTTTTATCATTCGAAAATTTTATCATTTTGACGTCGCATGGAATGGCGTGGCGTTTGATATTTGTGTCTTGAAAAAGGCGAAAATAAATCTTTATTATCCATTCAAATATCATAAAAATAATATTAGTTGTTTGGGTGGAAAGACTATAAGCCAAAATCTGTACGAAAATTTGAAGCCAATTCAATGTTGAAGTAAACTGGGCAAATAGCCTTATAGCCGAAAGACTTACAGTCAGAGCAAAACATTCGACGAGCATTTCGCCGTAAACTTCCGATTCTCCTTCAAATTGGTGCTCAGTCCACATATTTTTGAGGTATCCATAGGAGAGGCAACACTTGCATCTCCCGAAATAAGTCGCTATTTCATTCTTTACGTCCGACATGACTGCGATTTCACATTAAAACAAACAAGAAACACAAGCTCGGCTCAAGTAAAATACCGCCATTTTGTCACAGATTAAAAAGTTTTCGGTACTTGAGAATGCTACAAAATGTCAAGGGTAACTTTTAAAAGAAAAGTTTTTTTTTATAAAAAAAAGGTGGCTTAAATCATTTATAATAATTAACATGTGATTACGATATCCTATGTTATGTATGTTCAAGAAGTAAACTTAAACACGACTGTACTTTGGTACAGTCGTGTTTAAGTTTACTTCTTCATTAGACATATTTTTTCTTTTTTTTTTTAATATTTAAATATAGGTATTTGAATATTGGAGTAAACCTTACCAGGTATTAAGATTTTGTTTTGTTTGTTTTTAATGGTTAACACACAGAAAAATTTTTATTCATTTACGTGTAACAATATTAAAACTTACTTTAACTTGATGCAGTATCAAAACGCAAACATTATTGACATTTTCTTAATTTTTTACTCTGTGTTATTGACAAGACAGTTTGGCGTGCAGAAGCTTTCCTGCTTTCTTGTACAAAATAAAACGAAATAAAAACTATAATAATTCTGAATGTAAATAATGCGAAACTAGATTTAATAATATTTCCTAGGGAAATTCACACAAAATGGCTACAGTTAAAAACAACGGTCTGATAATAGATCCTGCGTTATGTAGATGTTGTAGAGCTATAAAAAAATGCAGAGTTCTCACCGCGGAGTATACTTGGATGGAGCAGAAGGAAGTATACGCCGATATGGTCATGGACTGTTTTGGTGTCTTGGTGAGTAAAAATATTACAATTGTCTTTGGAAAGAGAAAAAAAAAATAAAGAATTGAACACAATTTTGAATGTGTTGTTCATTATTTTTATTTTTTTTTGTTATTTTGAATTGATTTTGCGTCAATTTACTTATTTATAAATTGTGATAAATACATAAGTGTAAACTTAACACAGATATTATTGCAAATTTCAAGCATTGCTGATCTGTAGTGTCCAATGAAAAAATGTTAAATAAATGTTTTTAATAAAGGTAAATAAAGACTTAGCATAATGAACTTATTTCTAGAGCCTGCAGGTTTTTAAGCTACTGTGTTTTCTGGTCCTATTACTAAGTTGTTACATATTATTATGAGCTGTAGCCTGCATCTCACTGCACAAATATCATTTTCAAAAACACTATCCCCCTCTGACACAGTTAGTAAAAAGTAGCTTACATGTTAATCCATGGTGGCAGCTAACTCCATGCCAAATTTCATCAAAATCAGTCTAACTGTTGAGCATAAAAGATTGACAAACTTCCATCTATACTTACAAACTTTCATGTTTATAATATTAGTAGGATATTGAAGATTTTTTTAAGAAATCTATGGACTTACATCTCATTCTAATTTATAATGTGCCAGTATTTATCATTTTATGTACAGTCACAAGTAAATACATGTATACACAACCAAACAATTGAAGCTTAAGCTTATTTTTCGTTTTCCGTGGTGAAACGCTAAAGACGGTGAAACACAAATAATGACTAATGGGATATGTTGGACTCCCAATGACTAAAAACCCCCGGGCCCCTTTATATACTACCTAAGCCAGCGTCCCGGGATTGCTCAAGCATTCTCTGCATGACCCTGGCTGTGAAGCTTTAATTCTAGTCAACTGAGTTATGGATTTGTGAAATTTTCTTTCAAATTAAACATTTTATGTTTAGTTTACAATATCAGTAATATTCCATAAGAGCTTCAGAAATTTTGCATAAGAAATCTACTGCAACTGTTTGGTTGAGTATATATGTTTTTGCTTGTGACTATAGAAGTATTGCATAAGTGAATTGGTATTTAATATATTGTAACTATACTAGATCTATTCTACTTTGTTACCTAACAGATCAACAGGAACTCATTGGTATTAATTGTGTACAATTGTTTTGTTTGTGTTTATTGATCTCTATGATCTATGATGATTTCTGCTTTTATTTATATTATATTACATCCATGATGGGTTTTTGTTTTTTTTTCTATTTGGCAATCTACAATTTTTTTCTTTTTCATTTTAAAGAGTAGTATATAGATTCTTACATGTTCGGCACGGACCTCTGAAATATTTCAAGTAGAAATAGTAATGTACATATAAGAAGTAACATTTATGGACCCTGTTTGGGCACAGCAATTTAAACAATGTCCTAAGGATTCCTCGCCTTACCAAACAAAAGGGGAATGATGATGACCCTATTACTCTGTATGTCCCAGCTATCGCACGTAGATGACAATGAGCGCGACTGCGGTGTGTGCGCGACGTGCGTGGTGCGGCTCCGCGACGCGTGCGCCTTCAGGCAACAGGTGCTGCAGTGCGAGGAGCTGTTCCTGCAGGCCAAGCTTGAGGATAAAGATGTAGACGGTACGTGTGGTGTATAACGACGGGCCTGTTGGTCTAGTGGTTAGTAACCCTGACTGCTGTACCGGAGGTCGTGGGCTCGATTCACACCCAGGACAAATGTTTGTTTTTTGTTTTTATTATTTATCTAAAGTATGTATACGTTTAGAAATATATAAGTATGTTTAACGGTTGTCTGGTACTCGTATCATAAGCTACTTAGTATGTTTAACTTGAGACTAGATGGCGTTGTGTGATTGTTGAGATTTTTTTATTTATATGACAGCTACGGCGATAAGACTAAAACTATTAATCAATCTTTAATTGTGAACATAGGTAATAGAATACATGAAAGGTCTTAAAAGTAAATTTTATATGAACTACTAGCTATTATCTTACTAGCATCTAGCACACTATAATGGTAGAAAAATAACGCGGCTACTCTTGACAATCAAATACACACAATCTTTTCCTGTTATCCCACAGAACCGAAAGCGGACAAGCCACCGATGGACATCGAACTGAAACTGGAGCCTAAAGACGACTGCAGCGAGCACTCCGCCGGCGGAGACATAGACCATGAAGATGATATGTCCATAGACTATACTGAGGAGGTTGGAGGTGGGTAGAGGAAATAACAGAATCTCTATTAAATACGTGGGGATTGAAAGCCTGGCGAAGAGAGGTTTTATGAAAATATCACAAGGGTGTATTCAGATGTCACGAGTATTTTTTTTCTCTTGTTCCTTTATTTTAGAAAATAATAGTTTCTTTATACCTATCTATAAAAAGCCTATGTGTAAATCCAGGGTGTCTGGTGACATCATAACAAAGTTTCATCAAAATTGATTCAGCTGTTTGAGTGTGACAGAGTAAGAAACATTAATCCATCCATCTATGCTTACAAACTTTCACGCTAATAATATTAGTAGGGTTATCAACATTAAAACAAACTAAGACTCATTTATGTTAACAGAAATAGCACAATAGAAATACATACAGTAGTTTAATTCAGCCTTTTATAAAAACTAAATGCCTCTATATCATGCCACGATCCGACAGCGCAGGCATAACTCGCATTGCGCTCGTTTATATGAAGACTCTATACTGTATTATACTGAGACTATGAAAATTCTATTTTAGTCAAAATTTACCACTAACTAAAAACAACCCACATTAATTCACAGAAATAAAACCGCCTAAAAAAGAAGAAGAACCAGAAAAAGAACTCCTGGTCCCTGTAGAAGGTGAGAAGCCTCTAGAAGATGACGAGAGCGAGTGGTCGGCGTCCAGCTCGGACTCCGACAAGCCCATCAAGAGGAAGAAGAAGAACGGCACGGGGAAGAAGAAGAAGGTGGCTGTAAAGAAGGTCAAAGCTGGTAAGAGAGTTGTAGATTTGAATAGTAAGATAATATGTTTCTGAAAATTCCCACAACGCCATCTACGATTTTAAACTTTCGCGACTTGTACACATATTTTAGACGAGAAACGGGACTTAATTATCGCGAATAAGTCCCGTTTGTCGTCTAAAACGCCATCTAGTCTCAAATTAAGTATACGAGAGTAGGTTACTTGTGTTATGAGTACTAGATAGCTGATAATCATACTTTTTTTTTAATCTTTTTTATTATAAGGGCTTTTAGACCAAATGTTATGTCAGCCTAATAATCATACTTATAGATTTCTAAATACATACATATTATAGATAAATTACATCCAGGCACAGAACAAATGATCGTGCTCATCACACAAACATTTGTCCTGGGTGGACTAGGGCCACTAACCTCTTCTTGACTTCTTGTTTTTCTTTCGATTTCGCATTACTTGTTCTTACAAAACTTCATGATTTTGAGGACCTCCTATTATTAAATCAAACCGCTAATCGCCATAAAAATTCTTTCCAGGCACATCAAAAAAACAATCTCCGAAAATTGTCAAAAAGCCGCCGGTCGAAAAAAAGAACAATTACGACAGAGATTTAGATTGTATGTCCGAAGAGAATTTACTAACAATCATACAATATTCATACGTCTGTCCGTTCAAGAACCGCCGTAATAACTACTACTGCTTCTATTGCAAAGACTACTACCCGAAGCCTGAAGATTTAAGAGAACACACCGTCTCACATGACACCAAGCCTTTTCAGCTACTCATGGGGTACAAAAAAATGATAAAAATTGACATCACGAGAATAGATTGCAGACTATGTCCTACAAAAATCGATGATTTAAACGTTTTCAAACAACATATCGATCAGGTACATGGTAAAAAGATTTATTTTGAAGCGCCTGATAAAATGTTATTATACAAATTAACGTGGAACGATCTAGTCTGTGTTATGTGCAACGATGTTTTTGAAGACTTTAATACTCTAAACACACATATGGTCGAACATTTTAGTAACTACACTTGCGATATTTGTGGCGTGTGTTTCTTAGAAAAACCGAGATTAGATGCTCATCTAAAAAGGCACAAAGACGACGAACGGCATACGTGCGAAGTCTGCGGAAAAGTCTTCAAATCCAACCACTATAAAGACATGCATGTCGATATAGTTCACAAGAAAAAGGCCATAATACGGTGCCCGAGGTGTGATGAATGTTTCATGTCCTACGCCTTAAAAAACAAACATTTGACAGAAGCTCACGGACAAAAAAAGAACTTACCCATGCAATCTATGCGACAAAGTCTATAATAGACAAAAAACTTTGACAGAACATCAAAGGAGGAATCACCAAAAAGTTTTGAAACACCAGTGTGAATACTGCGATCAGAGGTTTTATTTACCGTCAAGATTAAAGGAACATATGGCAACACATACTGGCGAAAGGAATTTTAGGTGCGAATATTGTGAAAAGAGTTATCCTAGGTTGAAATCTTTGCAGTACCATATAAGAACGCATACAAATGACAGGCGGTATAGATGCCATATTTGTGGTCAAGCCTTTATACAGAATCCTAGTTTGAAATCTCATATAAAAAGTCATCATCCAGAATGTGATATTGAGGGATGCTATTTTTAAATATGTAAGTAATTATTATATTTATTTAATTGTTAAACTATACGGTTTTTGTCAGCTCATGATTAAGGACTCCGGTAAGGTCTGAAACTAGTCCCGCTATCCCGATAATTATACGTGAGTAAACCGTATAATTTAACTATAGGCTATTTGACTAAAATCTAATTAGTCCGACAGATAGCTTTCAAAAAAATATTGGATAAGTATGTTTTATTTCATTAAGTCAAGAAAAAACTAAAAAGATAAAACGCAACAAAGGTTGTGAAACGTATGGAAGTGGGTGCTACCAACGTCACTTTCAGTAACAAGTGTACTTGTATGTGACGTCACACGAGATTTCAACTTACCGTATCACATTATTTTTTTGTTAAAGTGATAAAAGAAAAACTGACCAAGTGCGAGTCGGACTCGCGCACAAAGGGTTCCGTACTATCATCTACAATAGAAAATCACGTTT
The DNA here is from genome assembly GCA_941860345.1 of Chrysodeixis includens. Classification (NCBI taxonomy): domain Eukaryota; kingdom Metazoa; phylum Arthropoda; class Insecta; order Lepidoptera; family Noctuidae; genus Chrysodeixis; species Chrysodeixis includens. The sequence continues at coordinate 5,968,399 of OW796118.1, read as the reverse complement.
ATTGTAGGTATACTATTTTTTTTGTCTGTTAATCTACCTGTTCTTTAAGATGAGTAAACATTGCCTAAAAATTACGCTTGTTAAGAAATATTAAGGGGGTCCCCTTAATATTTTTTTATTTTTTGTATCTGTTGTTATAGCGGCAACGGAAATACATCATTTGTGAAAATTAAAGCTTTCTAGCTATCACGGTTTATTAGATACAGCCTGGAGACATACAGCGGAGGCTTAGTAATAGGGTTCTGTTTTACCCTTTGGGTACGGAACCCTAAAAAATACGTAGGTATCCAATATTTTTTGGAAATTTATCTGACGGACTAATTAGTTTTTTTTTAGTCAAATACCCAATTATGAATGTAATTATTAAGACGGTGTGAGATATCGTGTGGATAATACATTGTCGGCAATAATACATTATTCTTGATATTACAGCTGCTGGGAAAACAATGTATTACTACTCGCACGGTATTATTATGTGTCGGTCTCGTTTATATGGGAGTTTATGCTGGTTGTCAGTTTATGTTGAAAAGACGTACAAAAGTATCAAAAAATATTCCTCAACATTCCCACAACGCCATCTAGTCTCAAATTAAGTAAACAAGAGTAACTTGTATTTCGAGGATTAGAAAACTATTAAACATACTTAAACAAAGGGCACAAAGAAAACGATCGTCATCATACAAACATTTGTCCTGGGTGGGAATCAAACTCACAACCATTAGAACAACAGGCCCGTCCAAGTATGTGTTTAGTTTGTGATAAAGCGATTTCTTATATTTTTTATGTCTTTTGGTCTTCCATACATATTTTAAGATTAAAACCAGTCAAATCGGTTTAGCCGTTGGAGTCTTACATCAAAGGTAGTAAGTTCCAATCCCATTCGCGCGGTGAATGCGAAAGCGAACCCCGTACCCCCGGCCATTGGCAGATGAGGACGCTCCAGTGGTTTTAGCCGGTTAGACTACGACACGATAAAAAAAGATATACAACGTTGATAAAAGCGAGAGGCATTAAATGAAACCACATATTCTGTATATCATTATAAGGCTACACAACAAAAATCAAATCAATGTAAGCAATATTTTTATAATAACTTTCGTGAGGATTATTCATACTTAAAACGTTATAACGGTTTACTCACGCGTATTTATCGGGATAGCCCGACTAGTTTCGGACCCAACCGGAGCCAACTAGATAACTATGCCTATAAAACTTAGTCACCTAATCAGGAAGATACAGCATGTTCAAACTAAAAAAAAACTAAAAAAATATCCTGTGACTAAACTATTGCTTACATTGATTTGATTTTTGTTGTGTAGCCTTATAATGATATACAGAATATGTGGTTTCATTTAATGCCTCTCGCTTTTATCAACGTTGTATGTAAAAAACGTCTTCCATACCCAGTATTTATTTATTTAATAATTTATGTACACAAATAAAATAATAGAAGCACTTGTTCGGAAGATTGTGAGGACTTTCCAATTATGACGACGGTTATTTTTACAACAGTTTATTTCTATTTAAAATTAAACAAACTCGTCGAGGTTTGCAGTATCAAAACAGAAATTTGTAGTCCGGTGTGTGCGCTCTCGTCCGCTGTCTTGCCGAAGTGCCGGTGCCCCCACCGACGTCATCAGACAATGTTTCTAACACTTAAATAGGAAAGAGGTGTACAAAGGTACTGCTTATTTTTACAAGAAATCTCTTCCGGCAGACCTGCAAAAAGAGATATAAATTAGAAACATAGGTCTATGTTTAATTGTACACCTGTCTACAGGTGTACAATTAAACAAAAAGAAATTGAGAAAAATGCTTTTTAAAAAATATTACAAGAAATATTTTAAAAGACAACTTTTTCATTTACTGATAATTTTTTATAAAAACTCTTTTTAACTTTAATTGTATTGCTTTTGTATTAATTATTCAATTTATTTGACAACCAGTATCTGAGATTAGTTCTTTCGATGATAGTCTGAAGTATTTTTAGATTATAAATTGTAATACAAATATTTAAATTAAATAAATTCACCCCTGGTTTCTGAAATGCTGAACACAATAAATTGTTAACCGTCAGTCAAATCTCATGTTAAGCTCTGATTGGTTGTTAGTTTTATGGTCAACCAATCACAGTCGTGATCAGTTGATTTGACAGCAGATTCAATTGATCAGTCTTTTAGAAACCGGGGGTTAGTATAGATCTCTCTTCGGTCTTTCCGTCGAACAATAAGACCGTAATTTTCAGTAATAATATATACTTACTGAACTCCAATCTTGGATAGATTGGCTGTATGATATTTAAATTTTAAAGCATAATGATATGTATTATGAATGTTATTCGCAAAAAAGGTTTATTTATACGCAAAACCATTTTTTTTATTTATATTTAAAACCGTTTTAAGAAAGCATCACAAAAATGATTTGTATCATCACATTTATTTTTGTACGGTCTGTAAAAATATTTTACTAATTTAAACGCAATTTTATTTATTTTTAATTTATACTTATAATTGTTAAAAGACACATAACTCAATCACCACAATTTTTAAAATGCCTTTTATAAAAAAAAATGTATTAATTTGTTTATTGCAAACCATTTAAATCTTCCAGTAATGTATGTTATGTATAGTAAGTACTAAGTATAAATGCAATAATGTAACTTATGAAATTATCTATATTGTACAGAATAGTACCTACCTATTTATTAAGACTTAACTATAAACTGTATGACATTATCTATCGTTCCTGTGTCTTCCCGTTTTCAGACCAATTCCGCAAGTAATATAGTTCTACAAGAATCTTTTGGCACGTGGATGACATCAACATAAATTAACTCAACTATCTGTCAAATGATGGTTTTTTATTTAAGACGGCATTAGGTAGTTCCGATTTCGCCCCGCGTGCTAAAAGATCCTTGTAGGACACTAACAACCTATGTCGTTTATTGAGATTTATGCTATTTCTATACCAAAACTGGGTATATTGTTTAGTTGTGAATTCGTTTCCTATAAGATTTTTCATACATAAGACACCGCAAGATTCAAATAACAACTGTTGTTGCCACGTCAGAGGCCTACGGATGACTTAAACTCTGAATAAATACTGTAGTGCATCCCTCCTCCCGCCTTTCAAGCCTCACGTATTTAATATCGAAATAGAACCTACGTGACGTTCGCCTCTTTGCCCCGCCATTACCGGCGGGAAAATGGAAGCATGTTTTCTATTTCCCGCGTCTGTTAATCTGTGGTCAGTCGAGGAAGGCCTCTTAAGTTTTTGCCTTACCTACAGTGGGATAGTACCAGGCTAGTATTATTTATGATTATTACAAATTATGATATTATTTAAATATTAATAAATAAAATGTTGATCTCAAATTGAATCATTTATGAAAATCTCTTGCTTTCATAAAATTATTTGGTTTATAATTATTGTAATCGTTTAATGGATAATTTTGTATTTTATCGCAGCTTTTTTGTGTATTTTGTCGCAAAATAATAATTTAAAATTAAGGCTGTATACCTACTTCCATTGCCTACTTTGAGAATAATAAGAAAACACCGAATGTACATAAACTATTTTATTTTTATACACTATAGTCGTATTTATTTTCACAATAAACAGCTTTATTATTTACTTTTAATAATAAAAATACTTTTTAGATTAAGATAGGTAGTATAAATTTATATCGAGACGTATTTTTAAGATATTTATAACGTATTATAGAAATAACTAGACGCATAATTGATCACAATAGTATTTAAGGTTATTTATTAAGTTTTATAAACGCATATGAAAGTGATTTTGTTTTTTTATTTTACCTACTGGCTGTGGCCCCTGACTTGCCTGCGTGGTTGTCGGTTATAGCTGCAGAACATCACCCTTTTCCGATGCAGGCGGTTTAAAAGTCTATGTGTTATACACAATACTCAATTTGTAATTTTATTGCACTTCATATGTTTATAAGGTGTTACATAACCACGGAGCAAATACAAAGAGGAGATGGCCTAAGCAACTGTGCACTGTGATTCTAAGCTAGGTCCTGACGTCATCATGTGGGCGTGGCCTTAGTGAATAAAGCCGCGTATCCATTATGCGCTCCTGGCGCGCGTGCCATGAACACCCGCGCCAAAGAGTGCGTTCTACGGAACGCGCTCCAAATATTTGAATGATATCAACTAAGCGCGCATGGCGCGCGTGGCAACTGTTCCAGTGTTCGGTCGTTCAACATGCAAGCCAGTCGTGCACGAGCAGCAGCAGCGTTTATAGTTATTTACAGTATTATACAGAAGAAAAAACATAAACGAAAAGTGCGTTGGTGGATGAAAGAGTTGTACCGAAAAAGGATGCAGTATGGAGTGAAACTTATGATAGATATGCAGCATGAAGCGGTTGAAGACACAATTAAAAACTTTACAAGAATGTCAACAGAAGATTTTAATCACTTGAAAAACTTAATTGAGCCAAAAGTGAAAAAAATGGACACCCAGTTTCGCGAAGCTATTACTGTGACAGAGAGGCTGGCTATAACCTTAAGATTTCTAGCCACCGGGGACTCATATACTAGCTTACAGTACCTATTTAGAGTTTCAAAGCAATCTATATCTAGGATAGTCCCGGAGGTTTGTGATGCTATCAGTGATGTTTTAAAAGATTGGGTAAAGGTGAGTAAAAAACACATTATTAAATAGTTGTCTTTATTTAACTATTCCTCATTGTTTACATTATTTGGAGACGGCGTTGTGGCCAAGGAATCAATATTTAAAGTTGAAGTCGAGGTTAAGGAATTTTGAGCCCCTTGATGCGTTGTATATCCATAAACTGGACTGTATTTGCCTAAATCGGCCTCAAAAATGATATTATTTATTGCCTGTTTGACATATATTAAAGTGTGATTGTCATATTTCCTCAATTCATTTGCAATATGCTGGCCATAACTGAAATATGGATCAGTCGCTTGTGACGGTTCAGTTAAAATTTTAAATGCTTCATTTAACATTTCATTCTCCTCTTCTTCGTGTTTCCTTTTCTTTGGGTTCTTTTTTGTAGTTTTCTCTGGTACTTTGTTTTTGAGCTCTTGTAATTGTACTCGGGAAGACTCACCTTCATTTGGTGACGTAGGGCCCTGAAATACAGAATACGCATATAATTAACTATACTTGTACCTCTTCCTACACTGATTGCTCGGAATAAAATGCTAAGAAGGAGGACTTAGGACCTTTGATTTAGTTTTAAGATAAATGATGATGAAATATATTTTTGTCATAATGAATTACCTATCTATATTTACATTTTTCCAGATCCCCACCTTCGAGAAAGACTGGTTGGAAATTGCTCAAGAATTTGAAGATAAATGGGATTTTCCTCATGTTATAGGTGCTATGGATGGAAAACACGTAATGATACAAGCACCTGTTAACAGCGGCACGGAATATTATAACTACAAGCACTTTTTTAGTATCGTACTGTTTGCTCTCGTAGACGCAGACTACTGTTTTAGATACGTTGATATTGGTTCCCAGGGAAGACTTTCGGACGGGGGGATCTTTAAACGCACTACATTATACAAAAAACTCGAAGAAAAGTCCATGAAAATTCCTCAGCCATCGATACTTCAAATACCATACGCCTTCAAAGTTCCATACGTAATTCTGGCAGACAAAGCGTTTGCACTAAATGAATACACAATGAAACCATTCCAAGGAGAGCCAGAGAGAGGATCTCTAGAAAGAATATTTAACTATCGCCTGTCAAGAGGGCGTAGGGTAGTGGAAAATGCTTTTGGCATCGCAAGCTCAGTTTTTAGGGTTTTAAGGAAACCTATCTTACTATCACCCGATAAAGCTACAAAAGTGGTTTTAGCTGTTATACATTTACACAACTTTTTGCGAAAGAAATCCAGCCAGAAATACACACCACGTGGGTCGTTAGACATTGAAACAGAAACTGAAACCATTCCAGGAAGTTGGAGAAATGACAGTGAACTTTTATCACTTCTCCCTCTCACCAGCCTGCCACGAAGAAGTGGAAATGACGCTAAAGAAACACGTTTACATCTTGCTGAACATTTCATCACTAATGGAGCAATACCTTGGCAAAATAGATACTAAAATTATTAACATTATTTGATTTATATATATGAACCTACCTGCGAAGTATCTGGTGTATCATTTGACGGACTATTCAAATTGACTTGCATAGTATCTATTGTATCATTTGGTGTACACTTGTCTTGCATAAAACTGAAGTCGTTAAAGCCAAACCATTTTGAAACATAAATACTGTCTCGACCTGTGAAAAATTATCAATGATTAATTAACCAATAAAAAAATTGTAGGTACTAATGTGCATTTTTATTTATCTCACAGAACTTTGAACGGTAGGTAGGTACTTATAAATATCAGTGTATAATTACCAGAGCCAGTGATTTGGCTTTTAGACATTCTCCATTTTTCTCGTCTATAAGATGACAAAAGCACAGTCATTTTTTTCTTCAATTCTGGCACAGGGACTCCCATGTCACAACTTATTTCTCTCCAAGCGTCTTCTCTGAGCGATTTATTATGATAAAAAGAACTTTTGCTATTCCACAGCAGATCTTTTGTACCATAAAGTTGAATTAATTTACGGCAACTCTGATTATCCATCGCTCGGAACGCAACGAACACACAAAATAATAAACGTCCGTCTCAATTGGCGCGCGCGCCACAACTGAGCTTCCTTTGATGCGCGGTAAAAAACCGACTCTAGATGGAACGGGCCGCTCTAAGTTCGAGCGTTCCAACAAACACATTGGCGCGCGTTCCAAAATGGTAGCCATTTCGCGCGGCCGGAACGCGCGCCAATGTTCGTCCTCTTGGAGCGCGAAGTCGATACGCGGCTTAAGATGTTACTTTTTTTGTAAATTGCGCTTTTTATCACGCGTCTTGTTACTATTACAACAAAACGTGTGCAAAACAAATTCCTGAAGCGTCAAGTATATCAATCAAAGCGTGAAACAAAACGTAACTGTCAAACAAACCCAGAGTATTTCGATTTTATTTAGTGCATAGAAAAATATTATTTATAAATGAAAAACTAACTTATTTACTGTGAAATGGAGATGTCTGGAGCACCCGCGAAGGGTAAAGGCCCAATAATAGACCCCGCTTTGTGTCGCTGCTGCAGATCTATAAAGAAATGTCGACTACTTACGACTGAATACGAATGGATGGGAACCAAAGAGATCTATTCTGAAATGTTTATGGACTGTTTTGGGCTACTTGTAAGCTTTTTATTTACTTTTTTAAATAATAGAATGTTAGCTAGGCTGTAGGTTACGTACCCCCGCGTAGAAGGAGTCTTTAAAAGTAAAAGTATTTTTATTTACTATTACTAACAAATCGTGATAAATATATTAATATTTAAATTTAAAAATTATGTTTAATTTGTTTGTTTACGGGTAGGATTTAATATTTTACGAAACATGTATTTTATGTGTAATATTCAGCAATTAATGTTTTAGATAGGTTTCATTAACACAGATGTGACTACATAATTTAAAAGACTATCTGCATGTTCATTTAAAACTTCGCTACAGATTTTGAAGCAGTTTTTTTTAATAGATAGAGTGATTCAATCGAAGGGTTTATATGTATTTCACCCTTGTAAAGCTGGGGCGGGTCGCTAGTACTCAAATTAATTTTGATGTCTTTCTGAATATCGTCAAATATATTACTGCTTATACCAAATAGTTTTTACTATAGGGTATAAAGTAGATATTATTATGCTTTAGTAATTATAATTAAAGCATTAACACACATTATTATTTTCTACTTTTTGAATATTGTGTGCGTTTAGAAATAAATATACATAAAAATGTGGGTCCATAGGATCTCTTCCTCTGGACTTGCACCTGTGTTCACTTATATGCTTGTGCACTATAATATGTCTCATGTAGCTGGCTAGTGTCACAGTAACCCTAGCTACCGTCGCAAAAACTAAACCGGACATTATTATTACTAATATGACACATAAACCTCACATTCCAGTTATCACACCTAGACGGTGACACAAAAGACTGCTGTGTATGCGCGACGTGCGTGGTGCGGCTCCGCGACGCGTGCGCCTTCAGGCAACAGGTGCTGCAGAGTGAGGAGGCCTTCCTTAGCACTAGACTGCATCCAAAAGGTTTGTATTCATTAGTCATCATTGCCCTGCCCTTCTCCCAATTATTTGGGGTCGGCGCAGCATGTCTTCTTCTTCCACACGTTCCTATCTGATGTTATCTCGCAAGTGACAAGTAAGTTCAAGAGTATCTGACGTATACTGATGGAGAATCTTTACAATGTTAAAACTCATATGTGATTCTGCATGTGAATTCAATATCTGTGAAAGCCCACAGAAAGACATGTTATTGTAGGTCGATAATATCGCATGCGGTAATGCGATGATGCGGCCCGATTCCTTGCACACAGCTGCGTTTTTATCGTCCCATATCAAACTATCCCATTAATCATGGATGTTGCTTATAGCTGCAAAAAGTTTAATAAGCAGAAGTACCTTTAGTGTACCGGTTTTTTTTGTTATCCAGGCTCACTCTTTCGCACGAAGAACTGCAATGGATATATCTGACTCTCATTGACTAAAAATACCTCAGGCCCCTTCTTCTGTTAACTAAACCAGAGATATGGGATTGTTCGCACTTAATCTGTGCAACTAGCTGTGTTACCGTTTTAGAATACTAACATTACTAACCTCTGCACTATCCAGGTTTTCAGCTTTCTCAAAAAAAAATAACAAAACCTATCCATTCAAGATAGGCCACCAAGTAGTACTTTTAGAATGTCAAACAAAAATATAAAAAGACAGGACCTCATATCGCCCACCCTTCACCACAGCATACCATATATCATTTTGTCTGTATTGCTATAATTGTTTGAGTGGGCAGATGTAACAAACATGGACTGGCCTGTTGGTCTAGTAGTTAGTGACCTTGACTGCTATACCAGAGGTTGTGGGTTCTTCGACTCCCACCCAGGACAAATGTTTGTGTGATGAGCATGTGATGTATGTATTTAGAAGTTTATAAGTATGTTTACAAGTTGTCTAGTACTCATAATACAACCTCTGCCTAGGTTGACACTAGATGGCGTTGTGGGAATGTCTTAGAATATTATTATTCTTACCTTTGTCTTTGTAATATTACTGTTAGTTTTAAAAATGCAATTATTATTATAATTTTCAGATGACATCAGTGATGACGGTAAAGTGGAGGTGGTGGTGAAGGCAGAGCCTCTGTGTGAAGACGACTCTGATGCCATGGACCGCGATGATTTACCTGATGATGATATAACAGGTATGTATTGTTATAATGACTTTCGTGAGGATGATTCATACTTAAATTATATAACGGTGACGGTTTACTCACGCGTATTTATCGGGATAGCCCGACTAGTTTCGCGGCGACGAGGTCGCAAGTTCGACTCGCAACCCCGTCGCCGTGTCATAACTAGTCGGTCCGTTAATCACTCACGCGTATTTATCGGGATAGCCCGACTAGTTAGTCGGGCTATCCCGATAAATACGCGTGAGTAAACCGTTATATCATTTAAGTATAACAGGTATATACTTCATGCATTAACTTACTGAGGTAATATACAAAAAATTGCTAAAGTTGAGTGTACATTTTAGTAGGCATTTTTATTTGTATGAAAGCAAGAGTTGAGAGCACTGTGTCATGCCGGTGTGCTTTATTTTGGGGGGCTCATTATGAATGGCTAAACCGGGTCCAGATCATGTTTCAAATGTCTTTTTATTGACAAGTGACGTTACTACCCCCCACTTTCATACGATTAACCATTTTTGATTTGTTATATGTCCGTATAATTGCTTCAATAAAAGACGGGCCTGTTGTCCTAGTGGATGTGCACGATCATTTTGTTCAGTATCTGGGTGTTATTTATCTATGAGTTTCTCAGTTGTCTAGTACTCATAACACAAGTTACTCTCGTATACTAAATTTGAGACTAGATGGCGTTGTGGGAATGTTGAGGAATATTTGTAAAAAAAAACCGTACTCAATTGTTTTTGTAAATACATATTTCTCAAGGAATATTTTTTTTTCTCAAAATTGAATTGGTTTTTATATCTTGAAATTTTTTTTACAGATTCCCTCGACACTAAATTAGATGATGTTAAAGCTGAAGACGAGGCGCCTGTATCAGGGCGGACGCGCGCCAAGAGAGAGGTGACTGTGAAGCGAGAGCTGGTCTCCAGGATGAAAGAAATAAGCGCCAAGTTGGATGACATGCTGGAGAAACCTGGTGAGATATATTTATAGAATAGAATACTCTTTATTGTACATTGTCCGTGCGGTGTCCGGATATAAAGAATAGCACCACCCCATATCCTACACTAGGTGCCGTAAAAGGCGACTAATGGACCTTAAGACCCGGTGCACTGTACCAAGCACCTTGGGTCACCCGAATGGTGGCGGGTAAACAACCAACAATCGCATTCCCAAAGAGGGTTAGTGTCAGGCAGGCGGCCGACTATAAAACCATAGCCAAAACTTTAAGCAACATGTCTAGAAGACGTGTTGCGCCGACCCCAAGTGAAATGGGATAAGGGCAGAAAGATGACGAATACTCTTTATTGTACAGTCACGAGCAAAAACATGTATACACGACCAAACAGTTGCAGTAGATTTCTTACGCGAAATTTCTGAGACTGATATGGAATATTTCTGATATTGGAAGCTAAACATAATGTTTTTAATTTGATAGAAAATTTCACTATATCATAAATCATTTGACTAGGACCTATACTTAATTGTTTGGTCGTGTATACATGTATTTGCTCGTGACTGTACACCGTAGTTACAGCTGTGAAAAGGAAAGTATATTAAAAAGTATATACAGTAAAGGCAAAATGGCGGTCTTATCGCTAATAGCGATATCTTTCAGACAACCTTTGGATGGACAGGAAAGAAGAAGATATAATATAGAGGTAGATGATAATAATTATTGGGAGAAGAGCAAGGGAATGATGATGACTGGTGCACTGTTGTAAAGTTTCTATGTTTGTGTATCCTGCCTATCCTAACTTACGGTATTCAGACCTAGTTCTTCACCGATTTCCAGAAGTTTCGCCTTAGAGTTTGCCAAAGAGCTATAGAACACAGCATTCTTGTGTGTGTGACGTGCAGTGGGTTCGATCTCCGGGTGGGAAATTAGTGTGATCCAGAAATATTTGTTTCAAGTATGGGTGTTGTTGTGAATGTAACATCAGTTAAATAGGTTACCTCTTTATTACTTGAAGAGGCAAATAAAAAAACAATGGGGAGATCTTAGTTCAGTAGCGGGATATTTTAGATTAGCAATAATAGAACTTTAATTAATACTCAATTATTTGTTACAGCTAACATCCCAGTAAAAAAAGAAGCAAAAGAAAAAATCAAGAAAAAACCGGAACTAGACCACGACTTTATGGTTTATTCGAACGCGGTGACCATAGTGCATAACTCTTACGTTTGTCCCTTTCAAAACCGAATATCCATTTATTATTGTTTTTATTGTAGAGATCAATTTACAAATCCAACAGAATTAAGAGAGCACACACTCACACACGATCCCGTAGAACATTTCCAAGCCACGATGGAAAACCGTAAAATACCGAAAATAGACATCACTAGAATCGACTGTCGATTATGCAACGAAAAAATCGATGATCTCGAAGTTTTTAAAAAGCACATTACTAACGTCCACGGAAAAAACGTTTATCCCGTCACTAACGAATTTTTAAAATTCAAATTGACATTAGATAATTTAATCTGTACGGAATGCAATGGCGCCTTTCCATATTTTGACGTTTTAAAAAAACATATGATCGATCATTTCGGTACTTACATTTGTGATGTCTGTGGCGCGTGTTTTTTAGAACGAAACTCTTTACGTACGCATATAAAATCACATTCGAAAGTCGAGGAGAGTTTTCCTTGCGAAATATGCGGGAAGAATTTGAAATCTAAGTATAGTAGGTACTTACACGTCGCTACGGTACACGAAAAAAAACCGACGGTCAATTGTTACAAATGTGAAGCGAGTTTTCTTTCTTACGCGTTACGTAATCGTCATTTGATCGAAGTTCACGGCGACAAACGGACCTTTGCCTGTAAGTTATGTGATAAAGTGTATAACAGACGAAAAACATTAATGGAACACAATAGAAGGAATCATTTAAAAGTGTACAGACACCAGTGCGATCTTTGCGACCAGCGTTTTTATTTACCTTCCCGTTTGAAAGAACATATGGCTACTCACACTGGGGAAAGGAATTTTCGTTGCGAATTTTGTGACAAAAGTTATCCTAGGTTACAGTCGCTGCAAGAGCATATACGGTCGCATAGCAACGAGAGGCGGTATAAATGTGATCTGTGTAATTCCACCTTTACGCAGAATGGGAGTTTGAAAAATCATATGAAAAGTCATCATCAGGGGTACGATATTGATAATAATTTTAGCTGAAGTTAGGTAGGATATATTTGAGATACTTAATTTCTATTTTAATACGCTGAACTTGTCTACCGATGATTATTTTTGGTCCTATTAAAAAGATCGTCCGCGACGAAAGTGGGGAGACGATCTAGTCAGATATGTGGGCGCGCGTGGCCAGAAGTAGCAAACGTTAGAAGGGCTTGGAAGAAAACGGGCCTATGGCTTTTGCTCAGCTGTGGGATCTTAGACAGGCTAAATAAAAATAAATAGGAAGTTAAGGTTTTTTTAACCAACAATACCTAAAACAGCATAACTTTCGATACAAGTTGAGAAGAGGCTTTTACCGTTATATTAGATTGAAAAAAAAAAGCAAGGAAAAAAATTAAATTTATCGCTAGCACTAAGAGCCTCAAAAAGTATTATGTAACATCTATGAAACTGTTTGACAAACGTTCACTAGACACGGGAGCACTTCAAATCGGTGCAAAGAACAACCATTTTGTATTAAATAGCCAGTCCAGCGTACTAAAAATAAAACAATGGTTTTCAAATGAGAATAAATATTCTGTCATAGAAATCTTCCGATCTAAAAACAACGCACAAGAATTTCAAAGTTGAAAGTTGTGAAAGAGAGCGCACTACACGGCTTAGATAGAGCTGCGTCTCTCTTCCACAAGTCAGTCTTGCTTTAAAAGAGGGGTAGAAGAAGGAAAAGTATCTTTAGTAGGATATAACTTTAAGTAAAGACGAGGTATTGGATTGCGTTATGTCACACAGAAAAAGACTTTATGACTATTCATATCAACATCACAATAATTGTCACATTACAATAATTCGAATTTTAAGTAAAGTAAGGTGCGAATTTAAACAGAGCGTATTTCTTTAAGACATTCGAAAATAGTCTTTAGTATTATCCAAATGAAGTCCACTAATTGATGACAAAAATTACAAATAAATGTTCTTGCATTCTCGATGCCTATTTGTCAAACGACAATGCACTTTATATTGTACAGTTTTAATATCGGTTTTTGAGTGTCCGTGTACAAAAACCCGCAACGCTCGAACTTCTGCCGGCTCGAAGTCTGAGCCTACCAATATCTCTTAAAAGTAATATTATCACAGTAGTGTCGCGTGACAGCGCACTACACGGCGTCTCTCGCACACAACTGCTGTCATATTACTCAAAGAGATAGTAGTCTAATGTGACATGACAACTGTAATATTATGTAAATATAGGTAAATAAAAGAAGTATTGTAATGTATTAACAATAATTTATTGTATATTTGTCAGTATTAAATGTGTATTATATTTTTTGGATTTTTCTTGTTCCCGCCCACTTTTCTATTTTCTATCTACCGGTCAATAGCAAAAATATTCGCTCCTTCTGTCGATTTTGTTTTGTAGTTACGTAACTATCTCACGATAGATGGACACGTGTTTACAAAAAGTTAAGAAAACTACAAAAATAACATTTTGGCCATTAAAGGGTCTTTAGAAATGAATGTTGAACAAATTTCAGTATTAATACTATTATTAGAATGTGTTAGTTCTGAGCTCTACATATCTAAATATTTTTAACTTTCATGACACCAAGTGTCGCCATCTAGTGTCGGGTAGGATTATGTTTGGAAACGCACTATTATGGTTACACCTTAAGGAAATAATTTTTAAACAAAAATAAGCGTTTATGTGTTATTTGAACTGGCACCCGTAAGAAGTGTAGATTTCTGTGTGCAACTATAGCCCCCAATAGCATCGCAGTGTTTTTCGCTATGTAACTGTTACAACCGAAATCGGACTAGCTGTACAATGAGCCAGCTTACGCGGAGCAGTATGTAGGTTTTCATAACAAATTATGATTTTCAGTTTCAGGTAAAATATGGATTACTGAAGAACATTTAATTTGATTTAAATTTATGAGGTTTTCGAGGATTTGCGATCTCTTGTTAAGTTCTCAGTTTTCCGCTATTTTTTGGTTTAGGTTTATAATAAATGAAACAATAGAATAAATAAGTAACTTCGTTATATTATTCTTAAACATTTTAACAAAAACCTTTAAGTAAACAGATCTTATGAATATAATTAACTTCATTGGAGTAATGTTTGTACAATTAAGTATATTCTAACTTAATTCCACCTTAAGTCTATTTTAAGTTAAATTAAGTACATACCTAATTACAAATGTCTTTTTAACAATAATCTCTTACATATTTTTTCTTATTTGACTTTTGTACAATAATTTACATGATATTTTTTTCAGCAATCATTGTGCGTTATACAAAATCGAAAATCTATACATGTTGGAAGCACCGCTTTTAAATTAAATACGCTATAATTGTATAAAAATGTAAATATAATTAAAAAAGTTAAACCGAAGTAACTGCGCTTCAATATAAATACAAAAAAATATTCTTATCGTATGGTTAATGTATAACTAACGTAACCATTTATTTATTCATTGACTAAAAAATGGAAATTGTTTTTTTAAGCCAAATATTAGGTTGTCCATGAAAAAAAAAATGTCTTTTTAACCAACTTCAAAAAGGAAGAGGTTAATTAATCGTAATTGTTATTGTAAAAAGGGATAGTCCCGTTCAAAACTGGACATCTGGTCACGTTATGTACGACGTGTTTACGATCTGGTGTCAGAGTTTAGACCGCCCGTAGGCCTCTGACGTGGCTGAAAACAAATAATATAAAATATACAACTTGGCATCTTCGGAAGACATAAATGATTGTTGGAGCGAGGAAAACTATACTTAAACGGCGTGTCAGATAGACACGGTGATATTCTAAGACTATGTTTTCGGACAACTTGAAATGCACTACAGTCCTACAAGGATCTTTTGGCACCTGGCCGAAATCGGAACTAATGGTGTCATGTATCGAAAACCATCACTTTTGACAGACAGTTGAGTTGATTCTTGTTGCGTATATGCACACCAACGCCCCCACGCCAATTAGTATTGTTCGTGACGTATCGCGGGTTCGATCCCCGCGTTAGACAAAAATTTGTGCGATCCACAAAGGCTTGTTCTAAGTCAGGGTTTTTTTGTGCATGTGAATTGGTTTTCTCTGATACCTCCCGAGACACAAGGATTAAATTCCGTAGTGCGGAAGTCTTTTTTTAAAAACAAGAAAAAGATATAGGAAGACGCTTTTACCTAGCCGTAGGCATTTACTGGCTAATATTAAACACACATACTAATTATTTTTAAAATCTACCGATAAACCTCCCCTTCCGGAAACGGGTGTTTATTCCTCAAATGATTTTTATAATTAGTAATCTGTGTATAGGACGACGGGCATAGACTACACTGAAACTTTTTCTCCGTATTATGAGACTGTATATGTACTTTCAAGGCTTTGGATCTCGGGTAATTTTTCCCGCAAAATTCGCATCTGAAATTCCGTTCACCAGTATGTGACGTCATATGGTCTCTTAGCGCAGAAGGAAGATAAAATTTCTTATCGCAAATATTGCATTCGTGTCTTAATAATTGTAGATGTGTTTTTTGATTATGTTCTCTTAAAGCTTTTCGGCTGTTGAATGTTTTGTCACAACCCTCGCAGGGGTAAGACCTCTTTTCGCCGTGTACAGTCATTTTATGACGATATCTCATATGATAAGAAATAAAAACCTCTTCGCATTTATTGCAAGGGTAGGCCGGCTCGTTTTTATGAATCCTAGCGACATGAAAGTTCTTACTGTTTTTAGATTTGAATGTTTTATCACATTCCTCGCACGGATACATTTGTACACTACGGTTGCTGTTATGAGTATTTTTATGTATAATCAAATGTCTTTCTTCAAAATAATGAGCGCCACAGACATCACAAATGTAAGTACCGAAATGTTCAGCCATATGTTTTTTTAGTGCATGAAAAAATCCGACATTTTTTCCGCACTCAACGCACGTCAACGTCCCATGTTTCAACTTAAACGTCATGAATTCATTTTTCACGTCCTTATAAAGAGTTTTTCCATGGACACTAGTGATGTGCTCTTTGAACGTGTCAATCGAATCGATTTTTTCATCGCATAGTCGACAATCGATTCTGACTATATCGAGTTGTGTCAGTTTTTTAGCGTTTACATAGGTCTTAAAAGTCTTAGGGTCATGGGTCATGGTGTGGTCTCTTAGTAAGTTAGGGTCTATGAACATTTCTTTGCAGTAGACGCAGTGGTAGTCGCTGAAGACTGTGACAAACGGACAGACGTAGGAGTTCTCGACTATTTTGATAGTGTTGCGTAGAATGTGTAGGTCTTTGTCGATTGCTACTGGCCGTCGTTGTAGTGGGGAAGTCGGGCGTGGGGTTCCTGTAATAGAAATATGTTATATTGTCGTTGAATAGTTGACTACTTTAGTATAATTAATAAAGGTTGTATAGTTTGCGAGCTATGTGTAGTCGAATATTTAAGAGAATATTCAAATATTCGACATTTTTTCTTAGTAGCATGTATCCGAGTTATTTGCTATAACGGTAGCTTACGACCATTTTAAATTTTCGAAAATAAAATAAATTGCTTATGAAAACTCACTATTTAACTTGAGGACACATTATTATACCTACGGAACCGATAAAAACGCGAGCGAAGCCACGGGACTAAACTGTGCCTATTAGTTTAGTCCCGTGGTTTCGCTCCCGTTAATGAAATAACTTTAATTCTCACCATCATCATGTTGCATTTTATTGAGTTTCTCCTTCATTTTCTTCAGCCTGACCAGCATGGCCGTCTTAGCGCGCTCGGTGGCGACATCTGGTGGCTTGGCGTCATCTTTTGGAGGCTCCTCTTCTTTGATGGACACTGGAAACGAGAGGTCAAGTTATAATAGCTGGCGGTAAGATTTGATAATGGCGCCCACCGTGGGACTCTGAAGTGTGGTGATCAATGCTAGTTTTCTGTGTGAGAGTTAGTAGAGGAAGTTGTTGTAGTAATGGAAGTGGGACGTCACACAATATTGTGTAAACAACATCTCTCTCATAACTGCAACAGTCTAATTTTAGTATGTAGTGGTTGTAAGAGGACAGCTCTTACTTATTATTTTCATCAAAATTTCTCCAGCCGTTAAAGCGTAAAACACACATCCATTCATCCATACTTACAAACTTTTGCGTGTATAAAATTAGTGGGATGCAAAATGGATATGCTGCAGTTATCGCATCGGCACGAAAAGTACAAGCAAAATTTAAAAAGTTAGTAATGTAAAAAATAAATATCAAAATACCATGAATTTCATTAACTACTGCGTTCTCAGTTTCTATAGGTCCACTATCTTCCATAGGGTCTGTGAGGTCTTCTCCATCAGAGTGTGCGAGTGGCTCTGGACCTAAATCCGGCTCCAGTTTTATATCAAGCTCCATCTTAACTGGTTCATTGTTGTCTGGAAATACAGAACTGAGTGTAGGAATTGCAACGAAATGTCATATTAGGTTTTGACATCATGTCGGTTGGGCGATGTCAGTTAAAGTCACGCAGAGCATGCGATCCCGTGACTCTGACTTAGGTAGTAGAAGGGGCCTGGGGTGTTTTTAGTTGGTGGAGTCCGACATATCCCCATAAAGTCATTAGTTTGGGCGAAGTCTCTGGGTGCTGTCTAATGTGAGGATGACATTAAAAAAGTGAAACTTATGCTAGGCATATGTGTCATATAAAAATATTGAATTGTTGCCAGGTACTCATAATGCAAGCTCTGCTTAGTTTGCGACTAGACGGCATTGTGTGAAAGATGTGATATATTATATCAGGGTGCCTCTACTCACACTGCACAGATTTATTCATTTATTTATGTACACGCAATTTACATACAGAAAACATATGATATACATAAAGACAATAGGTACAAAGGTACTGCTTATTTCTTAAGAAATTTCTGCCAGCAGACCTGTGACAGGACAAAACAAGAAGAAACATAGTCACAGTGTGTAATAACTGATAAATGTATACATACCCTCATGAACCTGTATACTGGCATTGAGCAGCCTCTCCTCGCACTGCAGCACCTGCTGGCGGAAGGCGCGCGCGTCGCGGAGCCGCACCACGCACGTCGCGCAGATCACACGCTCTGACTCCAGGCCGTCTAGATGAGATAGCTGTGAAAGAATAAGACTTTATTTAGTTTCGATTTATTCATAATTAATTAATATATTAACGATATGAATGAAAAAAGAGTAAATGATAGTGTGAAGTCTGATAGGGGAGAATGGAAGAAAATAAGTTGTTGCACTGAACCCAAGTAAAATGGTATAAGGGCAGGAAGATGATGATGACGACATAATTAATTAATAAACAAGCAAGAAACTCTATGGATCACTTTATAGGACAGGCCTGTTGGTCTAGTGGTTAGTGACCCTGACTGCTATATGGGAAGTTGTGGGTTCGATTCCCACCCAGGACAAATGTTAGTGTGATGAGCATGATCATTTGATCTGTGTCTGGATGTAATTTATCTATAATATGTATGTATTTAGAAATATATAAGTATGTTTATAGGTTGTCTATTACTCATAACACAAGCTACTTAGTATGCTTAACTTGAGACTAGATCCGAGGTTCAATTCCTGAACAGTTATATATTTCTACTAGCTAGGCGTAGTGGCGTAGGTATTTTGAAAATTGTTGTAAAATTTGTTGACCTTATCAGAAACTGCTGGAGAGAGGGGCAAATAACATTATCACTTAAATTTCTAAACTTTTGTTTCGGTTGAAGCAGTCATTGAATTTGTAGTGAATAAAAGTCATTTGACGAAAGCTGTTGTTGTTTCTCTAACAAAATGCCTGTAAGTAACCCGATAATTTAGTATTCTTACATCGAAAATATCAAAACATTACAAATACACACTTACTGCAGGCTATAATAAAAAAAATCCAGCCTGTAACTATCCCACTGAGCAAAGGCCTCTTCCCATAGAGAAGATATAAGCATTGACCACGCGAAAGAGGTTTTTTAAAAACAAAACAAACCAATAATCCGAAGCAATCCACAAACATTTCGGAGTACACCTCTCTTTGTCCCTGCCATTCGTATTCTACGTTTAAAAGGCGGCATTTCTTCAGTCCACCGCAGCAACGACATACGCCCGGGTCCACGATAGGACCCTTGCGGCTGTTTGCACTCATTTTATTATGTTTTTAATAGAAAATCACGACTTTTTCTGATTGTTTAGACTGGACCTACCCATTGATTCAACGCTATGACATTACTGGTTACAGAATATAAATATTATGATGTTTTACGTTTTGTTACTGCCCTTGATTATAATTAAAATGGAGATTTAAGCTTGGAGGGATTTAACACCATATAAACAGCTTATACGAGTTATTTATATGTAAATTAACTTTATAATTATATATTTTTATCTTATTGATTACATTAGTAACGACTTTTTCGGTTTTAACTTATGACTGGTATCGACATATTTGTTACATGTTTTGAATTTTCTAAGATTTCGGGGTATTTAGTATTATCTTTTCGGGTTTAATTTCTTATATGTACATGTATACATTTAAGTTAAATAATAAAATCGGAATGAACGAATAGCTGAGGTGTAGGTCACGATAATCGGGTACGGGCACGGGTTCGATTATTGGTTGGATAAATATTGTTAGTAGCCTCTGGCAGCGGTTTAAATGTTGGAAATTCCGTTTAAGATAAAATATAGAAAAAAAACAGAGCTTTTAGCAGACTAGATTCGTAGCCAGTTGAATTCGTAGTAGACTAAATTCGTAGCAGAGTAGATTCATAGCAGGCTAGATTCGTAGCAGGTTAGATTCGTAGCAGGCTAGATTCGTAGTAAGCTATGTTCGTAGCAGGCTGGATTCGTAGCAGGCTAGATTGGTAGTAGACTAGATTCGTAGGAGGCTGGATTCTTAGCAGACTAGATTCGTAGCAGGCTGGATCTACCAACCATGCCAGAACTCAAACACTTTATTTCACATTTGCACAAAAATAGTGTGACCATGTCACAAACTAAGACTGAAAAGTTGGTTCAAAATGTATTACAATAAATAAATAAATAATAATAAGTAGGAAACACCCCTCGGGGCAAGTCGTTACCTCATCATGGGGATAACGCAAGACCTGAGGGCATATTAGTATGCTTTTTCAAACCTTGAGGTATAAATAAAAAATGTATCTGAAGGTCTATGTAGGAGCATACATCTGCAGGGCAGCTTGTGGCGAGCTGTTTGTGTGTGGCGACACAACGGAACCTGAATGCCCCAGGGGGTCACTCTTTATGAGGACTCCCAGCTCTTTCTTGCCTTAACTGGCTGGCTAGAGGGGGGTCGCAAGAGCTATATGCTCGGGGGTGGAAGTGTCTAATGGCGTAATAACGAGGAAACCCGCTTCGGGTCTGTGACCCGCGATGGCGAAATCGGTGTCGCACCTCTCTACACCCCTTAGCCTTTACTCTCTGGTGTTGCCCACCTGCTGCCTATCGTGGCGGTATAATAGGGGGCCCATCTTGGAGTCGGCGAGTCACCGCCTGCCAATTTTAATTGCATTTTCATGTGTTGAAAGGCAGCTGCCATAGTTATCCATAGTTTGAGAAATAAATACATCCAACATATCCTATCCATAGCCCAAATTCATTTTATCCATATTTTACAATAGTTTTGTAGCTACCTTGGGCCGTCCATGTCTGTTCTTTCATAGAGCAGGGGTGGATGGCCCTTGGTAGTTGCCCCATCACATATAAGATTAAAGTTCTCAACAAGGCCTCTGGACCGGGTTTCTTCCCTTGAAGTTATCCCGTGAATTAAAAGAGTAGGAAACTATTTATTTGAAAGTTTTTATTAAAATACATTTTAATATTTTTAAGTTCTTGTTTAATTTCAATCCTGTAACTCTTACAGAGAACGAGAATTATTCTTTAACAAAATTATTTAAATATTAATATACTAACAGACAGTCTTATAAATGAGATCTAGTATTGGAAAGAGGAAACAAGGATTATGTAGAATTAAATAAATATGATGCATTAATTTTCCTTAGAAAACCATTATTTTTACAAGCGTTAATTTCTATGACCGTTAAAGCTTATAAAAACATCAATATTTATTCTTAAATTAATTATTACAATACTTAATTAAACACAATTTTCTTCGAAATTCGGATGCCATTGTCTCAAATGTGTTTTATAATCAGATTTCCCTTGGAAACTGGCGCCACACTCACCGCAAATAAATTTAAATATGTCATTATGGCTTCGTATATGCTTGGCTAACGTCATTTTATGCATATAAGCATTTTTACAAATCGGACAAATGAAATTCCTTTCGCCTGTATGTCCTCGCATATGCTGTTTCAATTTCGACTCTATTCCGAAGCATTTAGAACACATTTCGCATTTGTACTTCTCTGTATGATATCTATTGCTATGTTCCGTCAACGCACGACGCGTAGAAAACGTATTTTGACAGACGTGGCAAAGGAAAGTCTTCATTATGCCATGAACCTCTTTTAAATGCACCATCTTGCTGTAATGTTCTTTAAAAGTTTCTGAACATTTCGGACATTTTTTCGGTTTAACTCTTTCTTTTCCTTTGTGTATTATTTCCGTATGATACTTTAACTGACTCTTCTTAAAAAATACTCGATCACAAAGCTTGCAGTTAAATCTTTTAGTTAAATGTGATTCTTTGTGTTTCATTAACAAATGTTGGTTCAAAAATCCCGCGCCGCAATTTTCGCAAACGACTTTTCCGACATGGCTGTTCATATGAGAATTTAATAAGCTAAAGTTATGAAAATCTTGATTACAAATGTGACAAATAAGCATATTATTAACTGGTTTCATGTTATATTCTATCATACCATTACTGGCTGTATAAAACTCTTTCCCGTGCCTCTTAATAAGATGCTCTCTGACAGTATTGAGATCTTTAAAAAAAACATCGCATAACCGACATTTTAGGTTAGAAATATCGACTTGTAATGTCCTCTTGCCTTTTGGTACATATTTTTCTAGTATAACATCTTTATTCTCAATTTCGTGAGTCAAAGTATGTTCTAAAATGGTGGATATTTCTGAATTGTACTCCATGCAGAAGAAACATTTGAAACTTGATCCCATGAATATGAACGGCCGTACGGTAGTGCATTCTATAAAAGTTGCCGCGTTTTTTCTCTCAGGAACTGTCATTTGCCAAATGCTTGTCTCTGTCAGCGGCTTGTTGTCTGTGAAAGAGAATATGTGATTTCAAAAGTAAGAATTTGAAAAAAATACCATACATTTAAACTACTTACTTCAAAAAATTCCACAAACTAATTTAAACTACAACAGTCAGTGACTGTTAGATATATTGGTTTTAGCTAGAAAGATAGCAAAATTTTGTTATTTTATTGTTATTACAAACTGAACCAAATTAACTACAAGTCGTAAAAAAATATTTTTTTTGTAAAATATGGATAGTAAATATTAAATAAATTCCATACAATGAAACACATTTCTACTGTAAACTCTACGTTTATTGTAAATTACAAAAATCTTACAAAGTAGCTAGGTAATACATATTCGAAAACGAACGCGGAAATCTTTACATCAGTCCACAGCAAATTCAACTACAATATAATAAATACTGAGTTTATATTAAAAACAAAATGAAAAACAGTTAAAAGAAAAAGTTTTTTGTTTTAATTAAATTGTATCTAATCTAGAGTCCATATATGGAATCTGAAATCGTTCGCAGTGAGCTAACGTTGAGATCAATGCTTAAATATTCCCAATATGGGAAGAGGCCTGTGCCCAACAGTGGGATGTACATGTAGTATAATGACTGGTATTATTATTATATTAAATAGAACGATAAAATCATTGAACTATTTGAACCTATATCATATGTACATGCTTTAATAGTTAAATAAATTAAATTGATAACTTTTCTTTTCAATAAATGGCTATTTCCAAAAGACGTTTTGAATTGATTTAAAAAGGTTCTAAATATAATATTTCATATGTAAAATAAACTGCTATACGTAGTGCCATCATCCTGGAGTAAAAAGCATGATTAATAAATAGATAATCACTAAAATCTACCTGTTTACTAAGATGGAGTAAAAATAGCTTAAAAATCAACGTTTATTATATGGGGATGCCCTTTATTTTTTTTCACTTTTTAGTATTTGTTGTTATAGCGGCAACGGAAATACATTATTTGTGAAAATTTCAGCATTCTAGCTATCACGGTTTATGAGATACAGCCTGGAGACAGACAGACGGACAGCAGCAGCTTAGTAATAGGGTCCCGTTTTACCCTTTGGGTGACCCTGACTGCTATACAGGAGGTCGTGGGTTCGATTCCCACCCAGGACAAATGTTTGCGTGATGAGCACGATCATTTGTTCTGTGTCTGGGTGTAATTTATATACTATCTATGTAATTATGTACGTATTCAGCAGTAAATAAGTATGCGTATTAGTTGTCTAGGAATCTATTTAATTTGAAACTAGATGGCGGAATGTGGGAATATTGTCGATATTTTGTTTATTTATTGTCAGTAGAGGAAGGCATTCTACTTGCACGGTGGTTACAAAATTTCTTTATGATGCGGCCCCTGACTGCTCTAAACACAATATTGGATGCCACTCCTTCATATGTTTATTTAATTCCGTTCTACTTGAAAAACCGCTGCCACACGCAGAACAATTAAACTTCACAAATTGGTCACTTTGCTTTTGCAAATGAGTTCTCATGTGCAATCTCAAACTCTTTTGATGCCTATACGTTTTTCGACATTCAGTACAGGCATAATCCCTTTCGCCAGTATGAGAAACCAGGTGTATTTTTAACGTAGTAATGCAACTAAAACTCTTTTTGCAAAATTTGCACTGTGTTTTCTCCGAATGGAACTTATTTGTGTGTGACGTTAAGCCCCTGCGACTGGGAAACACTGATTTGCAGACTTCACATTCGAAAGAAAAAGTAATCCCATGAACTTCTTTCAAATGTTTTAATTTTCGGAAATGTTCTGTGAAGCGTTCCGAGCAATGTGGGCAGCGAAGCATTCGCATTTTCGTTCCTCCTTCATGAGTCTTTTCTATATGATATTTGAGGTTAGAACTAGTTGTGTAAACTTTTTTGCATTTATCGCAAGGATAGCCGCCTGGAAGGTGGATTTCTTTGTGCAGCATCAGGCGCTGATGCGTCATGAATCCAGCTCCACAAGTCTCGCAAACTGCATTACTAAAATGGACGTTCATGTGTCGATTTAAAAGTATAAACGTTTGGAACTTTTTGCTGCAAATATGGCATAAATACTGTCCATTTTTCAACGACAAATCGTAAACAACTAAACCATTCCCGGATCCAGTAAAAACTTTGTTATGTGCTGATACCAAATGGCTTCTAGATTCGTCGAGATCTTTGAATTTTTCGTCACAAATTCGACATTTCAGTTCGGATATATCAACTTTTACCATACGTTTCCCTTTTGGTAAGTACTGTTTGCAAATTTTCGTGTAATTTGGCGTTTCGTGGGTCCTAGTGTGTTGGAGTAGGGTCTTTATCTCAGGATACTGTTCTTTGCAGATGAAGCACTTGAAGTAGGATCGGCAGTAGACGAATGGTATCACGGTGACATTCTCTAGGAGTAGTGAAGCGTTCTGTCGCTCCGATAGCGTGAGCTCCCAAATGCTGGTGAGGGCTCCTTGACGCCGATTTGGTGTTGGTGTTGGTCCTGACGAAAAAAATGATTGTTTTAATTTAAAGAAACGGTTTGTTTGATAAGATAGATAATAGATATTCACTTCAAATGAAAAAGGTTTTTAAGGTATCTTTATTCGTGTGAATTTAAGAGAAAGTTTACTTATTTGATGGCGGGACGACGACACAAGAGGGCCGGCAGCGACTGGAAGCATAAAGCAGCAGACCGGGCTCAGTGGCGTACCTTGGGAGAGGCCTATGTCCAGCAGTGTAAAAATTAATGTTTGAATAAAATTAGTTCTTGTTATTCATATTTATTTAAATGATATCTTTATCAAAACGTCGTGATTATTTAAAAATCCAAAATTATACGGACTAAATAAGATTATTTGACATATTGTTCAATTGTTAGTAGATAAAGTTCATTTTATATATTTTTTAATTAAGTTCTACAAAGAAGGGAAAACTAAACTATCTGAAATATTAGTCCCTTTCTTTGTGTTATCTACACTAATATTATAAAGAGGAAAACTTTGTTTGTTTGGTTGTAATGAATAGGCTCAAAAACTACTGGACCGATTTTAAAAATTCACCATTCACCATTCGAAAGCTAAATTATCCACGAGTAACATAGACTATATTTTATTTTTGATAAAAATAGGGTTCCGTAAGATATTTGGATTTTTCGTCATAAATAAAATGATAGTTTACATATTATTTTTGTCAGCGGAACGAAGTTTGCAGGGACAGCTAGTGTTTAGATAAAAATAAAACAAAATTGAAACTGCAAAAGGCATTTGTTTTTATTCACACGATCTTAAATGCAATTGCGATACAAAATCGATCATTATAATTAACGATATAAAAAAAAATATTAATCATGTTGTAAAATGACGGCTTTACAGCTTTTATAGTTGACGTTAAATGTAACAGATTATTTGCTATAAAATAAATTGCTTCATGTACAAAATAATACTAAAAAACGACTAGAAATTATTTAAAATAAAAAAGTTGTACCTTCGATGTATTTTATTACAAATACGTGACTCAAACACATAAAAAATGAAAACTTGTCTTGAATACGTTACTTTGTGCTTTTTCTAACATTTGGTATGAATAAACTTATGCAAAATTTCTAAAAAGAATTAAGTCAGCATAAAACCTTGTTATTCTAAAACTTATATCAGTTACCTAGTGCTGCAAGTATATTTTAGCTGTGTGGATGTGTCAAGTGGATGACATTAACATGAGGGCGTTGGTGTGCATATTCACAACAAGAATCAACTCAACTGTCTGTCAAAAATGATGGTTTTCAATATATGACGGCATTAGTTCGATTTCGGCCACGTGCCAAAAGATCCTTGTAGCACTGTAATTAATATTTTATTTGGTATGGGTTATGCCGATAGGTAGTTGCTCTATGAAAAATATGGCAATCCGCTGAATCTGGTAAGACTAGAAGCTGACTCCGATATATCTTAATTATATGTTAGGCAAAAGTAGATGTCGTTAAATATTCATTGCATATCCATGGTCACAAGACTGCATTTACAAGAATGTATCACCTACCAACTTTTATCTATCAATTTATAAGATCATTTCCAAAATTCTTAACTATAGTCTTGAACTGCCACTGCGGGTGCCATTGCTTCATATGTTTATTGAAATCATTTCTATTATGGAAGCCATTGCCACACTCCGAGCAAGAATACTTCCAAACTGGACCATGAACTCTCATATGCTGTCGTAAAGTCCTTTCATGCATATAGGCCTTTTGGCAAATCGCACAGAAGAAATTCCTCTCTCCAGTATGTCCTCTCATATGCATTTTAAGTAATGATTTCGTTCCGAAACATTTTCCACAGACTTTACACTGTATTTTTTGCGTGTGAAGTTTGGTAGTGTGTTCTGTCAACGCTCGGCGTGTTGGCAGCACTGATTTGCAAACTTGACATTCGAATGTAAACGAGATTCCGTGCACTTCTTTCAAATGTGTCATCTTTCGATAATGTTCGGCGAATCTTTCTAAACAATGTGGGCATTTTAACGGCTTTATTTTCTTAGTATTGGTAACTTCGTGTTTCTTTACCCAATGGTAACGTAATTTTAATTTTGTCGTGAATACTTCCTGACATTTGTCGCATTTGTGGACGCCTGTTTGATGGACTATTCTATGGTTTATAAGTCTTTGATGGGACATAAATCCTAGGCCACAAGTCTCGCAGACGACGCTAAAATGGACGTTCATATGTCTGTTCAGAAGAAAAAAGGAGTTGAAAGTTTTAGAGCACTTGTGGCAGGTCAACTGTCCATTGTTTGTGCTCAAGTCGTATGCCATAAGCCCGTTCCCAGCTGAATTAAATTCCTTTTTATGAGCAAGTATCAAATGCTTCCTTATATCGTCAAGATCCGAATACTTTTGCTCACATAACCTGCATTTTAGGCCTGAAATATCAACTTTTATGACACGTTTTCCTTTCCTAAGATATTGTTTGAGTAACGCTTGTCTGTCCGGTGTGACATGGAACGCAGTATGCTGGAGGACTGAATGTATTTCAGGGAAGACGTCGTTGCAGTAGAAGCATTTGAAATTTGCCTGTTGGTAGAAGAACGGCTTGATAGTCGTATGCTCAAGGAAGGTAGCCGCGTTTTGTCGTTCTGATATCGTCATTTGCCAAATACTGGTTCTTGGTCCCGGTCGCTGTCTTGTCAGTCCTGGGAAAATAAAATTATGCCTATTTAAAATGGCTACTCAAAAACTAATGGATGCAAAGTTTAAGATCTATACGAACCTAATTGTCACTCCACACTTTTATCTACAGGGTTTTTGAAATCAGCTTTGTCAAATAAAAGTCAGATTATAAGATATTATTTATTGAAATGTAAATACAGTCGAGTCAAATACGATAAAGAATACAATGCTTACTTATATTATTTTCCAATACAATATATCGAAGATTACTTAATCTACGTTAAAAAACATTCACATCATCGCATGAACACTATTAATATGAGCTACAAGACTGTTCTGATCACCAAAACTCTGTCCACAAATAGAACAAGTTCCTTCATGATTCCTGCTGTGTTCTTTAAGGTTCTTCCGTCTAGCATATGCCTTACCACAGACCTCGCATTTGAACTTCTTCTCTCCAGTATGAATAACCATATGCCTTGTCAGACAATGCTTGGAGAAAAACCTAGAATGACACATTTGACATTCATGATTCTTCTCCTGCAAGTGCACGGAGCGTATGTGAGTTAGAAGTGTGTATTTCAAGTCGTATTCACGCCCGCAAGTGTCGCAACGAAACAGACCGGTGCTTTGATTGTGTACGATGCGCAAATGTTTCGTCCGCTGGTAGTTCGAGTTGAATTTCTCCGGACATATCGGGCATCTGCGTATAAGCTTCTTGAGATGGACGCCTCGAGTATGCATCCGTCTCTTTTCAGCGCTGTTGAAGACTTTGTCACACTTGTCACATGGGAAACTGCCTGATTCGTGAGTCTGTTGATGACGTTTCAGTAAATTTAAAGAGATGAACACAGACCCGCAAACCTCACAGCTGAAATTATTAAAATGTTTGCTCATATGGATTATTAAGAGTCGTAGCTTAAGATACCTTTCCCCACAAAGTTGGCAGTCGAAATTCTTATCATCTAATTTGAATGGGATTATATTATCTTGTATAGACAGATCGATTTCCTTTCCATGTTCTTTCAAATGGATTTTTAAAGCTTCTAAATCAGCTAGCATTTGCAGGCAGATTCTGCATTGCAATTGAGTTACGTCAACTTTGACATTTTTGTCTCGTACTCTGTTAATTAATTCTGTAGTCAATTCTTTGCTAGTGTGTTCAAACGCGTGCTCTTTTAATAAATTCGCTTCTAAGTACCGTTTGGAACAAATGAAGCATTTGTATTTATTATTGGCATGTATAAACGGGTAGACGTATGAGTTTTCGTAGATGATGACTACGTTTCGTTTCCACGATGGTATTTTGTCTCTCATTTTCTTTAGCTTCTTCGAGCATCCTTGTACAGTTTTGACTTTGTAGGTTACAGTATTCTGCGTTTCATTACCTTTGTTCCAATCTATATTGTCAAGAGAGACTGGGTCTTTTAAGACTGCTATTTTCGGTGTATTAACATTGTCGCTATTTTTATTAGTTGCTTTCTTTCGTTTACCGTTACTTTTATCTATATTAATGTTAACGTCATTTTTATCAGTCTTCTTTGTATCACTGTCAGTCAGATCTATTATAGTTGACGTTCTGTCATCGTCATTTTCTCCATTGATTTCTCCATTGACATCAGCTGTTTCATATTCCAAACTGTCTAAAGGTATGGGGCATTTTAGGACTGTCATTTTAATTTCTTGCCCATCCTCGTCTTTCATGATAAGTGATGTTTTTGATTCCTGGATGTACCCTAGAAGAAAAAATTAAATGTATACGACTTTCTTAGTGAGGTGTAAGTTTTTGTAAAAGAAATTGTATTAAAAAGTTTTAGATAGAGTAGAAAAAGCGGGTTATAGGTACTACTTACTTACAAATTACAAAACTAATTTAATTTGGATTATGTTATTGTTTGCAGAGGCCTCTTGTCTTCGCTTGCGAATTAAAAGGAATATTATGGCTATACGAATTTAACGTAGGTTTATTTTTCACTATCTTCATTTTATCAAGGGATCAAATGAAAAATTATTCGTTAAAATTAAGTTACACATTTATTTATTAGTTTATTCTAGCGTTTTTACATTTTCCGCTTAAGCTAATTTTCTAGCCCCAGTTTCATGAAAGTACATATTTAGATCTTTTAAAGAACTACTTCGGTTCTTAAGAACTTCACAGACAGTCAATTCACATGCACAAAGACAGTCAGATTCAGAACTAGCATTTGCAGATTTCGAAAATTCTTGTACTACGCGGGAAACGAATCCGTGACAAGTCGCATACAGTGGTAATTAGCGTGGAGACCTATCAACCTTCATGAAACCGGGTCTTGATACAATTTCTTTTTATTACTGGGCACCAGGCAAAAGCACTTTGTGTATATAAAATTAGCAGAGCCACGGTTTTAACTGCGTTTACATTTTTTGTCAACGATCTAGGTAGACACATTTTTTAATGATTACAAATGATTATTTTCACTGTATTCTTTCACTATAAAACCTTAATTAAATACGTGTATAAAACTGGCAGTGTATATAATATCAAATCATTCTAATTCGTAATATAACCATGATTGTTTTCTTTCTTCTGATTCTGATTTACAAAACATCTCAATAGCTTTAAATAATGATTACTATTGTTTGAAAGAAAAAGAATAATATTTTTTTTTATTAATAATAATATAAAAAAATCTTTGATTGGACTATCTCTTCAGACGACATTGCTAAACGTTTAAAATAAATCGAGACCTCATGAGTTCACATCTTAACTAAACGTTTTCATTTGAAAAGCAAATAAAATTTTCAAATATAATAAAAATAACATACTGAATCGATTTTCGTTATCACACCCAATCAATACTAAACATCAATTTGGAAATATGAAAAAAAAATCCATCTGCCCTATCCATAACGAATATCTCTTTAACCCTCTCAAACTATCTATTATCTACCCCAAATCATGCATTCTCAAATGGTCCTTCAAATTCTTCCTCCTCAAAAACGCCGCACCACACACATCGCACTTATGATTCTTCTCCCCAGTATGAATCACCATATGTCGCTTCAAAGACTCCTTGTTACAAAACCTTTGATGACAAACATCGCACTGTTGATTCCGTTCTTGTAGGTGCACCGATCTCGTGTGACAAATAAGATGATACTTCAAATTGAAGCCTCGTCCACATGTCTTACATTTATGGACTCTCGTTGCTTGGTTGTGGACGTCTTGCAAGTGTATAGTCCGTTTGTAGTTTGAGTTGAATCGCTCCGGACAGATAGGACAGCGTCTCGGGCATTGTTTTAGATGCACGCCACGTATATGTAAAGTTCTTTTGTAAGGTGTGCTGAATACTTTATTGCATCGATCACAGGGAAAGTTTCCGGAATCGTGCACCTCTAAATGCTTTTTCAAAAGCCTTAAAGTCATAAACCCTGAGCCACAAATCTCGCAACTGTAGTTATTGAAATGCACACTCATATGTATAACAAGAATCCGAACTTTGATGAAGTTTTGTTCGCAAATAACACAGCGATACGATTCGTCTATCAAATCTAGTTTGAACGGTATCAAATTATCCTGGATGTCAAGATCCACTGGTTTGTCGTGAACTTCTTTGAGATGTCGCTTTAATTCAACCAAGTTACCTGGCCTCTCAGTACACAATTTACAAGTAATATCACTCACATCGACTTTCAGAACGCTTTCCCTTCTATTATTGACTAAACGCTTCAACGGTGCAAATGTGTGAGTTTCTCTCATATGAGCTTTTAACAAATTGATGTCTAAAAACGGTTGCGCACACACGAAGCACTTAAACTTATTATTCCCGTACACAAATGGGTAGACAGTTGAAAACTCGAACACAATTAAAGCATTCTGTCTGATATCGGGATTCTTTCTAACTTTTGGCTGTATTAGATCAGAAGCTTGTTCAACAAAGACTGGTGTGTCCGGGTAAACTGGTGAGGGGCTTCGAGATGGACTGTAGTTATTCACTGGCGGAGTTCTCATAGTCTTTAAGCTCTTTAGCTTCAGCCTACTGAAGTCTAGGACAGTGCCAAGAGGTCTACACAGACTCCGGTCGTAGGCGACTTGGAATAAAGGCACGACTCTTCGATTTGTCTCCGGCAATTCCGTTCCTAGAAAAACAGAAATTATAATGTAGTCGCACTTGTCTGCTGCAAACACCAAACACCAAAGCCAAGGTTTTGCTTGTAGTAAATAAAAGAGGTTTTAAACCAGATGGTTTATTCAATTCCTTGTTTCATTATCAAAAGATTTTGTTTATTAATTTTACATCACATAAATTGGCATGATTTTTTAAACATAATTCCATGTTTTTTTAATTCACACTAATGTTTTATGAGATCTTATCTTAACTAATAATTTCGAATTAAAAAAAGGAGACGCTAACAATGTAGCCATATACAATATCACTTTAAAAAGAAGTTGTCAATTAAAAGAAAGAGGTTTGATATGTAAGCAGAGTAAAAATATTTTTTTTTATAACGTAAATAATTAGATAGGCATAACCAATGTATAAAAGATGTCATGAAACATCAATAAAATAACTCAGACTACATAATTTCATTCAAACTAATGTTATTCGAATAGATAAGTTTTTTACTGAAAAGTCACCAACGATAAACCCATACATGCTCTTTACAGTAAACCAACTTCAACAAACAGTTTTGTCAAAACAACAGATTTGAAAACATTATAAAAAGAGCTTTTAAATACAAAAACTCGTCAAGAATCAAAACTATTAATCTTAACAGGCTGAACATTCGGATGATGAATTTTAGTATGGTGTTTCAAACTACAATTCTGTACAAACGACCTGCCACATATCGTGCATATAAAACGACGGTCATTCTCATGAATCCTCATATGTTCCCTCAGAGTATACTTTCTAGCGTAAGACTTCTTGCAAATATTACATTGGTACTTCCTTTCACCACCGTGACGGATCATATGTTCCTTCAATTCCGATTTAGAGTAAAACTTCCATTCACAAACATCGCAAGAATGCCGTTTCATCTTCAAATGTACCGTTCTTACATGAACTCCTAATTTGCCGCTTAGCGTAAACACTTTCGGACACATTGTACATTTAAACTCTTTTAATTTTAAACCGTGGATGGATGATACGTGTTTGTTTCTCTGAAAGTAGTTTCTGAAGGTTTCTGGGCACTGTGGACATCTGTGGCGTTTCACTTTCATATGCACAGTAGCGTAATGTTCGTTCTTAGCGTTTGTTGACCGAAATACTTTATCACAACTCTCGCATGAGAAAGACCCTGTTTCGTGTGAAAATGCGTGAGTTCTTAACCTCTCTGGGGTTATAAATCCTGCTCCACATTGCTCGCAAATAAAGTTTTGGTAATGTACATTCATATGTTGGTTTAAAGATTTAAACTCCGCGTATTTTTCAATACAAAACGCGCATTGGAAGTCTTTTAACGTAACTTTGAACGGTAGGACGCCGTCACCAGATTTCGGGTCCAAATTCTTTTTATGCTTTTCTAATAAATGCCATTTTAGAGTTCCAAAATCAGGTATGAAATCATCGCATAGTTTGCAGCCAACATCTGTGATATCAACTTTGACAAGTTCGTATTTTTTTAACTTTGACAGCGCGTATTTGATTTGTGACGTATTTTGAAAGTTGTGTACTTCGTTGTGCTGTCTAAGTTTTTCTGGGTCTGAGTACTGTTGTTCGCAATAGAAGCAGATGTAAAGGTTCTTCATCCACCTAAAGGGGCATATTTTGGAGTACTCTAGGAGTAAGACCGCCTGCTTTTTCCTAGCTTTAATGTCCTCGTTGAATTGCGTTCGTTCGTCGGTCTGTGCCTCTGATCTGTCTCTGTTTGTAAGACTCTCTCCTTCTTGTGGGAGGTCACCTAAAATGAGAAATGATCATGTTATGTTGTTTTCTTTGACAGCCTTTCGTCGTTCGTGATGTTTCTTAATGGTTTTAATCAGTACATGCGTTTATATTTGATTCATCTTTTATTTGAGTCTAACTTTTACAAGCGGCCTTTTTTCTCGCGAAAACTGTGGTAAACTTTTTATTTTCCAGATCGGATGAGAGCCGAGATGTCCAAGCATCTGATACTACGAAGTTTTTATATACCTTCACTTTAAATGTAAGTATATTTATTTATTTTGTCATAGCGACAAATAGTTTTTTTTTAATGTGGTAAGACTTTTTTTAAATGTTTTAGCACCATATATACAAATGTCACTGACTCCAAAGTTGTTCCTAAGAGTCATGCCGTCTGTCTTTTCGCTTAAATCCTCAAAACTACGCAACAGATTTTATAGCGTCTTTTTTAATAGATAGAGTGATTCAAAGGTTTATCATCAGTTTTTCACCCGTGTGAAGCTGGGGCACATCGCTAGTATTTTATAAAATATAGCTTATAGAAATAAGGCAAGAAAAAAAAATGAAACAAGTATTTGGATTACACATTTTCCTTTATTTTACTTCAATAAATACATTAGAATATGATACGCATTTTAAAAACTAAGACTAAATAAGAGATCATTAAATACACAGTAAGTACAAATCACTTAAGGCTATTCCACTGTATCCATCTTATCTTAACACTCTATCACAGCACTTGGCTTGGTTTGAGAAATATTAAACCAATTTTTATGTAAACTGCCTTTTTAGAAACCAGTGCCGGTACAGTCACGAGCAAAACTATTTATACACGACCGAACAGTTGCAGTAGATTACTTATGCGAAATATCTGAAGCTGTTATAGAATATTCCTGATATTGTAAGCTAAACATACAATGTTTAATTTGAAAGAAAATTTCACGAATTCATAAATCATTTGACTAGGACTTAAACTGCAATTGTTTGGCCGTGTGTACATGTTTTTGTTCGTAACTACAATAAACTTTCAAGAAAGGTTGTTCTGTTGGTCTGTTCCTTTACTCTCATAGCGCGATGGGACGGCAATCCGACATGACCGGAGAGAGATCGGGCGCAGGACCCACATTTGTACGTGCCTTCCGAAACACGGAGTTTTATACTAATGATAATTGTATAGGTATACGTCACACTGAATTTATAATACGAGTTATATGCATTTAAGTGTCTATGGCCGACCATACACGGGCTGTATGAAACAGATGACTGCTCAAAACAGCCTGTGTCCGTCAAATATTCCTAAAAATGATATAATATATTGATATTTTCTGATTAAAACTCTTGGTTTCTCAAAAGCTGATCAAAACAAAAATGATCAAATATTCCACGCTGTCTAGTTTCAAACTAAGCAGAGTTTGCTATACTAACCGCTAGACCAATCATCATCTTCCTACCCTTATCCCATTTCGCTTGGGGTCGGCGCAACACGTCTTCTAGACATGTTGCTTAAAGTTTTGGCTATGGTTTTATAGTCGGCCGCCTGCCTGACACTAACCCTCTTTGGGAATGCGATTGTTAGTTGTTTACCCGCCACCATTCGGGTGACCCAAGGTGCTTGGTACAGTGCACTGGGTCTTAAGGTCCATTAGTCGCCTTTTACGACACCCAGTGGAGGATATGGGGTGGTGCTATTCTTTATATCCGGACACCACACACTAGACAAATTGGCCATAAAAATGTTTAAATCGCAGTCGAATCTCATATTAAGCTCTGTTATTGGTTGTAAGTTTTTTTGATTGATTTGACAGCAGTTTTAATTGATCAACCTTTCAAAAACCGGGAGTGTTTCTAACAATAATTCTTAAAACCGATATAGTGGTTATATTATCCCCGTAAAGTTATCTATCTACGTTATACATAAATATATTGTTATAAGTTAATTATGTACATGTAGGTTATTACTATGCGTGTATATTTTTTAGTTATCTACGGAAGTTATACAGAAATATAGATTCCTTATCGCAAGAAGTCTACGTCACATTTCATACTAGTCTTTTTCTTTTTCAAGTCAAATATAATAGTTAATTTTTAATTTAGCTTATTTCGCTAAAAATATTCCAATATTCTAAAAGAATGGGGATAGCGACAAGGTACGAAAGGAAAAATCTAATTTATCTGTCAGATAAATATTTAAGAAATGTTAGACACCTACTTTTGTCTTTTCCTGAACAATCTATACTAATATTATAAAGAGGTAAAATTTGTAAGTTTGTATGTAGGGGGTAATCTCTGGAACTAATGATCCAATCCTAAAAATGTTTTCACTGGTAGAAAGCTACATTATTCCTGAGTGCTATAGGCTATAAATTATTTTTATAACATGTATATTAACCGAGATATCACAACTTTTGTCTAGCAAGTCGGAGAAAAATTGCTCATAAAACAGAAACATATGCATGCGCTGCCTAAACAGTTGCTTAAAATTGAAAACAATGTATGGCAATCTGATTTGTCTTAATGATTTCTACAAAAAAGTCCGCGACACCATATCTCTATCTTTTATATTTTACCTTTTATACGTCTTTTAACGTAAAAAAAAAAAATCGGCTTACTTACTTTGGTTATCAGCTTATCACTTCTGTCCTGAAAGTAGGAACCTAGAATGCTTTTCTTGATATTGTTAAAATTCGAAAAATTTATTCGTTCTGTTGTTATTGTTGTTCTGTGTTGAAAAATATTTGTTCGTTATTAAGATTTGGTGTTGTTGAAGTTTTGTTTTTGCGTATAAAAATAAAGTTGAATTGAGCACCCCCTCTTTTTATTAAAGTCGCTTAAAAAGTACTATGTAGTTAATATGAAACAATGATATTTTCCAAATTCCACGCGGACGGAGTCGCGGGCACAGCTATGTATAATAACTTAAGATGATCCGCGGGTGAAACCGCGGGTGACAGCTAGTAACTAATAAAAATAAGCTGCTCTTAATTTTAGGCTTGTCAATAAGCAAAAGTTATACGAAAAAATAACTATAATTTTGTTTCTGTTCACAAGAGAAAAAAAAATTACGCTCACTACATTTTACAGTCAAAGATTAATTCATAACATACGTTTTACACATTCTTAAAAATATCTTTGGTTACTTGAGATCATATATTTTTATACGAGTACTATAAGTTGTCTTCCAACAGAGAACTGTCTTATTAGGTATCAATAAAAACGCCTGTATGAAGGAGGTCTGACTGTTTCATCAGCCAATGAAGACACTTTGACTATGTAAGTAGTGCCACTAAAATCCGTATTCAAGAATGACTCTTGGCTAAGTAACGTTCCTAAGTCTCTAGTAGGTACTACAAGGATCCTTTGACACGTGTATGACATTAACATGAGGGCGTTGGTGTGCCTATTCGTAACAAGGATCAACTCAACTGTCTGTTAAAATTACTTTACGATTTATGACCGCATTAAGTCCGATTTCGGCCACGTATTAAAAGATCCTTGTAGCATTACATTTGAATTTGTTTTTAAATTCATTTTGACAATGGTAAATTCAATACGACAGTAAAATATATTTTTTACTTAGACATTATTCCCCTGCATTTATCCCAATTATTATTTGGGGTCGGTGCAGCACGTCTTCTTCCACACGTTCCTATCTGACGTCATCTCGCAAGTAGTGTGACTTGCGAGATGACGTCAGATAGGAACTTTGCAGCCATATCAAATCATTTTTTACTTAGTGTTGTTGTTGAATACGATCATAAAAATTAACAGAATTTAAAGGGTGAACACCATACGCCTCCGTTTCGGATGCCTCCTTTTCATATGAACCCTCAACCTGAACGAGTGAGAAAATTTCTTCTTACAAAATTTACAGTAAACATCTTTCCGTTCATGCACCTTTAAGTGAAAACGAATATACTTCTTCTGGGAGAAACATTTCTTGCAAATATCGCACTCGTATTTCCTCTCACCGGTATGAGTCAGCATGTGGTCTTTCAAATCAGATTTCTGGTAAAACGTAAACTTACATAAGTTACATTTATGGTTCTTAATATTGAAATGCACTTGTTTCTTGTGGGTTTCCAATTTGCCTTTTAAAGTGAAGACTTTGGAGCATATATCACATTTGAACTCCTTGAATTTTTGTCCATGTGCGTTGATTAAATGCATCTTTTTCTCGCGGTATTTTTTGAATACCTCTTCGCAGTATGGGCATCTGTTTATTTCAGCGTTGTTGTGAACATCTCTGATATGCTTTTTTAGTTGCTTCAAGGTCTTGAATTGCCTACAGCATTCGTCACACAAAACTTGCCTGTCGTTGTGTATTCCTTTGTGGGTATACAAGCGTTCAGGGGTAATAAAACCCGCTCCACATTCCTTACAAAGGAAGTTCTTGAAATGAGTATTAATATGCTCGTTCAAAGGCTTGAAAGTCGCATATTTCTGGTTGCAAAACGTGCACTGGTACTCATTTAAGTTGATTTTGAACGGCAGACACTCGTCATTCGTATCTAAATTGACGTCAATTCGATGCTTGTCATACACATGCGTTTTTAGATAAATGAAGTCTGGTATCGGTTCGTCGCAGTGTTTGCATCCCATCACTGTGATATCTACTTTCGCAGGATCGTACTTTTTGAGTTTGAGCAACGCGTCATTGATTTCTTCACTTGTTAGTACGTGTTCGGTAGTATGTTGCCTCAAGATCTCCGGGTCGGAGAACTTGTCGGTACAATAGAAGCACACGAATTTACTGTTGATCCATCGGAATGGACAGATGGTGGACGCCTCGAGTAACGCGACAGTCTGTTTCCTTATCATCGCCCTGACGGCAGATTTTGATTTTGTTTTTGAAACTTTATCGTGCGGTGATTTGTCACCTAGAACGAGAAATACATGTTATCCATCTTCTTAATTGTAACGTATATTATTCTAGTCACAACAATTATATTAAAAACACTTAAACACTGAATACTTTATTAATATAAACTTACGTGGTAATACGTTTTGTGGAAGACTCGTTCCGCCGCGGTAGTCATTCTTCATCCACTACAGATTTGGAAATACTAGTACTACCCCGCGAGTTATCCTGTTAAATTCTCTCTTATTGCTAGCTATCAGACAGAATTTGCTGATATTTTTGACCTACGTTTCAAGAATAAGCCGACACAGGTTTAAGAGAGAGCTACATTAGGCATAGTGTAACGCGTGCAAAGAAAACAACACCATATTAACAAGAAGTTTATTTTTTAAAACCTTATTATGTTCAGATCTTGTCCAGAATAAATATTCGATACATCATAAATAAAGTAATTTATCTAAAAGTGTATAAGACTGTACAATAAAGTAACAAAATCAGATTTCACCCGTTAATAAATAATATTATGACATGGTTTGACATTGTAAATTACGCGTATTAAAATGCCACAAGGATCTTTTGTCACGCGGCCGAAATCGGAACTAATGCCGTAATATATGAAAAGCCATTACTATTGACAGACAGTTGAGTTTTTTCTTGTTGCGGATAAGCACTCCAACGCCCTCATATTAATGTCATCCACGTGCCGAAAGATCCTCGTAGCACTAAGGAACTGCATATAGGTAGTACAATTTTAGGACTTTGTATAATATGCCAATTGGATTGTTGAAAGAATAGGCAACAGCCATCTTTCGCAGGAGCAAGCGACAAAACTATGTAACTTCATATGTATGAAAAGCAGGCACAGAGCAGACAAATTGAGGCCTATGTTCAGCGTTGCAATATAAAGGTTATAAATAAATAGGCTGAAGATGGTTCCACATCGAGATGCCATAACGCAATTTATTGGCAATAAAAATGTTTTTTGGATTCGAGTGCCACCCAGAAAAAATGTTTGTGTGGTGAGCACGATCATTTGTTTTTGTCTGGGTGTAATTTATCTATAACATGTATGTATCTAGAAATATAGTATGTTTCTTACCTAGTACTCATAACACAAGCTACTTATTATGCTTTGCTTGAGACTAGATGGCGTTGTGTGAATGTTTAAGGATATTTATCGACGAAAGTCTGATTCTGTTATTAAGGTATCAAGACCGTTTAATATGGCACATAAATATAAGAGACGAAGTTCACGAACAGAGACTGTTTCAACCCATTAAAGCTTATTTTATTAAAACACATTCTTCAAATGCGTCGGATGGTGTACTCTAACATGTTGTTTTAAACTACAGTTCTGTATAAAAGACTGCCCGCAAACCGGACAAATGAATCGCCTATCATTATTATGTATCCTCATATGTTCTCTTAGCGTTTTTAGTCTCGCGTAAGATTTTTTGCACACATCACACTGGTATATCCTTTCCCCACCATGTTTGATAGAATGTTCTTGCAGCTCATAATTCGTGAAGAACTTCATACCGCATATTGAGCAAACGTGGTTCCTTTCTTGAAGATGCTGAAATCGTATGTGAGCTGTCCTCCGACTGCACAGGTCGAAAACTTTAGGACAAGACGGGCAAGGGAACACTGCAGTTTTTTCTCCATGAATAGTATTCAGATGTTTCAATCTATGTTTGTAAGAAGCGAATTTTTCGTCGCAAATCGGGCATTTATACCGTTTGTTGGACCGATGGATTTTCGCGTTATGTGCGTATAAAGAAGCGTAGGATGGGAATATATCATCACATCGCTTGCAAGGAAAGTCTCCCCTTTCGTGAGTCCTAGCGTGGTTCACCATTCGCTGTGAAGTGGCAAATCGTTTCCCGCAAGTCTCACATATAAAGTGTTCGTAATGATCGTTCATATGCTTGTGTAAACTTAAGAACATTTCGTAGGTCTTCCCGCAAATTTGACAGCTGTGTTCATCCTTGCTTAATTTGTATGGAAGTACGCTATCCCCA
Organism: Chrysodeixis includens; assembly: GCA_941860345.1. Classification (NCBI taxonomy): domain Eukaryota; kingdom Metazoa; phylum Arthropoda; class Insecta; order Lepidoptera; family Noctuidae; genus Chrysodeixis; species Chrysodeixis includens. The sequence continues at coordinate 5,927,839 of OW796118.1, read as the reverse complement.
TAAGTGCAGTCGATAATCTTTCCGTGTTCAACAGGCATATGTATTTTGAGCATAGCGTAATCATTGAGTTGTACTCCGCAAATTTTGCATATCGTCGTCGCAAAATCCATTTTTAGCGGTTCATATTTCCTCGGTTTTAGCAACTGTTTGACTTCTGAATGATGTATTTGATTGTGTTCCCTTAATTTTTCGGGTTCTATGAATGTGTTTTTGCAGAAGAAACATAGGTACGTTCCTTTTCTGTATTTGAAAGGGTATGCGGTTGAATAGTCCATGATTGTGGAGATGTTTTTCCTGAAGATTGCCCGTTTCTGGTATCCCTCCCTCGCTGTTGATATCAATGGAGGTGTGTTATACTCAGAATCGGACTCCACCTCGGTCTTAATCTCAGTTTCCTGTGTTTTTCTTCCTAAAAATAGAAAAATTCCAATATAGGCTGTTGATGTTTTCTTTTTATCCTTTAAGCATCGAGAGCTACTGCTACGGTTTATGGTACTGTATAATCGCGTAAGACGCATTGCAATTGTATGATAATATTGGATTTACTTGTAAGTTGTTAAGTATACAGAATTAAGAAACATTTTTTAGTCACCTTATGACCGACATCTGAAAATAACTGGCTCTAAGCATTGTTTAATCATAAACATATAAGAAATAAATTTTATTGATGTTATAAATAATAATTAGATTGTTATTCATAGTAGTCATTTCAACTTATAAATTATCGTAATAAAATAATGTTAGGTTTACACGACATCAAATTCTAATAATTAGCGAGACTGTAGACTTCTTACTATTTAAATAAATAAGGACTAATGTTTCAGGTTAAAATATTCTGTTGATTCGTAATGCTTTAGTTTCTAAAGCTCACCATTATTTTAGGCACATGACATCACTAAAGAAACTTGACGTAGGACTAACTAAATCAATTTTATCTCGACCAACTTTAGAAGGGACCCGACCAGAGAGGGATGTTTTACTTTTGATGGCAGACCTGAATTTCTGACGCCTTGCTTCATAAGGTAGGGACTGTTATTAGTCACTTAAATTTAAATGCAAGAAGTAGGTATGTATTTATATTCTTTTAGGCCATTGTTTGTAGTAGTACAGTTTTGTATACTGTCAAAGTTACGATGTAGTTGGCATATCTGTTTAGATAAAAACTCCAAATCAAATCAAGATAAAAAAAAAGTAAAGAAAACAAATAATTTACAGAATAAATATTTATTGCAATATCTATTACAACAGTATTCATAGAACACCTTAATACACATGCGGGAGTCGAATTTTCTTTAACGGCTCAGCCGTCGGATGATGGGTCTTCATATGATTTTGCAAACTACATTTCTGCACATACGCATTACTACAATACTGACAGGCAAACCGTTTATCATTATTGTGTATTCTCATATGTTCCCTTAAAGTTTTCGACCTAGCATACGCCTTCTTACAGACTTGGCACTGAAACTTTCGTTCACCTACATGTTTAACTATATGATTCCTCAATTGGGCCGCTGTCACGAATTTGTACGCGCAGAAGTCGCACGAAAAAGTTTTTAATCGTATGTGTACTTGCTTTACGTGCTTCGTTCTTTGATTACACATGGCGAAGACAGCTGGGCACATTTGGCAGGGGTACTCAACCTTTTTGTCATGAGTTTGCTTGAGATGTTTACCTCGCGCCGAGTAATTCTTGAAACTCTCTTTACAGTACGGGCATCGGTACCTCAATTCTGGACCGTGGATTAACGCTATATGACTGTTTCTCAAAACTCTCGTAGGGAAAACTTGATCGCATTTCGTACATTTGTAGTGCACTGATTCTGCCGAATCGTGTATGACTAGATGTGCTCTTAATCTATGTATAGTAGAAAATGATTTGCCGCACAAAAAGCATATTGTATTCGGATAATGCGTGTTCAAATGAGTGTTTAATTTAGAAAATAGCTCAAACGTTTCGTCGCAATGCGTGCAGTTAAATTCTTTACCTGCCAAATTAAATGGCGTTACACCTAATCCGTATTCTTTTACTAAAGGTTTATTATGTTTATCAACTAAATGCTCGCTTAGAGAATCTAAATCGGCACATTCCGTAAGGCACAATTCGCATTTTAAATCGGTGACATCGACTTTTATATTAGCGAGGGTTCGTGCGTAACGCATCGCTTCGATTTTATTAGTGTGTTCGGTAACGTGGGATTTGACCGCGCTAAAGTCGCCGAAGGACTGTGGGCAGTAGGCGCAAGTGAACGAGCCTCGTTTCCATCGGAACGGGCAAACGTTCGAGGACTCTATGATAATGGCGGCATTATCCCTGTGATCATTGTACTTGCGTTTCGGTCTCCATTTAAGTCTGAGGTCGATGAGCCCTAAAAACAAAAAGAACATGTCACTATGTAGCGGGGATAGCACGTTTGGGAAACTTTTCAAAGGGGCTATAGAATGATGTGATCAAAGAACCTAGTTTGATTAGAAATTGAGCTTACTTCATGCCGGGTGATAATTATTGTGTTATATGAGTTATAAAGTAAATTAAATCCTAGTGAAACCAATTTCCAAAAATTTAGTAGTTTAAATTCCGTTTCAATATCACAAAGAATTAAGAATTAAAAGTCAGATGTTTTGTAATCCTTTTTATCATATAAATTTAAAGCACGTCCCTCTTGAGTATTTTTGAGTCGTTTCATATAAACTAATCATAATTCTTAAAGCTTTTACTGAAGTCTTTACAGTCAGTATTAAAATTTCCATTTATTTTACCTGCTAATCATACGTTGACTCTATGCGTTCTCAAATGCCTTAGCAATTTCGATTTACTCACAAAATTCGACGGACAATTTGGACAAAAATGCCGTTTATCAACATTAGCATGAGTCAAGCGTATATGTCCTGCTCTTTTGGAACTAGTCTCGAAAGATTTGTCGCAAGAATTACAGTAATACTCTTTTCTCTGTTGCGCGTGTGCTTCTACTAAATGTTTTGCTCTAGTGTGATAGGTAGTGAACAGTTCTGGGCATCTTGGGCAAGCGTATCTGACGCCTTTCCGATGTACACGCATTCTGTGGCACATACGCGCCGCCCTGGTTTCTAAAACCTCATCGCATTCCCCACAAGGAAAACTCCCTTTTTCATGCGATTGCACGTGTTTCCTAAACCTAGATTTAGAGACAAAGGCTTTGCCGCAAGAGTCACAAATGTAGTTTTGATAATGAGTATTCATGTGTTCGTTCATTTTGCTAAAACTCAAGTACTGTTCAAAGCATATTTGGCAAGTGAAGCTTTCCTCATCTAACTTAAAAGGGAGGACGCCATCACTGTATTCAACGTTCAATGTCTTCCCATGTATTAATAGATGGTCTTTCAAAGAGTCTATACCATTTAGAATTCTACTACACAATCTGCAAGCAAGTTCAGCTACATCAACCTTCACCATGTTATTTTCGGTAAGTTTCGAGAAAATTCTCTTGGTAGGGGGTTCGTTAAGATGATTTATTTTTACATGTTCGCGTAGTAAAGGTATGTCTACGAATTTAGCTTCACAGTATGAGCAGAAGAACGCGCTATGGAACCATCTGAAGGCCCAGGCCGTGGAACATTCGAGAAGAATGATCGCGTTTCGTCGCATCATAGTTTTTGAGATTCGTTTCTCCGATTCTTCGGGCAGTTCGTTGTTGGCGCGTCGTCGCCGGCGCATCTGACGCGCGCTCACGTTTTCCTTTAACTTCCTAACTCGTCTAACGCCTATATTCCCCACCGTTTCGTTAGGGGGACCTAAAACAGAAATACTAAGTTATTGTGAGACTTATTGTACCATCTCCCGAACCATGCATGCTTGTCAATTGTTAATTAATTTCCGTACTTTGTGACTGCTGTATGCAATTCTTACGGTTGAATGTTTTTGTTCATAATTATAGTTACCAAGGGACGGTAGTTAACCTAGAGCGAATCATCTCATATTATTGCAACTGTCGTTTTTACACCCAAACCATGGACGATATCCTAGTTTTCATGACCAAAAAATTACCGATAATTAATTACTAGGTACTGTAAAAATCTGACTTATGAGACGTTTTGAAACTACATAATGTACAAAATATTCTTTCTTAAAATTCAATCAAACACACTAAAATACATCAAAAGATTTTATTAAAAAAATAATACTGGGAACATTAGGTACTTAAATTGTTTGCGCTTATAATAATCTTAACATCATCACTAGGTACTAGATCAGTCAGAGTGTTTGGGACTCTCTGTTTTAAGGGCACACTTCTCCATCGAGTGGTCACGTCCTGATGCGTTTTTAAGTGAGCTGACAACGCTCTGTTCCTCAAAAACGACTTCCCACAAACCGGACAATGGAAGTTCCTCTCTCCCGTGTGACGTATCATGTGTCTTTTTAATTCATAGTTGGTCCTAAATTGCCATTCACAAAAGTTACACGAGAAATTTAATTGTGGAGGGAAATGTACCGATCGGACGTGAATGGCTCTTTTCCCGCTTGTCTTAAAACTTAGTTCGCAGTGAGGACATCTGTAAGAGACTTCTCTCTCGCTATGAGCATTCTTCATATGGTTTATCCTATCGTAATAGTTATCAAATCTCATGTTACAGTGAGGGCATTCGTATCTCGGTGCCTTAGGGTGGACAGAAGCCTTATGAGAATCCCTTGCTGCTCTCATCACAAAGATCCTTCCACATTCATTACAAGGGAACGAGCCAGATATATGAACTTCGGAGTGTTTTCTTAACCTCGGTGCCGTCATGTAACCTTTGCCACAAGTCGCGCAAATATAATGTTGATAATGAATATTCATATGCTCATAAACTTTGAGAAAGTTGTTAAACTTTTCGGCGCAAATGAAACATCTCCATGATTGCTTGTTTAAGGCGAAAGGGAGTACTCCGTCGGGGTGGTTTGGATCGAAATCGAAGCCGTGTTGTATAACATGCTCTCTGATTTGAGCTACGTTAGTGAAAGGTTCTGAACAAAACGTGCATATAGCATCAGTTACATCAACGTTTATTAACGTCAGTTCTTTGAACTTGCTGTAAATGTCTTTCATGTTATGGTGTGCTGAGCAAATTCGTACATGATTGCGGAGTTCGAAACAATCTGTGAAGTTGTCTTCGCAGTAGGCACATTTAAATCTATTTTTCTTCCATCGGAAGGGAAGGAAAGACCAACAGTCGAGAATGGCTGTAGCGTTTTTCTTTGTGGATATCCTCGCTTCGGATCTGGCGCTCCTAACATATTTTGGCTTGGCTATTTTCTCTAAAGCTTCAATTTTTATGCTTACTTCGCCCGTTAGTCCTTGTATTCCTAAAAATAGAAAATTTCAGTCAGATCTCTGGCCAATTGTTCTTTCTTCTTCTTCTCTTAGACTTATTTGGGTATTATGTTTTTCTCTTCTAGATTTAATTAGGTTAAATTGTGATATTCGCAAAGGCAATATTTTCCTTTCTTTATCCACTTAGTTACAAACATGATATTCTTTATCTTTAATACAGTTAGCTTTAATTTAATCACGACTATTTATTTCATCACAATATAATATTTTCGTGAGATATCTTAGTAAAGCACAAAAAGCGTAATTGTCTTTATGGCAATCGATAGTTTTTTTTATGGTTTTAGTAGTTTTTAAGGTCAGTAGAATAAAAACTGCACTCAAATTAAAATAAAAACACGGTATAAACTATAATCTCTTTAATGTACTTATTGCGTATCTACTTGCTAACTTATATGTATAAACGTATTACATAATGTAAACTACAATGTATAATATAAAATTGCTTTAAATAATAAATAACATAAGTACGTAATAACTACGTAGAAACCAGATTACAAAATACGTTAAAGACATGTTAAAAACTGATGAAACTGTTCTCTTAAACTTAAACAATTTTAAAGTATTAAAGTAGTAATAGCCATGTAAAACAATAAATGTGTTTAGGGACTCAACCATCTCTCGTTTCTTCTCAGGGTAGCCAGTTAGGGAATGTCGATTCCAATGAGCTTATATTTAAGAAGATGACATGTACAAGTGATAAAATTTATCCTATTTGCAGAATAAATGATTTGAATTTTGAATTTGAATTCTCAAAGAGTCATTTTTGCAGTCGTGTGCGAGAGTCGCTGTGACTACAACATTATATATTTTTAAACGTGTTAATTTTGCGTCAATTTCTATAAGTGTCTTCAAGTATCGTACCTGATCTCTCAGAGTCTGCGTTTGTTATTTTGAAAAAGCAGTTAATATTTCAATGAGCAGTTTCATCAATCATTCAACACCGCTATACATTTTGAAACATGTCATACCTATTGACAAGACAGAGCAGTTTTAGAGAGCTTTTTACATATCCTCGTTGTACGTTGACATTTTACAGAGACATATTGCACTAAACGTATATTATATCCGTGTGGTGTCCAGATATAAAGAATAGCACCACCCCATATCCTCCACTGGGTGTCGTAAAAGGCGACTAATGAACCTTAAGACCCAGTGCACTGTACCAAGCACCTTGGGTCACCCGAATGGTGGGGAGTAAACCGCCAGCAACAGCATTCCCAAGGAGGGTTGGCGTCAGGCAGGCGGCCGACCGTAAAAATATACAGCCAAAACCTCAGCAGCATGGATATGACATGCTGCGCCGACCCCAAAATAATAATAATTGGGATAAGGGCAGGGGAACGATGATTTGACATATTGCACAATACGACCTGGTTTTAGTGACGAATGCGGCATTATCTTTTGGGATAGACGCCGCTTTTGTTGTAGATAATAATAGCTTAGTTTACACAATTTAAAACTTCATACAGTTAAAATATAAAATCTTATTGCTTTTTTGTCTTACTTCGCTTCCTCTTCGATTACGTTTAATTTCAATTCAGTTTCTTTTATTAAAAGACTTATATTTTTCGTGTTCTGTATCTAGTATCCATTGGATTTGCCACTATGTTTCTTTCATTGACTTTTTTCCACAAGACTTACAAATATGTATGGTTGATATTTCAGTTATTTTAATATGTTTATTATTGTCTATTTTCGTTAGTATATGCGCAGCGATGTATTTTCATGTGGTAAGTAACATGAAGTCTTTTAATCATAAATGTATGTATACCTACTACAATGCACTACCGCGTTTCCATGAGATCCATTAGTTATAATATTTTTCCGATAGATGTCGTTAGCCAAGCTTTTATTAAATAATTTCATGAGCGATGATAAAGACTTGAGCGGGATTTTTGTAGGCATAGCCACTTTTCGTTGCTTTTAAATTTAACTAACAAAATTTTTGTTAATACATGTAATCTCGAAAAAAAAATGGTATTTAGTTTTCAACAATAGTAAGAGTATACCACTTAAAAAAACTGTTACATTCGTGAAAGAGAGTCGGTGCAATACACAGCATTGCGCGACTTCTCACTTTGATAACTATAAGAATTATACTAAATATGGATTGCTCTGAATTGGGACAATTTAAGACTAATATAAACAATATTTTTTTAGCAATAAACGCTTCTTTTATGTAGCCTGTCTAAGATCCCATAGCTGAGTAAAGGACTCCCCTTTTCTTCCAAACCTCTCATCCTTTCCTAAATTATTATCAGTCAAAAATATACTAATTAAACACCGAAATAGAGACGTTAAGTTCCAATCGCACAACGATGTGTTTATTTAATTGACAAGAATAAAAAACACTACTATATCCGCAAATAAATTAGGTACTGTTGAAAATATAGCTCAAAAAGTAAGATACAAGAGATTTTTTGCTATAGTTTTCCTATTAATTTCATGGCCGATATTAGTAGTCGAAACATTTATCACTAGCTGATGCCTGAAACTTCGTTTGAGCTCATGACGATTAAAGCTGAAAAAACATTATACTACTCTGACGCAATCGGCTAAAAAGTAGCTAATGTATTAATCCAGGGTTTCAGCTAATTCCATACCAAATTTCAGCAAAATTGCTTCAGCCGTTTGAGCGTGAAAGAGTAACTAACATTCATCTATGCTTACAAATTTTCGCGTTTATAATATTAGTAGGATTTTCAGCCACGCTACATTTACATCTCAAGACCAAAAGGTTTAAAGTAATCATACATGAAAATGCTTTTTCGCGATATGTTTGTCTAACGACAGCTTTGAAGCGAACGCCCTAGAACAACTGCCGCAAGGGTAACTATACTCCGTCTCTTTCTTCGTCCTATGCGCTTTCACATTGTGATGGTACTTCTGTGAACGAGTCTTAAACGTCATATGGCAAGTCGTGCATTCATACATTTCAGCACCAGGTTTGTAGTTATGAAACTCCATAAGATGCCGTTTCCGAAGCTCCCAGGTCGCGAATCTTGGTTTTTCCTTACAATAAACGCACATGTACGGTAAAGTAGTGTGCTGAGTTTTAATATGTATGTTCCGTTCATCTAGTGTCGTGAATGTGGCGACGCAACGACTGCAGGTATATTTATTGTCATGAGGTATTTTAGTGTGAGCTTTTAACGCGGATTCAGTAATAAAACCTTCGCCGCAAGTATCGCAAACGTAATTCTGAAAGTGTTCTGCTGTGTGCTTTTTTAAGGAGATAAAATCTGAAAACTGGATCTTGCAGATAGCGCATTTCCAACTAGACCCGTCGTTTAATTTGAATGGAAGGACGCCGGGTTGTACGTCGGCATTTAAAGGTTGTTTATGATCATTCTTCAAATGAGCCATTAAGTCATCTAAAGTATCAATATGCATAAAGCAAAGTTTGCACTGCAGATCTGTTATATCAACTTTCAGAAATTCTTTCCTTATTTTTCGACTGAATACTAGTTGGATATCAAAATTCGCGTGACGGGAGGCCATGTGAGCTCTTAACCCTATCGGGTCGTTTGATTGTACTCTACAAAAGACACAGTTGAAGTTCTGTCCCCAAGTTCTAAACGGACAGGCTGTGGAACATTCTAGAATGATCTCAGTATTACTTTTATATTTTAAAGCTTTTCCAAATCGCGGGTTATAGGACGATTTGTAGCATCTGAAATTTCGTTCGTGTTGCCTCAAACCGTGATCAGATAGGAAGGTGGCACCGCATTTGTCACACGTGAAAATCTTCATGTGAGTCCGCAAGTGAACGTTGATTTGAGAGAATTTCGCAAATGTTTTTTCGCATTCGAGACACGTCCAACGTCCAGTGGGCCCTTGTCTATACGGTAATACTCCGAAGGGAACATCGAAATTGACTTTAATATCATGATTTTGAGAAATATGGGACATAAAACTATCAATATTAGGTATTTCCTGGGAGCACATGTTGCATTTCAAGTCAGTAATCTCAACTTTGAGAGCATCGTATACTTTGTAAAACGCGCTGTTGTAGTCTGCGCTCGAATGATCGGTTTTCATGTGCTCTCTTAAGGCCGCCATGGGTTCGAACTCGTCATGGCAGTAGGAACAAACGATCCTATTAAAACGCGTCTTAAAAGGGAAAGCCGTCGAATGTTTTAGAACGAGCACAGCGTTTTGCCTCTGAGGGTTCTGGCCAACGGACCGTTCGAACAATCTTTGTTTGGGTTTAGTTTCGTTTTCAATTAGTCCGATTTCCTTTGTGGGCCCTAAAAAAGAAAAGAATTTACATCATTATTATATTCTAGTACATCGTCTTTTTGTCGAAATTTAGTATTCCGGACTATTATTAGGAAACGTTTCATAGGATCTATTTTCAAATGTATTAAAAAAACTATAATATTGCTTTTAGTGATATATTAATTAATTTTTACAGTGTCAGATTTTTTACAAGCACAACGGCCAGTTTCATTTCAGACATCAAAGTGTTTTTTCGCAACATGTTTGTCCAGGAACAACTTAGTCGTGAACGCTTTAGGGCAACTTGGACAAGGATAGTTCAGTTCCGAATCCTTCTTAATGCGATGCACCCTTGCCATATGGTTGTATTTCCCCGATCTCGTCTTAAAGGACTTTTGACAGGCCGTGCATTCGTACTTATCCGCTCCTGTTTTGTAATTATGAACTGACATGAGATGTTTTTTCCGTAACTCCCAATTTGCGAAGCGTGGCTTCTCTTTGCAGTACACACACATGTAAGGCATGGACGTGTGTTGGGTTTTAACGTGGATATTTCTCTCATCTAAGGAAGAAAACGTTGCTACGCAGCGACTGCAGTTGTATATATTCTCGTGCGGAATCTTAGTATGAGCGATCATAGCAGATTCCGTTATAAATCCCTCACCGCATGTATCACAAACGTAATTCTGGAAATGCTCCGATGTATGCTTTTTTAGTGAAACGAAATCTTTGAATTCGTTTGGACATATCGTGCATTTCCATATAGAACCATCGTTTAACCTAAAAGGAAGGACACCTAACTGAGCGTCGGTATTTAGGGGTTGTTGATGATCGTTCTTTAAATGATAGACCAAATTTTCAAAGGTATCAATAGGCATGAAACATAATTTACATTGCAGATCAGTAATATCTATATTAAGGAAATCTTTGCCTAACTTTTTATAGAATGCTGATTTAACGTCATAATTCGCATGAAGCCTGACAACATGCATTCGCAGACCACTGGGATCGTTATTTTGAACCCTACAGAAGACGCAATTGAAGTTACTTTTCCATGTTCTAAACGGGCAGGCTGTGGAACATTGTAAGATAATTTCCGCATTCGTCCTAGGCTTTAAAACTCGACCGTTTCGAGGTTTATACGCTGTTCGGAAGCATTTGACTTGACGACGATGATCTCTCAACGCATGGTCGGATACGAAAGTCGTCCCACACTTATCACAACTGTAATTCATGAAATGTGTAACAATGTGTCGCTTGAACGATATGAAGGCGTTAAAATTCTTGTTGCAAAACACACAGATCCAACGGTTGTCAGAATCCTGTTTGTAAGGTACAACTCCGTAACGCACATTGAATTTGACAGGTTTCTTGTGTTCTCCATACAAATGGCTCATAAGACCATCGACATCTTGGATATCCTGAGAGCAAAGCTTACATTTGAGATTCGTAATATCAATTTTGATCAAATTATCTTTCGCTCTATAGAAGACGTTTTTAAAATCCGAGTTTATGTGTTCATTTTTCATATGGTACCGGAGATCAGCTAGAGTGTTGAACTCATCATGGCAGTAGGAACAGAGTATTTGACTAAAGCGAGTCTTAAAAGGGTAGGCAGTGGAGTAAGTTAGTATAAGTTCCGCGTTACGCCGCTGCGGCGTCTGGTAAACAAGTATAATTTTCTTTTTATTTTCACTTTCATTGTCACTACGGCCGTGAATTTCCAATGTGGTCCCTAAAAACAAAAAAGAAATGGTCAGTGTTATACCGGGAGTAACTAAGCACTAACATGACCAGACAATATGTTTGTTGAATATGAAGTGAATTTTGAGAATAAGCCAATGAGAAGTGAGAATTTCAGAGGGTTTAGACAATGTTACATCGCATCGCATTAGAAAAACGAATAGAAAACTTTAAGTGGTAAAAGACATTCAATTTTGACGTCACTTTAACTTGTCAGTTCAATACATTTGAGCGATTCGTCAGCGTTAGCGATAGTCTACAACTGCTACATCAGATTTCGCAATTGGTGTTTCAAATTAAGTTATAATAGGTGTAGGTATAAAGTCAAGAAAAGAGTGTGATACTTAATGAGTAATTTATTTATGTTAAGTAGTTTAAATCAAGTTGTGCAAATAAAGAATTAGAATCCTACATCAACGTCAGGATGGTGAGCCTTCATATGCGCTTTGAGACTGATCTTTTGAGCAAACTGTTTCTCACAGATTAAGCAGACAAATCTCTTCGTTTCGCTATGAATCCACATATGTTGCCTAAGAGTTTTGTTTCTCGAAAAACATTTGCCACAAACTGAGCATTTAAATTGCTTCTCTCCTGTATGAGCTAATATATGGTCGTCCAATTGCGTTTTCGATCCAAATTTGAGTCCACAACAAGAACATTGAAGTCCTTCATCTGTATGCTGTATTTTATAATGATTGTAAAAGTATTTCCTCGTTTTAAACGTGATATTACATTCCGGACATGGATAAGTGACCTTTTTGAAGCCGTGTTCTTTCTCTAAATGTTTCTGTTTAAACTCCCACGATTGGAATCTCTCGCCGCAGTAGACACAGCAAAAAGTCCAACATCGTTTCGACTTTCTCACATGATCTCTCTTCTTTTCTAGCGTAGGGAAATCTTTCCAGCACTTTCTGCAGACATGTTGGCCTGAATGATTACATTTTATATGGTATTTTAGCGCTTCGTTTGTCAAGTATGTCCTGCCACATATATCGCAAGTGTACTGCTTATAGTGTAACGTCGTATGTCGGCAGAGTTTCATTAGAGTCGGTAGTTTCGTACCGCAATTGAAGCACGTGTAATTATCCTTTTCAAGCTTATAGGGTTGCATCGCGATATCGTATGATAAATCTAACTGTTTAGTATCCTTATTGATATGAGTGTTCTTTAAATGTACGGCGACATCTTGGATTTTTTCAAACGGTTCTGAACACAGTCTACATTTTAGATTCGTACAGTCAACTTTGAGATAGTCTTTCGCGCTGTTGATATGAGCAAATGCGGTCGACACACTGAAGGTTTCGTGGTAGGTATTGACGTGACTTCTAAAAAGCGCGGGGTCTTCGTATTCCTCACAGCAGTAGACACATATGAGAGACTTTCCTTGCATTCGGAACGGGTAGAGGGTGGAGTATTGCAACACAACTTCCGCGTTCGTTTTCGGCGTAACGTGGGGTTCTAGAAACAAAAAGAAAAAATACCCTGTGACTGCTCAGTTGTATGTTAACTTTTACTTTTGTCAAAGCTGTTTCTCATGTGGTGTGCAATGAAGATTCAATCTATCCATCTATGTTGCTTTATGTGTAACTTGTGGACAGCTAAGCTACTTGACCATCATTCATTGATAACATTTTTAAGTGCCATGAACTGTAGTTTTTTATTTTTTCGTTTAATATTAAAATCGAAGGTTTTCAGATTGTTTTAGAGGTGTGTAATTGTGTAAATGTATTAAGGTGCGTCAATAATTAATTTCCTATCTATACTTTTTACGTGAATTAAACCAGAAATAGATATCATTTAAAGTATTTCTTTCTGGTCCAGTATTACAAATCAAAAACCAAAATATCAAATAATTAATTTATTTGCAAAACAAAAGGAGGTTTTACACTAAATATAATTTAGTTCACTATACAGTTTCTACATATTCTTTTAATATTAAAACATATAACATATTACATTTAATGTCGTTAGTAATAGTTTTATATTAAATTTTGCATTAGTAATATAACTCAGTTACAATACAAACAAAATTTTTATGTTTTATTTTATCATACAGTGGTTTTAGTAGCCCAAAACCCAAATATTGCAAGAGATCTTTGCTCTACATGAAAAAAATCTTTACTCAGAAAATAAAAAAATACACATAAAATATCTATTATTTTAAAGAAATATAACTTTCTAAATATTCATTAAAGAAAATGGACGAAAATTAGGATTGCACATTAAAAGTAAATAAAATTTCAATATCTTACGCGATGTAATTAGTGTCTCTGGTTGCGTGTCATTTCTCTATCCTCACTCGCACATAAATTATAGTTTGCCATTTACCCATCAATATTGCTTTAAGCATGTCCCTTTGATAACTTCACACACACATTCACATACAGTATGCACAGTAGGTAAAGTACAAAATCCGTTCCGAAACCGGCACTACCTAAGAATTTCTCAAATGCCATTTCTAAGGGCGGTTTAAACTCTGTCACCAGGTTGGACATCAACCATACGAAAAGAAGAACAAAATAAACAAATGAACCACGATCTTTATTTTCATCTATCATTTACAACTTCCAATCTTCTTCAGGTATATCAGGATGGTGTCCTCTCATATGAGATTTATAACTAACCCTCTGATTAAACTGCTTATTACAAGTCTTACATTCAAATCTCTTAAACTTGCTGTGTATCCACATATGTTGGGTCAGACTCTTCTTTGTAGCGAAGGATTTCGTGCACACCTCACATGGGAACATTTTAGCGCCAGTATGTACGACTAAGTGTTGGTCTAAGCTCCTTTGATAGCCGAATTTTCGCCCGCAATAAGAGCAAACGAAACCGATCCCATGTGTCGTGTTGAAATGAGCTCTGTACAGGTATCGTGTGGAAAAGGTTTGGGCGCATTCCGGGCAAGGGTAAGACTTTTTCGGATGCCCATGTACTTGAACTAAATGCTCCTCTTTTAAAGCCCAAGACAGTAATCGTTTTTGGCAAACAGAGCATTGATAAAGCCAACAGCTTTGAGATTTCTCTATGTGATCCCTCTTCTCTTCTAACGAACTGAAAGCCTTTCTACACTTCCGACAAACGTTTTTCTCCTTCGTTATATGAGCCGTCTTTATATGCTGTTTTAAAGAATCGTGCGTCGAATACGACTTCCCACAACTATCACACGTAAAGTTTTGATAATGCGACGACATATGCCGACTTAACTGCCGCATACAAGGAAAATTCTCATCACAGAGCCCGCACAAAAGCTTGTTCTGGCGAAACTTGAAGGGATGGACTCCCATCTGATGATCGAAGTCAAATTTGATATTATGTTCCTCGCTTAAATGTTTCGCTACATCCTCGACTTTTTCAAACAGTTCTGATTCGGAGCAAAGTCTACAAAAAATCTCTGAGCAATCGACTTTTAAATAGCTCTGATACGGGCAATGTTGGAAGGCGGTTTTAATTTTGAACACGGTGTGTTCTTGTTTCATATGCGGGGTGTATTGCGAAGGGTCGGCGAAGGTTTCGCGGCAGTACACACAGTCTATGGTGTACTCCGGCAGTCGGAAGGGGTATACGGTGGCGTTCAGGACCATCGCCTCTGCGTTCCGACGTGCCGCGTTTAGCGCAGGCATCACGTCTAGAACAGACAAATGCCGGTCATATTTCGTTATATCCTCCTTTTGTCTTGTTACATTATTATATTAGGTTTTTTCAGAGAGATCATTAAGTCGATTCCTTCGTAATGGCTTAGGTTAGAAAGGCGTATGAAAGAATTAGGACCAAGTATTGCAACAGCAATACAATTATACAACGGCATGGGGTTCATTGAATGTATTTGTTATAATTTTATAACTTAAGTTATTTTTACCTAACGTAATCTCGTAAGGCAGTAAAGAAAAAGGCGAAAATATTTGAATAATTTTATTAAATATATCATACTACAACTAATCGAAATAACGAAAATATATCAATACCAACGTATTTTAAATAAACTATAACAACATATAACAATCATAATCATAGAACAAAACTATATTTACAGCGAATCAAGCATG
Source organism: Chrysodeixis includens (assembly GCA_941860345.1). NCBI lineage: Eukaryota > Metazoa > Arthropoda > Insecta > Lepidoptera > Noctuidae > Chrysodeixis > Chrysodeixis includens. The sequence continues at coordinate 5,912,481 of OW796118.1, read as the reverse complement.
AATAATAAGTATAGTATAACTTTTAAGTATAAAAAACATTATTTAAACAAGGAAAAATTTACAAGTCATATTACTAATCATTTAAACAAACTATCTATACACATTTTAATAGTAGACTCCGTGTTATGGGTTTATAATATTTGTCCTACTTGTGTATAATTCGGGATCGCTCAGAAGGCCTGCGACCACCAAAGTTGATTGTGGGTCCGGAAGAGAGACAAACGTACGCCATCTATTGCGTTATATTTATATAATAACTTTCGTGAGGATGATTCATACTTAAACGTTATAACGGTTTACTCACGCGTATTTATCGGGATAGCCCGACTAGTTTCGGACCCAACCGGAGTTCTTAATTATGGGCCGCCACGTCAGCTCATGATTGAGTAAACCGTTATAACGTTTAAGTATCTAGTGCGCTGTCTCGATTACGCACCCATAACAATATTACTTTAAGTGATGGTAGTAAACCCACACGTGGTATGTTTGATAAGTTATTATCAATCTACTAAGTATTCATATAGGTTTATCTGTTTTACCTTAACAAAGTTTAGTATTGTTTTATTTTAAAACGTATTGCACAAATTGATTGCTTAAAAAGGAAACACATGTAAACGTCTTTGAGAGTTACAAGTAAAGACTAAATTGGACAGGTTTAGCAAATCGGAACGGAATAAAATTATTGCACAAGGAACTGTAAGCTAACATTACATACTTTTATGAAACAACCAATTAACCTAGAATAACAATTCTAAATACAATAAGATTAATATCTTAACATATTGGATAACTGGCAAAAAAAAATAACAGCTGTATAATTCGAATAACAGAGAAAAAATAGAAGTTAAGGAAGAGCGCAAACGTGAATACTTGCATCTTGTGTCAGACACAAGCAACCGATAAATATATTATGTAGTTCTAATAGCCTATAAACTCTGATCACAGACCTCTCTCCATATAGGGAAGGTTTGAGCATTGATTACCACGTGTGCTAGTGGCGGATCGGCGTATTCAGATTAAAATATTTGGAATCCAATCCTTACGATGTTTTCCTTTACCGTTTGTCAGTGTTTCATAATAAGAAAGTACATATAAGATTAACGAATATTTGAATTATTTAGAACCAGTATGAAATAACCCACATAATTTACTCTTAACGATCAAAAAGTGTTCAGGGTGCCGCCGTGTCGGCATCAAAATATCTACATTTGCTCAACCCCTAAAAATCACATAAACGAGGATGATAAGACTTCATATGAGTCTTCCAACTAACCTTCTGATTGAACTGTTTATCGCAGAGTTTACATTCAAAACGTTTCACATCACTATGTATCCACATATGCTGCCTAAGGGTCGACTTTCTGGGAAACGATTTAGAACAAATATCGCACGAAAAAAGTCGCTCATTCGAATGTACTACCATGTGTCTATCTAAGGCATACTTCGAATCAAATTTCCGCTCACAACTCGGACACTTAAAATGATCATCAGTGTGCAGAATTTTGAAATGCGCTCGGAATAGGTTAGGTTTTTTGAAGACTACCCCACATTCGGGACAAGGGTAGTCTTTCTTTGGTATCCCATGAGCTTGCTCCATGTGATGCCTTTTTATTTTCCAAGTGCTAAATCTCTCGCCACAAGACGAGCATAAATGCTGTCGACATTTCATCGACGCTTCGAAATGTTGTTTTTGATCCTCATTGGAGTATAAAACTATGCGACACCGCCTACATTTTCTTACTTTAGGGACATGAGGGCAAGAGAACTCGATATGTTTTTGTAAAGACGCGGATGACGAGAAAGATTTGCCACAAAGCTCGCAAGTACACTGAAAAAAGTGTTTCTGAACATGTCTACTTAGGGTTCGCAAATTCGAGAATTTTGCACGACAAACGCCGCACGAAAACTTCCCATCTTGCATATGAAACGGTTGGACACCAAAATCATAATCTAAGTCAATATTTTGTTTGTGAACCTCTTTAATATGACGAGCGCCTTCATCGATATTTTTGAAGGATACGCCACATTTCCTGCATTTCAAAAACGTGCTATCAACTTTGATATATCCGTCGTGGATATGAGCAAACGCGACTTTGATGTTGGCAGTTCTGTGGTCGTCATCCATGTGCTTTCTGAAGGCAGAAGCCTCGTCAAACTTCTCCCAGCAGTAGACGCAAACCACGCTACTCTCCGGGAGTCTAAACGGATAGGCAGTGATATACTCTATAACGATGTGGGCGTTCCTTTTTGCGATGTGCATCGGATTTAGGTCTAGAACAAAAGAAAGGATTTCGGTCACTTCTTTGTGGTTTAGACTTAGATCACTATGATGCTATGTTAGGTTAGATAGTGAATATCTTAACTGCCGTACTATTTACAAACTTTATGTGCTCTCTGATTTTATGACGGATGACGAACATAACTAAACGTTAAATCATCTAATTCTTGGGTCGCAAATGCCAGATAGTTTATATTAAATAGATAGATGGTAGATAAAATTGTCTATACTGTACACCACATGAATCCAGAGATCTTTAAAGATAAGACAAAAGGAGTATGCAAAAAATTGTATGGGCGCTGTCCCAAACACCAACAGACGGACTAGTTTCTACATAATTATGAAGTCCCATAAAAAGATAAAAATCAGTTTTTTGTCCGTAAAGATATGGGATTATTAAAAAAAAAAAACATTTTGCTTAAAAAAGGGTGTTTATTTTTTGAATAACTACGTTTTAGTTACTAATTACAATATACAATGGTTATACTGAACATTTACGGTATCAATAGCGAAAAAAAATTGTGTATTAATGTATATTTTTGGTAAAATAACAACATTTTAGGTAAGTATTTATATTCATTTTTTTGGTGTCCAATAATCAAGCAGGGGTTAGTAATAGTCTCAAACAAGCCGATATCGCACGGATAAACAACGCTAACACAGCAGAACGTACAGGCCACGACTGAGGTGCGCGCGCGCATTTTAGCATGGCAAGGGGGGAGGGTCCAGGGATATTAGACCGTCATTTTTCCACTGCGTCTCACGCCTGCTCTCTAGCAATAGTTTTTTATTGTTAAGTAGTGTTCCTGAAAATTTTTGTACTGAAAAATGAGAACAAGAATTGTTTTTTTGCACGTTAACCCCATGACTTACGGTGATGTCGTCATAATAAAAAATGATCACGCTGCCATGATCTATTAACCGATTCCGTGCGGAAGTCTTTAATCATTAGTGCCTGGCGTCAAACAAAAATTCTGTGATGCCTCTGAGGCACCAAGCGCCAGAAAGTTTGATGATTCCCCTGGGGAATCATCCGCCATGAATTGTCACTTTTAGCTTGTTTTCGTGTTTCTACTTGCTAAAATAATCATTTGACATTGTGTATCTAACGTAGGCAGTCAGTAAATTCGTTCAGTGCGTTTAAAAGTGACGATCTGTGTGTTTTTATGGAAATGGAAGGTAAGTGACTAATTTATATTAGGGGTCGTAAACCTTTTTGCATTATTTCATGGATTTATTTATTCAAGTGTTGTAAAGAATTTATACACGTACCACTTGAGTTTGTCGCGAGGTGATATTTATTTATTATTATTTATAATACAGTGTTTTGTAGGGAAACAATTTCAACCGTATACGCAAGGAAATACGGTACTTCGTAGGCGAAGGGCCGGCGAACAGCGCACTCTTTGTACGTTTTTAGGCAACAATGAACCTTATGACAAAAGCATTTCATTTTTGAGAAACATTCCAGAAAGTGGGCTGTTAGAATTATAATCAATAATAAAATGTGTCGGCAACTTGGTTTACAACCCCTGATGTCAGCTAATTTGCGAAATTACTTAAAACGAACACTGTGGGCATGATAAGGGTGACAAATAAAGACACTTTTATTTAGGGGGCTCTTTTGACGAATGTCGTTTAAGCCGAGTTTTGTATGATTTAGTTTTGTATCCTCTCGGGCACCATACGCCATACGCAATAGATTTACATGGTGCCTGTGCGGCATCATCCGCACGGAAACGGTTAAATGAGATACGTTTGAAATCTGTTGGTGGGTTGGGACGATTTTTTGCGTGGTCATTTACATTGATTTTCAAAATATTGTCCCCATATCTAACTTTTATAAAACTCCGGATGTTTCGATTTCATATGCGTCTTCCAGCTCACATTCTGATTGAAGGTCTTACTGCAGTATTTACACACATGCTTCTTGACCGCGCTATGTATCCACATGTGTTGTCCTAGGGTCGACTTCCTCGGGAAAGCCTTCGAACAAATATTACAGACGAAGTTTCTTTCGCCAGTGTGTACAACAATATGTCGCTTTAACATCATGTCAGTTTCGAACTTTTTCTCGCAATACGAGCATTCGACAAAATCGTTTGTATGTGTAATTTTGAAATGCATTCGTAATGTATCACGTTTGTTGAATACTGACGGGCATTCGGGACATTTATAGGACTTTCCCGGCATATCGTGTGTTGCCTTCATATGGTTTTGTTTCATGTTCCAAGTTATAAACCTAATCCCGCACACATTGCAGACATGTTGCCGGCACTTTACAGATTTTTCTAGATGTTTCGTTCGCTCCTTTATCGTGGTGAATGTTTTGGAACATTTCCTGCAGAATTTAGTCCCGGGTGCGTAGCTACAGCAGTACCTTAAATGGCAGTTCAATGAAGATAGCGACGCGTACGATTTTCCGCAAATCTCGCAAGTGTACTGAATGTAGTGTGTATGTGTGTGTTTGCTTAGTAACGGTAACGTCGGGAACTTTTCAGGGCAGAGCGAACACGAATATTTGCCTTTATAAATTTTAAATTGATGCAAGCCTAAATCGAAATTTAAGTTAATTTTTTTACTGTGTACTTTGATTAAATGTTGTGCGGCCTCGTCTAAGTTAGGGAGTTGTTCGTCACAGAGTCTGCATTTAAGTTCGGTGCAATCAACTTTGATCGCTCCGTCGGGGAGATGTGCAAAGGCCATGCTTATTTGAAAATTGGTGTGTTCTTTGGTCATGTGATCTCTGAACTCGGCGGGATCGTCGAAGCGATCGCCGCAATAGACGCAGACCATCCAGGCCTCGGGCAGCTTGAAGGGATAAGCTGTAGTACTTTCTATCATCGTTTTCGCGTTCTGTCTGGCGACGTACATCAGACTTTGTTCTAGAACAAAAAGAAACGTCCGTTCACTTTCTTGCGTAGGGCAATAGAGTGCTTTACTTGTAATATACACCGAGACGACATATTTGAAACAGAAACTAACTAAAACATTTACATTCATGTGACTTACATTTATAGCGTATTCAAATTCAAGAGGAGCTTTTACAACATCGACATTTAACGACATGAAAATATCACTACCAAAAAGAACACTTGATTGGTACTCACATACATTTCACTTCGAATGACATTTCTTGTAATGTTTAACATATCTATTTCTATTCGCGAAAACGTCTCCGCACTCCGGACAGACTAGAGAAGACTTGTTCTTATGCACCTCAACCATATGCTTCTGTTTACCCTCCCAAAACATGAATCTCTGATCGCAGACACTACAACGATGGTACCAACAGTCCGGAGACTCTTTTAAATGTTTCCTCCTCGCTTCAGTCGAATCGAATTGCTTTTTACAATGTGAACAGTTTCTTTCGTTGCTATGCGAATGTTTCACATGATACTGTAACGATCTAGTTGTGGAATACGACTTGCCACAAGCCTCGCACGTGAATTTGACATAGTGTGTCTGTGTGTGTCGACTCAACGCGCGTATACTGAAGCATTTCTTCTTACAAATGACACAGGATAAATTACCATCATGGAATTTAAAAGCATGTAGACCTAGTTCTCCCTTCAAGTCGATATCTAACGAATGGGTATTATTCAAATGAGTAGCTACGTTTTCTATAGTGTCGAAAGGAGTGGAACAGATTCGACAAGATAGTTCTGTGCAGTCGACTTTCATAGGGATTCTATATAGTGTTTTATTTTTATAATCGTTGTGTTTGCTAATCATGTGCTCGCGGAACCCAGAGGGCTGTGGGAACTGAGTATCGCAGTATATACAAGCTAACAGGCTTTCTGGCAACTTGAATGGGTACATTGTCGCGTTCTGAACTAGTAAATTGGCGTTTCGCCTCGTTACTAGTGATGGTATTTGTTCTAAAACAAAAAGAAATAAACTATATAAAAAAATTATACATTTAACACAGATGGCACAAAATAATAATAAAATAAAAACATCTCATAATAGGTCCAAAACAACATGGCAAATAATTAATCAAAATAAATATAACATTCCTAAACAGCATATATTATATATATATATATATATATATATATATACTATATACATATATACTAGAAATAGCTGGATTCGTTAAAATTAACCCTAGTCGTTTCCAACAACTTAATGATGTAATACCACGACTTAGACGTGATAGTAATAGAATATGTCTACACACTGCACAGACCAGTCTGATGCGAAAAAGTGTATGCTGCATGGCACCATACATATACAACGTTGATAAAAGCGAGAGGCATTAAATGAAACCACATATACTATAAGTGCCTACTGCTAATCCGAAACTATTAAAAAAAAGTTTTCAAGAAGTATACGAAAAAACTTTTTTCAAAGAACTTAAATAGCTTAATTATTAACTTAAAATGTAAACACCCTTAATAAAAATTTACACTGACGTGCGGTGACCTGCGTAACAAAACGGCAACATCGCATTTGTACCTATCGCATAGCGCGTGCGGCGGGCTCACACACAGCAGAGCGGCCGGGTTTGATGTAGACGATAATGTAAACAAGTGGTGTAGGTATCGTTGGAAAGTATGATCAATGATCATAATAAACAATAATAATTCATTGTTATACTTACACATTAAATCTTCAATTGTTGGAAATGTCCGCCGTTTGCATTAATACACAAGTTATAACGACGTATAATATTGTTATTTAATCGTGCAATAAAATCTCTGTTTGTTGAATTTTTTAATTTATGAAACGCTAAAATAATTCGATTTTTAAGTTCCTCTACGGTATTCACGTCTGTTGCATACACTTCACCTTTCACAAAACCCCACAAAAAAAAGTCCATCGGAGTGAGATCCGGGGACCTTGGTGGCCATCGTACTGGTCCAAATCGACCAATCCAATGCTGTCCAGTGAAGTCTGAAGCAGTGTATGTAGCACGAGGCATTATGGATGTCTTACGTACCTAATTTACAAAATTATTAAAAACTGCACACACAACTAAACTTAAACTAACTTGTCCTGTCACAACATAAATCACTATCTTAGAATAAGAAGTTTGGTGTCCTATCACAATAAAAACTTAACAATATTAGAGAATATTGAAAACCGGACGCGTGAGCGACAATAATTTGTGCTTAATTGCGTAACGTGCACCCCGGAAGCGACGCGTCTTCGCAGTAAACAATGTGAAAATCGTGTCCTTGACCTACTTATCCGAGTCACCGCCGCCGTCGCCCGCGCAATAGCAACAGACTGATCCATTTCTATTTCTGTTACGCTTATTACATTAGAGTGAGATGACCGTGATCTGTACTTTCTTTTAAGGAAATATTTGGTAATAGTGCACTTGTTTGTATTGCAAACTTACGATGCGGAGCGGCAACGTCGCGTGAATTTTGTTGTTTTGCGGTGAATGACTCTTAGATAACTATGCCTATAAAACTTAGTCACCTAATCAGGAAGATACAGCATGTTCAAACTAAAAAAAAACTAAAAAAATATCCTGTGACTAAACTATTGCTTACATTGATTTGATTTTTGTTGTGTAGCCTTATAATGATATACAGAATATGTGGTTTCATTTAATGCCTCTCGCTTCTATCAACGTTGTATAACAAGGTACCTCTTGCCTGGAGAAAACTTAGTGCTGCATCCTTTAAATGTAAACTTCGGCAGTGTTTAGAGAAAAAGGCATATTATGATGTCAACGAATTTTTGTTAGATAAAAATATTAGTTAAATTTATAAGAATATATAATACAGCAATTGTAATAATAGCATATAAATAAATGTAAGAGACAGTATTAATTATAGATTTAAGCGTCATATATATTATTTGTGTTTATGAGAGTCATAGTATTTTTTGTTGTTTTAAAATATTTTTGAGTTTATAAGTTTATGAGAGTCTTAGTATTTAATTTGTATTTTTTGTTGTTTTAAAATATTTTTATTTGTGATTAGTTTAGTGTTATTAGCTTTTAAGGTTTCTGTGTTTCTAACACTTTTACATGCCGCATGGCTAAATATGGCTGAACTGTAAATTACTGTATGTCATCTTATGTATCTACCCATATTTGCAAAATAAATGATCTTTATATTTATCTTTACAAAGAAATAAACAAAAATCGAAATGCCGTTGGTCAGGTCTACGTTGGATACTAGATTCCGGCTTAATATAGCGGCAATATTAAATCATACGCAAACACAAAAAAGGCAAACATCTACAGGGTTATTAAAACGTTGAACAATAGTCAAGATTTGGTTTTATTTGCTTGGAAGACATTAATTGTTTTAACCATTTGCCCGAACTTAAGTAACCGTACATAATATATATTGTTTCTAACATCCTAACGGCGGAGTCATGTCATTAAAATATACTATTCACAGACTGGCCTAACGAAACGCAGACTAGTTATAGTTAAAATTAAAACTACCCTGTGTAACTTAACTACCGTTACTATTTAAGTTAATGGCGGTGTTTCTTTAATTAAAACTAAATGTAATATGGAAAAATTCTGTCTTTTTCTTCTCAAAAACAACTTGAGTTCTGTCTTTGCCAGAATATAGCACAAGTGAGTATGACGTTACAGCGAATCAGACACCTACCACCACTTCTTGTATTTGTCGAAGCAAAGCATCGCTCTACGCAATGTAGTTGCTATGTTTCGACTCCACAAGTAGGTGGTAGAAAACTTATACTATTAACCTGTATTATAATATCCCATTTAAATATCGAATATTTCTATCCTTTTCTAATTCCGTTTGAGAGAAAGAGACAGCTTCGATCTATATTACATTTAGCTTCTTCATACCATGCACCAGTAAAAAAACTAATCTATCTTACTAAAGTATAAATACTATCGATCTGTTAACACGGAGAACATGAGTTTTAAATTATTGTTCTTCCCTTCCAAATCTTCTAATTCAGGATGGTACGACTTCATATGGGTTTTCCAGCTGACTTTCTGATTAAACTTCTTATTACACAGTTTGCATTCGAAGCGTTTCTGTTCTCTATGTATCCACATGTGTTGGTTTAAATTTTTCTTCCTTGGAAACGATTTCGAACACACAGTACAAGGGAATAGTTTCTCCATAGTATGAGAAACTATATGCTCTCCTAAAGTCTTCTTGGTCTCGAATTTCATTCCGCAGCACGAGCAAACGAAATTATCATCAGTATGCGATAATTTGAAATGAGTCCTATACTTTTTCCGTTCATGGAAAACTTGACCGCATTCCTGACAGATGTAGGTTTTCTTTTCAACACCGTGTACCTCAGATAAGTGCAACTGTTTCAGATGCCACGATATGAATCTGTCACCACAAACGCAGCAGAGATGTGACCAACATTTAGGGGATTCTGTCAAATGCTTTCTCTTCTCTTCTATAGAACTAAAAGTCGATTTGCACTTTCGGCATATCCTCTCTTTGCCTGTATGACAAAATCGTATATGGCTTCTCAAAGTTGTATTAGTCGCGTAGGATTTGCCACAAGACTCGCAAGTGTACCTCCAGAAGTGGCTTTGAGTGTGCCTGCTTAGTTGTCTCAAGCATAATGACTTTGCGTTGCAAATTGCACATAGAAGCTTATTGCTTTCTAACTTGAAGGGTTGTAAACCTAAAGCGACTGTCAAGTTCAGTGGTTTCTTGTGATCATGATACAAATGCTCTGCGACTTCCTCCAGAGTTTGGTAGGGTTTCAAACAAAGCCTGCAGTTGATATTCGTGCAGTCAACTTTGATGTACCCTTCAGAGCAGTGTACGAAAGCCATTCTTGTGTTAAAAGTGGCGTGCTCCTCTGTCATGTGGGCCCTAAACTCGGTAGGATCGGAGTAACTTTCGCAACAGTAAACACAAACCATGTTATCCTCAGGAAGCTTGAATGGGTAAACAGTTGAATATTTCACGATAATCTCGGCGTTCCGTTTAGCGATGAAATTCGGGTCATTTTGCTTGTCTAGAACAAAAAAGAAATGCCCATCATTGCCTTGTTTTATTTTCCTCCCGTTTTTGTTGATGATGTTGTTTTGTAGCATTCAATGTTATGGTTAATGTCGTGATCATGGAAGACTTGTGTGTTAGGCGCTTAATGTTAGTCAAAAACACTTTTTAATTTGTGTAAAATCGTAATATATTACATCGTTGATTCAATAAGTACTAGAATTATCCCTAAATCTATTAAATTTGAAAGAAAGGTAACTCGATTTGTTCTAAATAAATAATCTTATCGTAACTAAATAGGCAAAAGCTTAATGTGCTCGCGAAAATGTTATTAGTAACTTCTATCATAGTTCGGTTTCATAAAATTGTAAGTACGAAAGTATTAAATTGCAATAGCTAGCATTTATGGACGGTAAGCAACATGTAAAAAGTATAGTTAAAATGATGCACATTGGGAAAGGTCTATGTCTAACAGTAGACTGCTAAAGACTTGTTGATTTATAGATTGTCTTAAATATTGTAACTTCTATGTTTTTCCAATATTATCCTAAACACGTGTATTCTATTGGTACAGAATAAATGTAAACCTGTATAAGTAAATAATCTGGCATAAATATAAAATACTAACAAGAGAAAATCAAAAAATTCGATAACACATCAAATATTGCTATTTTACAAATTAATTAGATAAAATTGATTTCTTAAAAACGATTATTAAATATTATTAAGTATATTCTTTAATATTATAATAATAATTAAGTTTAGGTACTTTGCCTAACAACATAAAATAAAATCTTTTAAGAACATCTATAGATAATCCATATAATTATAACGCCCAATGATTCTTATTAGGACATGGCTGACTTGTTATTCCTTACAAAATGAAAATTTTCCTTTATGTAGACTTGCCGTAACAATCCAAGCACAGCCAAAGTGCTGTCCAGTAAGAAGTTAATCAATTAGACTAATGATAAAATTATAAATTAGATTAATGTAATTTTTTGTCAAACATAGTTTTCCAAGACGCTTTGCTAATGTTGGTATGGCCATATCCAAAGACGAAGCGAAACGGCTATGTCGTCAATAAGGCAATCAGCTGACCAAACTCGACTAGGTGAAGAAGCAGGCCACCTGAACGGTGGAATAGCATCAAAATAGAGATGGCCTAGGATAACCTTACTACTCAGATATGATAGAACAGTTGTCTGGTGCAAATGTACATTAAGAATCGACTCCAGATACACTTAGAGTATGAGTTGTACAAAGAAGAGAAGAAGATAGGTTTCGCGGACATTCACTACTGCTGCTTGCTTACAATATACCTATTTTCAATTTAAAATTCGTTAGTGATTGCTACTCCAACATATTAAAACAAATAAAAATTCATGATAACGCCTATCTAAAAATGTTTAAAAATCAACCAACTCGGGGTGATAAGACCGCATATGAGTTTTCCAGCTAACTCGCTGGTTAAACTGCTTATTACATAGATTACACTGAAACCTTTTATGTTCGCTATGTATCCACATATGCTGCATCAAATTCTTCTTCCGAACGAAGGATTTCGCGCATACCGTGCAATGGAACAATTTCTCTTTAGTATGAATAACTTTATGACCTTCCAAACTTCCTTTATTGTCGAATTTGAGGTTACAGAACGGGCACACATAGTTTACATCAGTATGTGTGATGATGTAATGAGCTCTGTATAATCTCCATTCAGAGAAAGATCGATCGCATTCCGGGCAATTGTGGGACTTCTTCGTGCTACCGACACTATGGACTTCGGTCATGTGAGTGGTCTTAAGCTTTCGAGAAACGAATCGATCCCCGCATAGATTACAGCAGAAAGGCCAGCATCGTCTGTTGGCTAAGATATGTTGTCTCCTGTCTTCGCTATTAGGGAAAGATTTCCTACATTTAACGCATATTTTCTCTTGCGAATGTCCGAAAAGTATGTGTTTGTTTAAATTTTCTCGACTGATATACGATTTGCCGCATGTTTCGCACGTGTATTTATGATAATGGCAGCTGTTATGCCGACTTAAAGCTCTAAGAGACGGGAATTTCTGTGAGCAGACCGCGCAGACCCATCTTTCTTGTCCTAACTTAAAAACTTGAAGTCCTATCTCCGCTTTTAAGTTTATTTTCTTATCGTGTTCTTTAGCTAGATGTTCAGCCATCGATGCGAGGGAATCTAGTGATTTCGCGCAAATTCTGCACCCGATCTCAGTGCAATCGACTTTAAGGTACTCTTCCGAGCTCATAGTGTGCGCGAAGGCTGTGTTGACATTGAAAGAGGAATGTTCTAGACGCATATGCTCCCTGTACTGCTTCGGGTCTTCGTAAGGCTCACAGCAGTAGACACAGACCATGTCATTGGCCGGTATTCGGAATGGGTATGCTGTAGAGTACCTCAACACGGTCTTAGCGTTTTGTCTCGCTTCGACCAACGGATCGAACTCTAGAACAAAAAGAAATTATCCTTTGTCACATGTGTTTGGAAGGTGACGAGGTTGGGTGATTTGCGGACGTTATTAATGCCTTCGCTTTGGGTTATTTTGGATGTATTATGGTGTTTTCGAGCCCAATTATTTGACATTGTTAGTCTTCCGTGTGATGTATAGTATAACTTGGTTATTTAGGAAATAAAGTGCAGTTGTATCAATCAAAATTACATTCACTTTTGGAAAATAATATAAAATTGTTTTGTTTGCCGACGTGGTTAGGGTTTAACGAGTTGTAAGGTATTAATAAATATTCGATTTAGCGTAATAGACAATTAGTTCCGTATTAAGTGTAAATAACAACGATATATTCAGTACATTTAGTTTAATACTCATCATAATTTACATGATTTTTCTTATAATATTCTGATAAATATAATGAAAATAAACTGTAGTAGTATCGGAATTGGTACAATTACATGTATTATTATACGATTAAATACTGATCATAAAATTCAGATTTTAACACGCTTATGTCATGAACTAAACGATATGATTATCTATCACTTACAATAGTGACACGAGATATTTTTTAGCCCTTTTAAACACAATTATTCTTATAACATTGACTTCAGAAAATATATTTTCTGTATATCTACATTGATTATAATTTCATACAACTATCAGATTTATACACAATTACTTATTAATAAAGAGAGCTGATCATATTAAAGTATTTACATTCAAAATTTAATAACGAAGATTGCCAGTTTGTATATTATGAGCAAAATAACAGTTACCTATTTTCCTATTTTTTTTTACAATTAAGGGGTCCTAGAGTTTAAATCCGATAATTTAAAATAAGGTACATAAACTATTGCATAGTTTTCGCTAGTTTATATCAACCTACGTTCTGAGGTGTAGCGAGAACACTAACTTAAAATATGTTGAATATATTTTTAAGTGCGTTAATTTGAGCTTAGTTTTAACTTATAAGCTCGAATTGTAATGTATAATGTAGATTTCTTATGTATTTAATTATAGCTATTCAAAAAAAGATGGAAGATAAAGGGTCCTCTTAAATAATGTTGCAATTTGCATGGTTGTCGAAATTCAGTACAGTGATAATTATAGGTTTCTTAATATATAATACGCAAAAGAATTCAAACTGATTTGAATTTAAATCAAATATGGGAAGATTTTAAGTGTTATAATATGTCGCCTTAAAATATTAATTACGACATGAGGGCTCAAACACATAAACACGTTACGACGACGCAACGTACAACGATGCGGCGTCGTTTCACGATACGACGTCGCGTCGTAGAAATCTACGTTACGACGTCGTAACGTGTCGATGCACGATACGACGTCGTGACGTTAGAAACTCACGATGCAATCCTGCGCAGTTGTTATTCAAAATTCAAAGATGACGGATGTTATTGAAGTCGATCATTTAATTACCCTAGTCAAGCAGCGTCCCGCAGAATGCGTCTAGTGCGGTCCATTTTTCGAAACGAACTAAAACACCACCTCACTGTATCGACGGCATCGTGCCGTATATCGTGCGTGGCACGTTACGTTACGATGTCGTGTTTTTTTACGATGCTCATCGTAGATTTCCACGACACGACGTCGTATCGTGAAACGACGCCGCATCGTTGTACGACGCGACGTCGTAACGTGTTTATGTGTGGGAGCCCTGACGCAGTGATTTTGGGCACGACAAAAAATGCCTATAAACATACAGCTATATAGCATTCAGCCCTACAAATTTTTACCTCAGATCAGCCCATACTGCTTCCCATACATAAAAGCAACATTACCTAAGCAGGCAGTAAAACATATTTCGACAATACAATCACTAAAATCCCGTGTTATGTTTCGCGATGTGCCGATTCAGTCTATACACCGACAAGAACTTCAACCCGCAATGCTTACAGACGGCACAGTCATCTGAATGATGTAATCTAAAATGTTCGTAATACGCGTTCTCATTCACAAAGTCTATATTACAGTCCGCGCAACGGAACGTACGCTTCGTTTGTCCGTGAGCCACTTCCATATGCCGTTTCCGAGATTTCCAGTCTAAAAATCTCTCTTTGCATTTTGGGCAGCAATACGGCATACAAGATTTCTGGATTCTTCGATGCCGTTCTTTCGCTTCCATAGTTGGAAAGACCTTTTTGCATCTCTTGCAAGTAACTTCGTAGTTTTGGTGTTTAGATCTGACGTGGCGAAGTAGGCCTGTCGTGGCCACATAACTGCTACCACACACGTGGCACACGTAGCTTAAGAAATGCGTTATAGTGTGTCGATTTAAATGGAATAAGGAAGGAAAGTTTTTGCCACAAACAGCGCAGTTATAGACGTCCTTCTTTAGTATATACGGCATGACACCTAACTTCCCATTGTTGTCAATTTTTTTGCCGTGTTTGGCTTCCAAATGGGCCAGAATTGTGTCTAAGTCATCAAATTTCTCTTGGCAGCGTCTACATCTGAGATTCGTGAGATCAGCTTTGATAAATTCATTTTTCGGGAGATGGTGGAAGGCGACTTTTAAGCTGAAGAAGTCGTGCTCAGTGTCCATGTGCTCTCGGAACAGATCAGGGTCTTCGTAGAGCTCTTGGCAGTAGACGCACAGTATGGACTTATCATTGACCCTGAAAGGGTAAGCTGTCGTGTGACTTATAATGGTCGCTGCGTTCGATCTCGTCGCATCGTATGTTTCGGCTAAAAAAGAAAAATCTTGTTTGTAGATTTATTATTTCCTCTTCGGTCTTGAGGTTTCTTTACACATTAAAAGTTCTTGAAGTTTTCTTGAATCAAAGAGTTTAATCAACTCCGGTAAGGATATTGCCTAACACTTCCCGATATCTATCTACGTTAACGCAAATCTACGAGAATTTTGAGAGTAAAAAGCGAACGTCAACTAATATTAATCTTAGCATCGTCGAAACATAACGTGGTTAAAGTGAAAGTATTATCTTACGTGTGTTCTATAAAACCCTAACAGATTCATTAAGACCAGTAGTCAGTAAACACCAACGGTCTAAACTATAAGGCGTCGCGCCGTATGCCGTGTCACGATATACTTTTCACTTACTACACAAATATACCTAATGTTGTGGTCTGTGACACACTGACGTCAAAGAATTTGAATAGAATGCATCAAAACGCGGCGTACGGTATGATGTTGTAGACCGCTAGCGTTTGCACAAGACCATAGCTTAAGAACTTTTCCACAAATTTCCACATTATCCTGATGCGCTCTCAGAATCAGACGATGATCCAATTTCGGAGGAAATAAAATGTACTAAATATCATCATCATCATCATCAAAGTAATTTATATCCCCATAGATTGGGGATCGTGATCATCATTAGTCTCTGTCAGTATTGAGGTATTAAATATGTATGTCCAATAGGCAATATCGAGTTGGATAATGTGAAAGACAGATACATATTTAATATACTTTACTTCCTCTGATATTTGATCGTCATCCGACATCAATAGCGGATCATTTAATATGAAAACACTCTAAGACGTAAGTAAATATTCAAGTATTATAGAAAAATACGTTTAATTCAGACCTACAATTTTAATGCCATTTGGCAATTTATAAAATAAAGGTATAGAGTATAGGTAAGATCATAGATAAAGTTTCGTTTTTTCAATTTAGGTTCAGGCTAAGGCCATATTCGTTAAGGATTTCATCGAAAATAGTTTATAGTTAACGATGGGTAAATATTTATCAATAGACTTAAGAATTAAGTGCAAAATGAATTGATAAGAACCAATTGTAATTTTCTTTTAAAATATTATCGTAAAATACAAATTGAAGAATATTTACAATTGATTATTATAATTATAAGACATTTAAAACTGCGTGTAGTAATTTTATTGATATTTTGTACTCCATATTACGTAAAATTTCCGTAATATGCAATACTATCTATTTTAACATACTTGTTTTTTATTGACATTACTACACACAATTTTTAAATGTCTGAAAAGGCGGGAAACGCCCACATATGGATATGTCTCTTTTAATTATAGAAATATATTTATTTTCAATTTTAACTTATCAATAAATACACAATAATGAAAAGTCAGAGCACATTTAACAACATTTAAACCATAAATATGAACGTTGAAAATTGTGGGAATTTATAAATTCATATTGATAAGAGAGATCAAAGCTATTTACTAATGTTATAAATCAGAAATCATTACGCCTAGTAAAGTAATTAACAAATTTGAATAAACCAACTTATGAATGGGCCAGAAAACTCTAAAATTTTACAAAAACTAAGAAAAATATAGCAATTCATTTCAACGTTCATAGATACAGTAAAATAAATCCACTAACCTGCAAACCCGATGCGAAGAGTCGATACAAATAACAACCCAGGCATCGAACCAGGTTCAGTCAGTCCGGCTGTCATCCCGACGACAATATATGAAGACGACGAAGGTACTGGTTAACAACCTACAGACCTCAAGTCCTAGTCCAAAGCATCTTAGTCTAGATAAGCTGTGAACTTTTAAATGACTTTATGCTGTAAACTTTTTTACTGTATTTAAGTACTTATAGCAAATAGAATATTAAATATTTAAATATTTTTATCATCAAGACTATTAATTTATCATTATCATTCCCCTGCCCTTATCCCAATTATTATTTGGGATCGGTGCTGCATGTCTTCTTCCACACGTTCCTATCTGACGTCATCAATCATCAAGACTATATTTATTAAAAGCTACAAAGTCCCTCTACAGGGCAAAGGCCTCCTTACCCTTCTCTCACGTATCTCTGTCTAGAGTTATTTGTAAACGGTTCTCCGCAAATGAGTGAGTATACCCCGCTGTCTTGTATTGTCTTCTTACTATAGAGCTACAAGGATCTTTTGGCACGTGGATGACATTAACATGAGGGCGTTGGTGTGCATATTCGCAACAAGAATGAAGTCAAGTGACTATCAAAGAAAATGTTTTTCAAATATAACAGCAGTCGTTTCTGAGTGTATTAGATATGTGACATAAGTAGTTTAATTAGTTCCTATTTCGACCACGTGCCAAAAGATCCTTAAAGCACTTTAGATGTAATCAAAAAATTATATTCAGTGGCATATGTATAAATCGAATCTTACTCATACGCGAACCTTATTTAGACCTACATTACATTACCTACATACCTACACAATATGCCCTACATTGAAAACCTTTCCTAAATTAAAAAAGACACAAATTACAACAAAATACAAAAATCTTTATTTAAAACTCCGCCATTGCACCTAAAACCTATATAAAATGGGGCACAACAAATACAAAGATACAGAAACATATATTTTAAATACAACAACACATAAATCTAACAGCTCTGTATAAAATTCGTTTTACAATAGAAACTTTTCTTCAAACAATATGGCGACTTGTTAGTACGGAGAGTGGATCATAGATGGCGTTGACAGTGTTACAATAATTTCTTTAGTTTTGTAATAGGGATGATGACATTTATTTTAGTGTCCGACATTTAGTTTAATAAATAACATTGGATACGTATTTTTTCTTTTATCCCGCAAACACAAATTGACCAGTACAGTGAATTAATCTTACGCGAGACGTCACTATTTCGTAGTAATTTTGCGAATTCGTTACGTCACAAGCCTCCTCTAGTAACCTACCTTACAGCAGTTTATCTTTGTAAATATTTATTGTTCAGATTAAGAAAAAATACACATCTAATATTTTTTTATAATCTATCTGACGGACTAATTAGATTTTTACTTTTCGTGCCGTGTCATAATCCCTATACATTTAACTGAAACGAATATAGCACGAATATAGGGGATGTACAAAGATATATTCGATAATTTCAATTATTTAAGGAGACAGTATTAAAACTTTGACAATTAGTAGGTACAAAAACTCACCGAGAGATGGCGTTATTTTAAATAATTTCTCAAATAAAGAAGATGGGTGTTTGCAGCCATATTATAGAAATTAAAGCTTCTTGAATTGCAAAACGAATGAATAATTGAGACATATCCATATGTTCACCTTAATACTATTCATGCATTTATGAAATATTTGTTTTATTGACATATTTCATACTGGAATTTTAATATCAATATAATACAAATCGAAACTAATTATAGAATATTATTAAAAAAAAAATATATAGTTAATGTCCTGAACCTGAAACTTTCTGCTATAATAAAGTTTAATACATCTAAAGAGATTATACTTTATTTGACACTGGCCTCCGCTCAGAGGAATCCCCATGGACACCCACCTCCTCGAGAGAGGAAGCGAGTCGAGTCAAAATCAAAATAACAACTCATTTATTCAAATTAGGCTATAATGTAGCAATTTTTGAACGTCAAAATTGTAATAGACTGCACCCCATCGCCCACCCTTCACCGCTTCCTGTGCTTTCGCTACGGGAGAAGAAACGGCGCAACAAACTCCCCAGCAGCACGCTGTCTTTCAATTTACAATGTTTTAATAGTCAGACTTACTGACTAAACCTGAACGTCTGAAACGTCTCCCATGTTTGGTCGGTGCGTGGCAATGTATAGCAATTGATCAAGCTCTATTTGACACCAGCCTAACCCCGTGGATTCACACACTGCTACATTTGCTAATTTAATTAAATTAATGTAACAACTCATATTTAGATAATTAACCCCCTAATCTACTAAATCTACCTTGGATTCAATAAGAATAATGTTGTTTATTATTTTTATTTACTTCTATCATCAAAATTCATTAGGAAATAAAATACAAGAAATAAAAATGTCGGATTTACATTCCAGTATAATATATGTCAATCGTAACGTCGAGAAACTGAGGTGCCGTGGATTCCGTATTTATATAATTAACATCAATATTTACTAAAATTAAAACCACCTGATCCAGCAGAAGTTTTATTCTTTTACGAATAATTTCTTTGTAATTATAAAACAGTCGTTAAAATGTTTCAAAAATGGTAATAGGAAAGATTTTCATGTACTTATTAGTCGTCGTTTTGAATAAATAAACTAAATGAATCTTGCGGTCTCCCCATAAATTTAAGATACAAGACAAGTTTGAAGATGTTTCAAAATACTACAGATTTTTGTCATTGCATAGAGCATTACCTTAAGTTATTCCTTCTATTTATATTCTTATCATCATCGACCTAAGAATTAAACAGATAACTTTGACCAGATTGACAGACAACACACATAATTATTTTGAGGACCAGTATTAAACAACAAAATTTAAACAAATGACTTCAAAAAAATTATCAATGATCTGGAAAACCATTTAAAAGACTACAGCCACGTCAGAGACAGGCGGTTTTAAAACTCAGATTGTAAACTATACGATATGAAAAAGTTACATAATTGCTACCAAAAAAGGTCGAATTCATCGTATCGACAGCACCTCAACTCCCCAACGGACATTAAGACTCAAAACAGATGCCTACCTTTCTTCTTCTTCTCGCCTTTAGCCGCCACTTTGCTAGCCGTGGCCTTAGCGGTGTCCTTTTTAACTGTCTTAGCCTTTTTAGCCGGCGTCGCCTTTGTTTTGCTCGTTGATTTCCGTTTCTCGGCCGGTTTTGGTGTTTCTAATATTTCTAATAGCTCTTCTGATTCTTTTTTAGGTATTTTGCTTGCTAATGTCGTTAGGGGTTGGTCGTCAACTGAAATTTGAATGGTTTAAGTTTATATTAGATTTAAATTGATGGAAACTTACTTAAACACATAATGTGTAATGTATAACCCAACCCCAACCCCCATTTTAATGTATGCACAGTCAAATAAAACTCTGAGGCGTAAGTAGACATGCTTGCACAAGGCTTTATTTATTTATTAGCAAAAAGAACAGCTTTTGCGTATAAATTAACAAAATAATAGTTGTAACGATAAGGGCTTACACAAATGCCAATTACAGGTGAACCAAAATTCTTAAACATATGTGGTAACTTAAACTAGATCGATAAGGCAGGAAAAAATACGTTGTAAAACATAATATATGATTGATTTAAATAGAGTGACTATTTCCCAACCCAGGCTTCGAACCTAGCACCATAACATCATCATCGTCATCTTCTTGCCCTTAACCCATTTTACTTCGGGTCGGCGCAACACGTTTTTTTCTTCTATTCTCCCCTATCAGACATAATAATACTAAATAATAATGTCCTCATATGTGGGGATCGAACTCGAGACCTTATACTTGGCAGTCCTATGGTCTTATCACTAGACTATCACAGCTTCGAACCTGGGACCATAACATAGTTGGTATAACAAACATATTACTCACGATCATCATCGTCGTCGTCGAAGTCGATGCGGTCGTCGAACTCGTCATCGCTGACTCGCTTCTCCTGCTTCACCTGCTCCAACTTCACGCTGGAGTCTATAGGCTCCACCAGGACTGTGGGACAAATATTTATTACTATTACTATCTCTTTTAATTCACGGGCAAACTTCAAGGGAAGAAACCCGGTTCTTTTTAAAGGCTTATATGTGGAGAAACGCGCCTAAGAATCTCTCAGGAGTACCCTAAACCGACGGGAGTGTATGAAGCGCTTGATGAGTGTGGTTGAAGCTAAAGTGGTATGTCAGGATCGTAGCAAACGGAAAGATGTGATCTCTGCCTACCCCCAAGGGAAAGAGGCGTGACGTTTATGTATGTATGTATGTACTTCAATTATCTTTATTTACAGTAATAATATCTCAAACAGACAGTATGGTCAACCTAGACAAGATACACCCCGCAAAAAGTGGAAATAATGCAAAGATCATAATATATGCTCAGCAGTAAAGAAAAGGTAGTATAATATCCTAGTTATCCTACCTTCCAACTCTGACGACCCGGTAGCGTCTAAGTGCTGTATGAAGGTCTTCTCGCACTCCACGACTTGCCGTCTGAAGTCCGAAGCATCGCGTAGCCGGGATATGCAGAGCTCGCATATTAGACGGCTGTGACTGTTCGGACCACCCGACTGCGAGTAGGCAATCTGTATGGATAAGAAAAAATATAATAATCAACCAGCCTATATGTTATGGACCAAGTGATAAATTGGGCAGTATACATAATGCCCGGGCACTATAAAAAATGCCCAATATGAGAGTGTACTTTGATAATAATTATTCAAATAATCAAATTGACCGGGCACTATACATATGGCCTATCACCTTTTGGGCAAAGTAATACAAAGCAGCAAAGTTACAGCCAAAGTGATCAATCTGGATATTATAGATACTGTTTAGTTATTATACATATATTTATTAATATCTTCGAAGAATTAGATAAAGTAATAAAACAAGTAGATATTCATTTCAGAATAAATTTGTATTTTAATTTGCCTTAAGCGTACATATCATAAAAATTATTTTAACAATTAAAATAACATACAGATGATAATTTCACCTCAATAAATATAGATTTTGACAAATAAAAAAAAAAAACCTAACCTCACCTAATTTAGGTTAGGTTAGGTTAGGTTTTTTTTTTTTATTTCTTCCATCATTACGACCGCAATCAACATCGGAACTCGAACTCTTACGGTGTCCCCAATTGCAGCCATGGTTAATTTAGTGCTTGATACAACTTAAATATAGCATTAGTATCAAATTGCCCAACTATTATTTAGCAATATAATAATGACCGAGCGATATGATAATAATGAAGTTAGGATAGTAATTAATCGCTTAGCCCGATAATGCTAGGCATTATTCATAATGCCCGAGCATTATAAATAATGCCCGCATTAATCACTTGGTCCATAACATATATACGTCGCACTGCTGGGCACAGGCCTCTTCCCATATAGAGAAGGTTTGAGCATTGATCACCATGCCAGCTCACTAAGGAATGGCGATTGGCGAATAAGTATAAATAAATATTTCACTACTTTCTCACAACCCCATTGTGTCTCAAATTAAGCAGAGCTTGTTTTATGAGTACTAGATTACTGGAAATATACTTATACTTCTAAATACACACAAATGATTATGTCCATCGCACAAAAATTTGTCCAGAGTAGGGATTGAACCCACAACCTCTGGTATAGCAGTCAGGGCATTAACCACTAGACCAATAGATCTGTTATTTTAATTTACTTCAAGTGGAACAGCAAATGGCTATAATATAAAATGAAAACCTAATATAATGTGACTTATATAGGCAATATTTTAGTAAACAATGCTATTCACTGATTATTGATTAGGTAATAAGGGTAATCCACTGTAACAATTTAGAAATAATTATTTTAATCAATAAATTATCCAGGTCAACACCTTTAGTATTTATATCACATATATGCTGTAAAAAGTTGTGGTAGCTTAGCGGTTCTATTTATGGATATGTGTGCACAAGGTGCGATTTTGATCCCCAGCGCAGGCAATTGTACTGATATGACTATTGTAAAGTTATATGTACTTTCTTAATTATTCTAAGACACTACTGACAAATGGTGAAGGAAAACATTGTGAGAAAACCTTCATTTCAAATATTGGAATCTAATATTACCAATCTGCAATGAGCTAGTATAGTGATCAATACTCAAACCTTCCCTATAGGGAAAGTGGCCTGTGCCCAGCAGTAGGATGTGTAAAGTTATATATTACTATATGCGTGTTGATTTATATGTTTATAATAATATCACATTAAAATGTAACAAACATTATAGAATTTCGAAAAAAATATGTCAACATTGTTTAGATATAGCAAATGTAAATATAATTTGTAAGTTTTGTTAGCTGCCGATAGCTGACAGTGCCTTTTGCTGGCGGCTGATGGAAAAAAAATAAACAAACTAATCTATTACAAAATCAATAACTATGAAGATAATAAATGTGGAAGACTTTGGTTAAAACAATAATAAATAAACAGTTCCCTATAAGAGAATAATATCTCCAAACATTTTCATCATAATTTTCTGTTTAGAAAGGTTGCTTATTACATTTTATATGCACTTCAATTACAATTAATGCAACGCAGGCCTCCCAAGAAGGTAAGTAGCGTTGAAGCCTCCATCGATTTTGAAAACCAACCAAATAGAAAAGCTGCAATCAAGGTGGGACCATAACAAAACAATAGACTTTTCATCTTGGTCGGATTACAGCATAACTTGTTTGGCCAAGAAAATGGATGCCGTGGCGTCTTCACAAAGATACAAACGATAATTGATTTAGATATATACTTACAGACAAGTTAAGGGTATCAGAAAGCATTTCTGCGTACACCTCCCGTTTTCCCATCCAGAAATATTCGGTAGAAATGTCTTTGTAACACCCTTCCGTCAGGCAACAACGACAAACATTCGGCCCGGCTCGCCAATCCGTATTTTTCGTATCCATTATCACGTTTTACTAACTTAGATTCGCGGTAAATAAACTAAACATACTATTTAATAACAACTAACTGAGATTATTACGCAAATTCACTGTAAAACTATTTATTTTATTGAAACAAGCGTAAGACGACGCCATCGAGCAAGCGTTGCTTTAGTACAGTCAAGTGCGGCGTGCGCTTGTCTGTCGAGCGCTAGTGTTGGGACATGCGCAGAGTCCTTTGCAACTATCGATCTTTGACCTGTATAATAATACATCTACGAATTTATATCGAGAATCACTCGAGAGGACACGTTCCTTGAAGTACCAGCTCCTTTACACTTTTGTATTTAATGCGATTAAGTACCCACGGGAGGTTAATAACATTGTTATCATATCACTTCGAAACAAAACCATCTGATCTGTAATAAATCCGAGTGCGGTGTAGTATTCTACACTTAGAAATCAAATAATTTTAACTCGAAGCTTGCGAACTCATACTATATGAAACCAACACAACAACAAATCAAAATGCGCGGTCTATTTGAGTATGGAAAAAAAGATGTTATAGCCAATCAAATGATCATGGCTGAAACGTTTCATAAAATGAAGAATATGATATCCAGTAACGAAAATTGTTTAAATTACGAGAGTTCAGACTACGTCACATTGTGTACTGAAGCACTCCACTCCCTTTGGAATCTCTTCGAAGATAATCACACACTTTTAAGCGAAGCCGATCTCAAAGAAGACGAATACTTCACTGAGGATGTTTACAAAAAGGTAAAAGAACAATATTTGTATGTGATAGCTGTTTTACCTGTTTTGAAACGTGTGTCAGACAGAGAGGGCTACGTGCCATCTCCGAGAGATCAGATTATCAGGCATCAGCGTTACCTCTTTTACCAATTATCTGTAGCTATTACGTCCACCGACATTGACGAGATCACGACAGAATTTCGTATGAATGCTAACCAATTCCGCTTCCATAACCTGTGGCATCAAATCAAAGTGGGGCACTGGGAGATCAGGCAATTTCACACCCTGCTTCCCGACGTAACATATGAACATCAATTCATGAGATACAAGAATATGTATGACACGACGCAGTCACTACTCAATTATAAAACGGACACAGTTAGCAACCCCGTGTACCGCATCATCCCACCAATTGGCATTCCAACTTGGCGTATGTTCGAAGATAAATCTGATATACCGGCTTTTGCTCTAAAGTCTATTGCGTGGGAGAAATTGAGTGGCCTCAGCGAAATGGTTCGTAGTACTAAAATTACTGAGGGCGAAAAGAGACAGCTGCTGATCAGAGCTTTCTTGACTTACCAGAAATCAAGGAACAGCGTCGATAATTTAGATTCGGTTACTCAAGAACCTATTACTGAGGAAGTGGATTGAAATGTCTCAAAAGTCGCATATTATGCTCAATTGTAAACACAAAAACAGTTATGAACTTTTTTAGCTCCAGAGCAACATTGCATTTGTAAAATACAATTTGTGATTCGAAACAGTTACTGTAATACAGTTCAAAACAATGTCGCCATTTAATAACTTCGATTTTGAATGATCAAACAGAAACTTGTCCCAAATTAACTCTTTAGCACTATAAACCCCGACTAGTGATCTAGTCTGCAAATAAATGTGATAATGTGTGTGTAAATCACAACACAGGGTATTTTGGAGCAAGACTGAGAGTAAAGTCTTAAAACTTATCAAAAACGCATGTGAAACATGTTAAACGTCTGATATTTCAACCTTTTGTTTTCAAACGGAATATATAATAATAAATATTCCTTCCAGTTTAGTGAACAATGCAGAAAATCTATACAATTTATTTGCGAATGTTGATATTCAAACACTTTTTATAAAATTTCAAGTGAAGCTTATGGTTCACTTTCAACTACAAATTTTCTAACTGCAAAAATATGGCGAAGTTTATGCTCCTGAATGGAAAAAAATTGGCGCCAAAATAAAAACAATTCGTATTTATTTCATGTCAAAATAATTGATTTATTACCGAATTGATATTACTTAATTAGAAATAAGATCTTTTTGTATACCATGTGTCCCTTTTAAAACACAATAATTACATTTAACCTTATTGATATTTGTAGATGTACTCATTTCTTAGATTTACTGCCTTACTCAGAGACCAAGCAATTTTTACTCATGAAACTTCAAGGTTTTGCGTGTGGAAAGCGATATTAATAAGATAGGCTCTGAGTATGGACAGTTCATCGTATAATTTTAGCTCAGCGTACTTTTAATAATTTTATTGAGTAAGAGTAAGTGCTTGTATCCCAAATAATCGGTTTGATGTAAACAATTAGGTGTTAGCCCAATGCGTCGTTAATACTAATTGAATGTAATCTCCTTTGTGTAAGGAATTATTTTTAAATCAATGTTTACAACTGAATAGGTACATTTAGTCATGGCGCAAATTAACGCATAATTTTTTTAATGTAATTTTACAAATAACTATCGATGTGTATTCATTAAATACATAACTTAAGTGGATTGGAAGTTTTATTGTTCTGCCTTTTCTGAATTTGTAGTACAAGAAATTAACCTCCGTTTTATACACAATAAATATAACTCCACTCCTATAACAATTTCACCATTTAATAGTTCATTTCGAGCATATTTAAGTTAGATCTTAACTCAGTACTGTAAACAGCGCCATCTGTTATTCAATAGCGGAAGTACTAAATGCGTTTAGTTTAATCGACATAAACTAACAATACCGCCCATCACTAGTAGCATCGTACACAAAAGTCGATACAGATATCATCTTTAATCTTTGACAAAATGTCATAGTTATTGACGGCTGTTGACCTGACGGATCGCTTATTTATGTAAATATTTTTATTTGAAATCAAAATGAGTGGTAATAAACCAAAGGGTCCTATCGTGGACCCTGGCTTGTGTCGATGTTGTGGTTCCTTAAAAAAATGTCGTGTTTTGAACGTCGAATACGAATGGTTTGGTCAGAGAGAAGTTTATTCCGAAATATTAGTGGACTGCTTTGGCCTAATGGTAAGTAACGTAAATAAAATCATTTATTGCACCTTGTAATATGATTTCTAACATAAATAACAAATAATACACACTTAGATTCAGTTATTTTACGCCTAAAATGTTAAGGAACCATTTTTGGCACGCATTTCAGTACGATTAGTCACTCGTAATTATTTAAGATATATCATTAATAATTTTGCATATAATGTGTGTTGGGACATCAATTATATTGTACTTACAACTCCTGCCAAGGTTTTGATACTGTTATGTAAAATTATAATTCAATACAGACTAAAACATAGTCTTATTGATTCTGGTTTTGAATGGTATATTTTCTGGTACCATTTTTACGTTAAAACCTCTGTATAAATTGTATTTACGGTGCCGACACTGTATATTATGTGTTATGATCATATATTCAAGTCAGGAAACCACTGCTACTAGTAGATCTAAAGCAAGGCAATCCAACCATTATGGAAATAGGTATAACTAACTTTAATTTCACCATAGCAAAAATGAGTAGTAGCCTACTCTTGGTAAGCAATTTAAAGACTGTCCAGCTCCAAGGTCCCAGGATTCAATAATGATCTGCGGTCTATCAATACATCTGATATTGCTTGTCAACGGTTTTACTCTAAGGCCACTGTACACAATTTGCGCATTATTTGTTTGTGTTTAATAAAAAATATAAAATTAGGTATGTAGCCTAACTTTTATTTATTTAGCTCCTATTTAATTAACTACCATATTGAACAGAAACATTAGTAATGGTATGTAGGTATGTAGCCTAATTTGAATAAATGACTTTATATTTGATTAAATTACTGATATTCCACAAACAAAAGTTTATATTTGATTTAAAAACATCACTGTTTTAAATCTTCCACAGTTATCTCACTTGGATGGCCCGGAGATAGAGCGCGTGATCTGCGCGACGTGCGTGGTGCGGCTCCGCGACGCGCGCGCCTTCCGCCAGCAGGTGCTGCAGTGCGAGGAGACACTGCTCAATGCTACCATACAGGTTCATGAGGGTATGTTCATGTTTGGAGTAGGTACTATAGGGCTTCTGATTTTCAGTTGACCAGTTGTTGCCAGGGACTTTGCCCGCGCAAATGTCGGTTATAGCCGTAAAAACATTACCCACTTCTGACCACTTCTGATATCACCCGGTTGGAGTGTCTGTGTATTGCCCCTAAGAAGACCAGCACTGACCCATTACCCAATTTTTGTCCAACAACTATCGTTATAGCCAATATATACGAAACTAAACAAATTATACTAGAACTTTCTTCGACAACCACTGAAACATTGGTGGAAACAGCATGAAAATTGGTGCAGCAGTCTTTGAGTTTATTGCGAACAGACTGACAGACACGGCGGAGGACATTGTTTTATAATATTCAGTAATGTACAATCTGGTATCAGAGTTTAAGCTACATGTAGGCCTATGATGTGGCGACACACCCTTAGGAGTTTGTTTCATAATATTATTATGTAGTGTAGTGATCTACAATCTGGTATTAGAGTTTAAGCCGCCCGTAGGCCTCTGACGCGGCGACACACCATTGAAACATTCTCAGGTGTGCTGGTTTACAGCCAGGGTCACGTAGTGCATGCGCGAGCGATCCCGTGACGCTGGCTTAGGTAGCAGAAGAGGCCCGGGGTGTTTTTAGTAGTCAGTAGGAGTCCGACATATCCCCACGCCGTGCCCTCGGCGTGGGTTGAAGTCATTAGCGTTTCACCACGGAAAAAAAGGTGTGCTGGTTTCCTAATGATGTTTTTTGGCATGGATCTTATTAAGTAATAATAGCTTTGTAGGCTGTCTGTAAGACTGTCTGTTCTTTTAAAAAAAACGAAGCTGCGTGGAATGAGTTGAGATCTGACAATTTTGGCAAATATGAGGGGAGATCCTCTCAGTTACTGATTCATTATAATTGAATCGAAGGAGAAAATCTTTTTGAGACAATTTTTTTTTGTCAACAACTCAACAATATCAATAATTTCTTCATACTGATTCCAGTAGCCATAGACGTTCAACCAGAAGAATTTAAGCATGAGACAGAAGTGAAGATAGAGCAAGAAGAGTGTCCGGAGAAGGAGGAAGAACTGGAAGAATTGCCAGAACTGCCGGAACTGCCACAAGTGCCAGAAGAAAGCAATGTGCTAGAAGATGATGGGGTGGACCTGGATGACCGTGGTAAGTCACCTTGTCATTTCCTTCTTTTACTTCTTCAACAGCATTTCTTTGTTTTTTTTTAAGAATCCCGCACTAAGGAGTTTCATCCTTGTATCGGGGAGGGTTTCACAGATATTCAATTCATATGCAAAGAGACACTCAGACCCAGAACAAGCATTTGTGGATCGCTCAATTTTTTGTCCTACGCAGCGATCGAACCCGCAATCCGTCTCGTACAGTGGTAACTGGCGTGGTGACCTGTACACTTGTCTTTCTGTGCAATCATTCTTTTGCCATAACTATGGTAGCCTATTGGTAAGACTGCAGGATTTCCAAGCTGTCTTTTAGAAATAAATATCACAGCTCTTGTGTTTTGAAATACACGTAAAAAAGTGGGTCCTGCACCTGATCTCTCTCTGGACGTGACGGATTGCCGTCCCATCGGGCTATAATTATGTAAAGCTATATAAAAAGACGCTCATATTAAGCGAAGTTCTTAAATGTCTAATCGCCTCGATGTTCCACCAAATATGTATATCCGAAATAAAAAAATCGTATCTGAATCCGATAAAAAAGTTTCGGATATAGGTGCAGTTTTACAGGTTGTGAGTTTGTGACAGGCCAGGTCCAGTCGTCAAATATTGCTCAAACATTGTTTTATCCGTACATTACTTAAATCTGCAAAATCCTTAAATTAAACTATTCTAAACAAACAGATAATCCGAAAGATTTTATATCTTTAACCATAACTAAAACTGGTATAAAAATTTTCATTCCTTACCACATCTAAAATTACATATCCATGACATCACGTTTTTGAACTTTCTTTAAAGTGGCATTTGTAAATATAAACATTAACTTAATAATCTGCATTTTTAAGGAGATGCCGACAGCATCAAAAGCGAGCCACCGCCAAAACCGAAGAAATCTACTAAAACGAAAAAGAAACTGAAGACTAAGTCCGGCAAACGGAAGACCAACGGCACTTATACAGAGAAGGTGTCGAAACGCAGGCTAAGGAGCAGTGGTGATGTGGATATAGGTATGTATATAGCCATATATTTGACAAGGCCTGTTGGTCTAGTGGTTAGTGACCCTGACTGCTAAGCCGGAGGTCGTGGGTTCGATTCCCACCCAGGACAAACGTTTGTGTGATGAGCACGATCATTTGTTCTGTGTCTGGGTGTGATTTATCTATAATATGTATTTATATTTAGAAATATATAAGTATGTTTATCAGCTGTCTGATAACCATAACACAAGCTCTGCTTAGCTTGGGATCAGACGGCCGTGTGTGGATATTGTCCCAAGATATTTATATACTGACTGCACGGATAGCCGAGTGGTATAGGCACGGAGCAAATACAAAGAGGAGATTGCCTAAGCAACTGTGCACCGTGATTCTCAACTAGGTCCTGACGTCATCATGTGGGCGTGGCCTTAGTGAATAATAGTGCGTTTCCAAACATAATCCTACCCGACACTAGATGGCGACACTTGGTGTCATGAAAGTTAAAAATATTTAGGTATACAGTGCTCAGAACTAACATATTATAAAAATATTAATACTGAAATTTATTAAACATTCATTTCTAAAGACCCTTTAATGGCCAAAATGTTATTTTTGTAGTTTTCATATCATTTTGTAAACACGTGGCCATCTATCGTGAGATAGTTACGTAACTACAAAACAAAATCGACAAAAGGAGTTAATAGTTTTGCTATTGACCGGTAGATAGAAAATAGAGAAGTGGGCGGGATTTAGCACCCCCTCACCCCGTAAAGTGTCACGCGTTGTTTCCTAAGGAAATCTTGTTAGAACATCTCCTCTTTGTATCACCTCCGTGGGTATAGGTCACCTCGCCAATTACCACTGTTCGCGACGTGTCGCGGGTTCAATCCCCGCGTAAGAATTTGTACCTTCCACAAATGCTTGTTCCGTGTCTGGGTGTCTCTGTGCATGTGATTTGAATGTCTGTCAGGTTTCACAATTGTGGGGGGTTCCCCCGCGATACAAGAACTAAACTCCTTAGTGCGGGAGTCGTTTCTTTTTTAATAAAAAAAAGTTGTAATCTAAACTGATAAAAGAGAGATCTAGGGTTAATAGGCAATCAGCCAGACATGCCGAGCATGCGTGAGCGCTCCCGTGACTCTGTTTTTGATAGTAGAAGGGGCGTGGGGTGTTTTTAGTCGGTGAGAGTCCGACATATCCCCACGCCGTGCCCTCGGCGCGGGTTGAAGTAAGAAAAGTTTCACCCCGAAAAACAAATCAAATACCAGTGTTAGGGCTCAGCCTAATAGATCAGAAAGCCGATTCTAAGGTACAATCTTACTTTTTTTTTCAGAAACCAGCATTCCAGTCCAAACGAAGAAACATGTCGATACCGACCAAAGATCATTTTCAAATACCGTTACAGTCGTCGAAAATTCCTACGTTTGTCCCTTTGACACATCATTCAGTGACTACTATTGTATCTACTGCCGCGAGCTCTTTACAGACCCAAACAAACTTAGAGAACACACACTCACACACGATCCAACAACATTCAAAAACTGCATAACAAATAAAAAGTTACTCCTAATCGACATTTACAAAATCGATTGTCGACTTTGTCCAAAACGATTCGACGATATCGATATTTTTAAAAGTCACCTCACTACTACCCATGGGAAGACTCTATATGACATCCCAAATGACTTTTTGAAGTTTCGTTTGACAGTTAACAATTTGACGTGTACGGAATGTAACACGAGTTTTAGTTTTTTTCATGCGTTAAAAAAACATATGGCTGAACATTTTGGTACTTGTATTTGTGATGTTTGTGGAGCACATTATTTTGAAGAACGTATGTTGATATTACATCAAAAGACGCATCAGAAAGTCGAAGAGTCTTTTCCGTGTAAAGATTGTGGGAAAATCTTTAAGTCCAAACATAGTAGGTTTTTGCATGAAGCGAAAACGCATAAAAAAGAGCCTGCATACCAATGTTATAAGTGCGATGAGGTTTTATTCTCTTATTCTTTAAGGTATAGGCATATGATTGAGGTACATGGGGAGCAAAGAATGTTTCCTTGTGAGCATTGCGAAAGGGCTTACGACAGTCGAAAATCTCTTAGAGAACATAATAGGCGATATCACCTAAAAATATTAAAACATCAATGCGAATTATGCGAAAAGAGGTTTTACCTCCCTTCTAGACTCAAAGAACATATGGCAACACATACTGGGGAAAGGAATTTTAGGTGCGAATTTTGTGGGAAAAGTTACCCCAGACTACGAGGTTTAAAAGTCCATATGCAGTCGCATAGCAATGAGAAGAAATATCGCTGTATTTTGTGTAATGCGTCTTTTACACAGAATTTTAATTTAAAAAATCATATGAAACGGCAACACCAGAGTTTGGATATGGAGGAGGTTTATCCTGAGTGATGGCAACACTGGGGTAAATTGGTTTTAAGTTTGGCGATAAATTTGACTTGATTGAGGCTTTAAAGAAATACTTATTTTTTATTGTTTTATGTTTTTTGTATATTGTATCTGGCATTTAAAACTGAAAAATTATACATCTTTCCAAACGGAACGAATTGAAGAAATATTGATGTGAAATAGTTTCTTTTTTCATAAGACTAAAGAGCTTTTTAATTAAAAACAGCAACAATTGTACATTTTTCTGACTGGTTTTTGAAAGTTATGTAATAAATCCACCGACATTGTAATTTTATTCAACGCATTTGACTTCAAAAACAAATATTTAAATTAGAATTTAAGTAAAAATGCAATGATCTGCAATAATAGTTGCTAATGTAATGTAAATAAGTACAGAGTTAGTTAATTATATTTAATTAGCTCTAAGATAGAGTAATTTATATACTTTAATAGAATTTAATTATTTAATAAATGCAAATATATACAGATAAAACTGCCGTTTATACGTTTACACACTAACCCCCGGTTTCTGAAACGCTGATCAATAGAATCTGCTACCAAATCAACTGATCACGACTGTGATTGGTTGACCATAAAACTTACAACCAATCACAGAGCTTAACATGAGATTTGACTGAAGATCAACGATTTTTTATGTTGATCAGCATTTGAGAAATCAGGGATAGATGTACCCATTGTTAAGTTTTTTATATATATTTTATATATATACTGCACGGAGAGCCGAGTGTTATAGGTCACCACGCCAATTACCACTGTACGCGTCGTGTCACGAGTTTGATCCTCGCGTAGGACAAGAATTTGTGCATTCCACAAATGCTTGTTCTGAGTCTGGGTGTCTCTATGCGTGTGAATTGATCGAGGTGACACTTCTAAAAATCTTATGATTTGGTGTTTCAATTTGGTCAACATCGAATTTTACTCGATTTCAGTTATAAAATTTATTTTCTCGTGACAAATTTGGTGTATCTTCCATTTTGTTAAATCAACAATAACCCATCTGATAAACATAATATGTGTAAATTTTGTTATTTATTGATAGATAAATAAATACTTACTTAAAATATAGCAATAAATATATATTATGATCTTATTTCTTGGTTTGATTTCATAACTTTCTAGCCGCCTGTTGTACTCCACTGTTGGGCAAGTTACGCTACAGAGCCTGATATACTGCTTAGCTGTAGCTTGCTTTCTTCTCTCTCTTGTAGCTCTATTATGAATGTTTACTTACAAAGCTAAAACTCATTAGCGTCTATGCAAATTCATTGTAGGAAACATTGTACAGCGCCCCTGGCGGACACAAAGAGAACTAAACGTTGTATAACGAGTCCTACTACAGTTTTCGGTAAGTAAACTATTCGATTGTGGCTACGTTTTTCAGCTGTCACCATACAAAATATAACAAGTAACAACTACATGTAACCGGTATGACAAAAATAAACTGATTTTATTTGAAAATTGTACCAAGGGTTACTTAATTGACAGACGCTATCCAATAATACATTTACGATAGAGTGCGCGCACGATAAGTCTGCGCGCGACTGATGGCGTACTTAATGTTGCCAGCCAAACTAATATTTTTTCTCCCTTATTTAAGGTAAATATTCCGGCTCCTACTTTTTCCGGGAGTCACAATCTTTAAAGAAAAAGCTGTTGCTATATTACCCTTATGTGTTATTTGGGTGACGGTACGTTCCGAAACGCCTAAAACAAAAATAAAATAATTATATTACGTGATAACTGGAACCAAAGTGTATAATAAAAATATTGTAATGGTATCCCTAAAACTTACCTGTCAAATAAGCAACGCGGGAAACGGTACCGTAGGCCCGTTATTATCACGTTCATCTTTACAAGCACGTTTGACATTCAAGATTATATCTCGACCAGCACTTTTAATCACTTTCGGCATAATGAAAACGATTATTTACTGTAAAAACGTATAAAAACTCACTCTCTTGACACCTGACATAAACGACAAGATGGCGGCCAATGATTAGTTCCAATTTTGGCCGCGCGCAGACTTATCTTGCGCGCACTATAGTAGTAACGTCACTCACTAGCATTTTGATGGCCTATCTGTAAACTTTCTTTTGTGGACTCATTGCCCACCCTATTTTTGAACTTACGAAAGTACGTTTAGTTATCAACGAATGATTGAAATAAAAATGCATTTGACATTAAGCTCCGGACACGGCAACACTGAAAATATAGCTGTCAAGATCTGTCTACAGTCGATTTATTTGTATTTACTTATACGCAAAATTGTTGTTTAATAAGACTAAAACAAACGTTAATTATCACACAAAATTTTCTTTACAATGTAACCGATACACTTATATAAATATAAATAAGGTTTTACTACGGTAAATTATAAAAATGAGTCAAAATAAGAGTAAAGGGCCTCTAATTGATCCTGGTTTGTGTCGATGCTGCGGAAATATTAAGAAATGTAGGGTTTTAAACTTTGAATACGAGAGTTTTGGACAAAAAGAGGTCTATTCCGAAATGATTATGGACAGTTTCGGGTTATTGGTAAGTAATTTACAAGATTTCAGAGGTAAAAAAGTTCAGTATGAAAACGTAAACATTAATTAGATTATTTTTAATTTGTGTTGGTTTATTTATAAGAAAATAACTAGTAAGTGTGTTAAGAAGGGTAGATATCATTTAGTCTGCTAGCTATATAATTTTCAATTCGCAGAAGGTTTCAGAAACATAAAAATTTAATGCACCAGGTCACCTTTAGATTAAGCTTCTGTGTGTCTTCTCTCGTCACCCTAAAGTTCGTTCCCTATGTATTTAAACTATTGTGGCATGGGTATTGTCATAATATGTACCTATAACTGTTTGCTATATGCATAGTCAAAGTAACTTCTAAGATAAACTGCTGCTTATTACTCTCATTAAAACTTAAAGAGAAACAAACTAGTGAAGTTACACTTTTATTTTAAAATGATTTGTACAGACCAAGGAAAAGTTTTATACAGCCATAGGTATTTGTATGGTATTCATCATCATCATCAACTTTCTGCCCTAAACCCATTTTACTTGGGGTTGGTGCAACACATAATTCTATTGGAATTTTTAAATCCAGAATAAAATAAAATTAATGTTTTTATTTTTTTAGATTCATCAGTTACAAAAATAGTATTTATCAACAAACTAAATGTAATATTTTAAAACTTACACTCCTACTACCATTAGTCATAGTAATATTTTGCTCCCAGCTATCCCATCTTGACGGACCGGTATCTGAGCGACTAGTATGCGCGACCTGCGTTACTCGTGTACGCGACGCGATCAGCTTTAGACGACAAGTGCTGACTTGCGAGGAGTCCTTCTTGAAGATGAAGATCTTTGATGCTAACTGTGACGGTGAGGCAACTTTAAATAACAATAAATGGTTTGTCTGTTGGGGTAAGAGTAATTATACACACACAGCAGTCCACAGGAGTAAATGAGCGGAAAAATTGAGTCCACCACCAAGTGGGGTAAAACTAAAAGAAAATATTTCAAAAATTAATAACCTAGCTATCTTCCCTAGCTAGAATATGTTATTTTTTACTCAAAACTAGGTATATAATGATATAAAAAGA
The DNA here is from genome assembly GCA_941860345.1 of Chrysodeixis includens. Classification (NCBI taxonomy): domain Eukaryota; kingdom Metazoa; phylum Arthropoda; class Insecta; order Lepidoptera; family Noctuidae; genus Chrysodeixis; species Chrysodeixis includens. The sequence continues at coordinate 5,876,245 of OW796118.1, read as the reverse complement.
AAACTTGAGCTTACATTTCAAAGCTATCATCAACAGATAAAAATTTCAAAGCAACAGATGAAAGCTTTTTAAAAAAATATGTATGTTGTTAGTATTTTTTTTCTGTGTATAAAAGTAGTATTTTTAAATACCTTTTCATTATTATTACTAGCCGTTAGAGTCCCACAGCAGGGCAAAGGCTTCCCTTCCCTCCTTCCACCTATCCAAGTCTATGGGGCTAACTGAGGCTAGTTTTGTGCAAATGAATCGAGTTCATACCGCTCTCCTCCTGAGTCTACCGCGAGGTCTCCTTCCCTTATTTACCAACCAATGTGTGGTTGATTTTGCAGAATTAATTGGTAAAAAGAAAACTTTTAGTGATAAGACTGCCGATTGTAACTATTAATATTTGTCAAATACCAATGACTTGGTAATACCATTTTTATTTTTCTTTTCATCTACTATCATTTGTCAAATACCATAGACTTATGTGGTAATTCCATTTTTATTATTCTTTTCATTTACTTTCTTGCAGTCCGTGTGGTGTCCGGATAAAAGAATAGCACCACCCCATATCCTCCACTGGGTGTCGTAAAATGCGACTAATGGACCTTAAGACCCCGTGCACTGTATCAAGCACCTTGGGTCACCCGAATGGTGGCGGGTAAACAACCAACAATCGCATTCCCAAAGAGGGTTAGTGTCAGGCAGGCGGCCGACTATAAAACCACAGCCAAATCCATTAGCAACATGTTTAGAAAAAGATACATGTTGCGCCGACCCCAAGTAAAATGGGATAAGGGCAAGAAGATGATGATTTTCATTGACTTTCTTAATTACAGACTCTACTGACAATCAAATGGATAACATACAGATGGAATGCCCGCCTAAGATCGAAGTGGAGGTCATAAAGGATGAGCCATTAGACACCACCAGTGCTGACGGTATGGATGACAGCGGTGACGCTCTGGCTGACAATCCAGGTATGCTAGGTCCCTGCCGGGGCTGCGGGATGTTCGTAACAGTTACCGCTCGCCCGGCACTCAAAGGGCTCCAGAAGGAACATAGTGGGTGTCAGTCAGTAACAGTCTGACACTCCCTCCCGCTGCACCCACAGCGGGTGTGGTCATTCGATGATTTCCTACGAAAGAAAGAAAGAAGGTAGGCTAGATTAGATTGTACATGAAGTATTATATTGCCATGCACTGACACCAATACGCTGATGACGTAGCACAGCGGTTCAGGTTTAGTCAGTAAGAGTCTGACACTAGTCTGGTGTCTGTGAGGATTCCCCTGCTATATCAAAAAAAGGTAGGCTAGATTATGTAGAATGAGGCCTGATTTAATCGGAATGATGACAAGACCAGAGCAAAAATCTAATAAGTCTGTAGATGTGTAAAAAATGTTACACACTGTACATTATAGGTATTAAAGAAAACCTAAGATGGGGGATCTTCATACAACCAATAGAAGCCAAAAATCTGATTTAATATGATTTTGTCTGTCTGTTTGTTGTCCGCTTTTCACGAAATCGGTCCGGACATATCGTAATATTAATTTGTTTTCACAAAGGATCAATAAATAAATGCTTGACCTCTTATATTAACATACTCCATCCAGATTATGAAAATAAGTTAGAAGATCACGATATGGACCAGGATTCGAACGACGACCTCCCGCTAAAACATATACAGATGACAGACGCTAAGAGAAGACTGCCGCACATAGATGAAGAGCCAGTGAAACCAGAAATACATGTCTCCACAACGGTACCACCAGTCATAGTGAAAAAGAGTAAGTGTGTATAAAACTAGCTGTCCCTGCAAACTTCGTTTCGCTGACAAAAATAATTTGAAAACTATCATTTTTATTTATGACGAAAAATCCAAATATCTTACGGAACCCTATTTTTTTCCAAAATAAAATATAGTCTATGTTACTCGTGGATAATGTAACTTTCGAATGGTGAAAGAATTTTTAAAATCTGTCCAGTAGTTTTTGAGCCTATTCATTACAAACAAACAAAGTTTTCCTCTTTATAATATTAGTGTAGATAAAATATCTGTGATAGTGTGATAGCCTAGTGGTAAGACCGTAGGACTGCTAAGTCAAAGTGCTTGTACACGTTGACTCGCGGGCGCGGTGGCGGGCGATGTCACGAAATATCAAACATATGAGGTGCTTCCGAGTGTTCACGTTCAAAACGCACGTGCGGTCCAACTAGCGGGCTAACTAGCGACTGGCGCGCGCGGCGAGCTCGCGACAATTTCAAACGCTTGAGACCTGTGTATGTGTTCACGTCGAACTAGCGGCGGCGCGCGCGTTTCACTCGCGACGTCAGGTCAGTTCAACCAGTTTGAATTTGTCGCTAGATGCGATAGCGCGTTTTTATCATGTCATTCAGTACAGAAGAGAAATCTTGAAGGATGTTCCCTCAAAATACCATATAAAGTATGAAATTCACCATACCGTTCTCTTTCTTTATTAATTTCGTGCACACCAATTCTAATTTTTAGCATCTCCCACTTTAGGTATGAATTTTCGGTTAAAAATAAAAGATCGTCGTCCATGTTTACAACCTCTGAAATACGTCACGATCGCGCGAACGCCTAGCGTTTAACGTGAACACGAGCCCGCCACGTCTCCCGCGCCCGCGCACGCGCCCGCGCCCGCGCGTGGCAACGTGTACAAGCACAAAGGTCTCGAGTTCGATCCTCACGGCGCGCACCGACTTTTCGAATGTTATGTGCGTTTTAGAAATAAATATCACAGCTTTTGAGTTTCGGAAGGCACGTAAAGATGTGGGTCCTCCGGCGACCACAAGATACCGCACTAAATATTAAATACTAATAATTGAATCATTAACTTTTTTTTAACATTTTTTGTCCACATACTAACATACCTCATACAATAAATTATCTTTTTACTTGTTTCAGAACTCCCAATGTCGAAAGTACAGCAACTAATAAGAGAGAGAGATCCGACATACATGACGGAGACAAACATATTAACTATAGTCGAATACTCCTACGTCTGCCCCTTTAAGTGTCGTCACAACCACCTGCTATGCTACTACTGCGGCCAATCCTTTTCAGACCCCGCACTACTTCGCGAACACACCTTTAAGTCGCATCATCCAAAAAAATTCAAAGTCACAGAACATAAAAATATGATAAAAATCGACCTCACAAGAATCGATTGTCGACTCTGTGGAACGAAAATCGATAATTTAGACGATTTTAAGAAGCACATCACTATTGAACATAAGAAGAAGTATTATTTTGATTATAAAGACTCAGTGTTGCCATTTCGTTTAACTAGGGATGAGACGAAATGTGCGATTTGTGATGTTATTTTTCCTTATTTTCATGCGTTGAATAAACATATGAATGAGCATTTTAGTAATTATGTTTGTGAGACTTGTGGACTGGGTGAGTTATCTTATTAATTATCATAGCTAGCTAAGCCCCGTGGATTCACTTTCCTTCTTTCTTAAAACTGTTCTATCTTATGCGATTCTATTCCCTTTACCTGACTAGGGGCCGCCTATTATTCTCGTGACCTTTTATTAGCATATTTAACCCTCCCGCTCCATTTAGTGATGGCGGCCGGGCCTGTTGGTCTAGTTGTTAGTTACCCTGACTGCTAAGCCGGAGGTCGTGGGTTCGATTCCCACCCAGGACAAATGTTTGTGTGATGAGCACGACCATTTGTTCCGCATCTGTCTGTATGAAATTCCGTGTGGTGTCCGGATATAAAGAATAGCACCACCCCATATCCTCCACTGGGTGTCGTAAAAGGCGACTAATGGACCTTAAGACCCAGTGCAGTGTACCAAGCACCTTGGGTCACCCGAATGGTGGCGGGTAAACAACCAACAATCGCATTCCCAAAGAGGGTTAGTGTCAGGCAGGCGGTCGACTATAAAACCATAGCCAAAACTTTAAGCAACATGTCTAGAAGACTTGTTGCGCCGACCCCAAGTGAAATGGGATAAGGGCAGGAAGATGATGATGTCTGTCTGTATGGAACCCCAAAATTATAATTCCAGGTTTTGTCGATAAAGGCCGTTTCGTAATGCACCAACAGCGCCACGACGCGGGGGACTTTCCTTGCCCGGATTGCGGGAAGGTGTTTAAAGCGCAATACAACAGGGACTTGCATATAGACAGGGTCCATCGCAAGCGAGGCCGCGTGTACTGCCCTAAGTGTGACGTCAAACTTATGTCCTACCCGCAGAAACTTAAGCATTTGGTTGAGGTAATAATAATAATTACACTTATGAAAGGCAGGTGCCATAGTTAACCATAGTTTGAGAAATAAACACATTCAACATATCCTATTCATAGCCCAAATTCGTTTCATCCATAATTTACAATAGTGTTGTAGCTACCTTGGGCCGTCCATGTCTGTTCTTTCATAGAGCAGGGGTGGATGGCCCTTGGTAGTTGCCCCATCATTTTAGATTATAGTTCTCAACAAGGCCTCTGCATGTTGGACATGTGTCACCGTGTAAGACTTTAAAAAGGACCGGGTTTCTTCCCTTGAAGTTATCCCGTGAATTGAAAAAGAATTACACTTAATATTATAAATGTGAACATGGATATTAATCATTCAATAATAATCTGTCTATATTATGCAATAGATGTATATAAGTATGTTTATCAGTTGTCTAGTACTCATAATACAAGATCTGCTTAGTTTGACACTAGATGGCGTTGTGTGAAAGTTGTGGAATATGTATTAATTATGTATCTTTCTTATAAAATATTTTGTTATCAGGTACACGGTGAAGAGCCTTTAAGTTTCCCGTGTAACATGTGTGACAAGATATTCGAAACACGACGCACCTTCACTATACACAAGCGGAAAGAGCATCTGAAGGACTATAGGTAAGACCTAGTAACAAATATGGGTATCAGATTCACATAAATAATCCAACAAGACAAAATGCATGTATTGATCATATCTTAAGAACTTTTTCTATTAATGGTTTTATTTTATTTTTCTATTTTAAACTTTCGCGACTTGTACACATATTTTAGACGACAAACGAGACTTATTCGCGATATAATTTGATATTTCTTTTCTCCCGACGTTTCGATCGAGTTGCACTGAACCTAGTCACGGGTGGACTGATCAGTCCACCCGTGACCTGATCACCTGACCACGGTCGGTGGTCGAAAAGAAATATCGAATAATATCGCGAATAAGTTCCGTTTGTCGTTTAAAACTTTTTCTATCTGATCATAATATTTGTAAGATGCGATACAGATCATAATAATTTCAGTTAATTTAGATCTAAAACAACTATACTTTCAGGTACGAATGCCAATGCTGTGGCCAAAAATTCTTCACACGTTTTGCCTTAAACAACCACATGCCGACACACACAGGGGAGCGTAACTTCAAATGTAAAGTCTGTGAGAAGTGTTACCCTCGTTTGAAGACTCTAAAGGACCATATGCGCATACATAGTAACGACCGGCGGTACAGGTGCCATGTGTGTGGGCAGGCCTTTATACAGAACTGCAGTCTGAAAGGGCATATGAAGAGCCAGCATCCTGAGTATGAAATGAGGGGGTGAGAGGAAAGATCTGTGTTGTGAAGTGTCTAAAAATTAGTTTGTTTTTTTGGTTGGAATCAATTTTTTTGTGGTTTTATTGCGGCAAAATTTTCCCTCCAAATTGGTATTGTACAGGAATCTTGATTGAAAAATGATTGTGAAATGTGAAATGATCTTGATTGAACAGCATTGAAAAATACTTATAAACCCCCCGTGATACAACGATGGAACTCCTTAGTGCGGGAGTCGAATTTTTCAAACAAAAAAAAACAACCTATGTTGTAAAGTGCTTAAAAATGAGTTTTTTTGGTTGGTTAGTCAAAAAGGAATCAGTTTTTAAGTGGTTTTCTTGCGGCTAAATTTCGTCTCCAAATTGCTATTGTAAAGGAATCTTGATAACGCCTAAAACAGTATTTAAAAATGATGGAACAGGGCTACATGAAGAGCCAGCATCTCGCAGTATAAGCTGTGAGGATGAGTTCAGATATAAGATGAGCTATAAGATGAGATAAAAATGTGAAATCTGTTTTGTGAAATGTCTAAAAATATGTTTTTTGTTGGTTAGCCAAATGAAAGTCAATTTTCACAGTTTTCCTGGCAGTGTTAAACTATTCTGTCTATAGGTGCAACTGCAAAGCTTCTTTAAGGTGCTAAAGTAGCCACAAAACGTATAAGAAGTAAGAACGACTCAAATTTGAACTCTTATAAAATATTTAAAATATTTTTCACATTGTTACATAACTAAATCAAATGTGAGATGAGATGGGGATCTGAAATGAGTTAAAAAAATGGGTTAAATTTTAAAGTTTGGTTAACTAAAAAATACGTGAGATTCACTTTTTTTAAGTCGGTTATTTAAGATTTACCTGTATATGTGTCCGCGATTATCTTGTCTGAATATATTTTGATGTGGTTTTCAAAAACAATGTTAGTAGCTTTGTTTAATCAAATGTAAGTCAATTTTAAGTATAGAGATACAAGGATCTTTTGTCACGCGGCAAAAATCGGAACTAATGCCGTCATATATGAAAAACCATCACTTTTGACAGACAGTTGAGTTGATTCTTGTTGCGAATATGCACACCAACGCCCTCATGTTAATGTCATCCACGTGCCGAAAGATCCTTGTCTTGAAGTTGTAATTTCGCAAGTCTGTAGAATAAATACGATTATATCTTTTTTCGATAAATCGAGACTAGGTTTATTATTTATTTGACTGCGAAAAATAAGTATTTACAGTGAAAATATGAAGTCAATGAGAAAATGTAAATTTGTAGTTCTGTAAATAAATAATTGTATGAAAGATCTGTAAATAGAATCTATACTCATTTTATAATTATGTTATTTAATTAAAATTATTTATTATTAAATCATTATTGAATGATATAGTGGTTTTATATTTGTGTGGTGTCCGGATATAAAGAATAGCGCCACCCCATATCCTCCACTGGGTGTCGTAAAAGGCGACTAATGGACCTTAAGACCCAGTGCACTGTACCAAGCACCTTGGGTCACCCGAATGGTGGCGGGTAAACAACCAACAATCGCATTCCCAAAGAGGGTTAGTGTCAGGCAGGCGGCCGACTATAAAACCATAGCCAAAGTCATTAGCAACATGTTTAGAAAAAAAAAACATGTTGCGCCGACCCCAAGTAAAATGGGATAAGGGCAGGAAGATGATGAGTGGTTTTATTCAAAACTGTCCTTGATTTTTCTTGTAAAGTAGTACAATTACAAACAAGCAAAACATTTAAGGTTTTTTTTTTTATTTTTTATAAAACAAATAAAAAAAAGAAATACAAAAAAAAACAAGTAAAAACATAAAAATCTATAAAAATATTACAAAAGTTGTAAAATTACTTTTGTAACATTAAATTTGTATTTGTTTGTGTGTTTTTGAGTGTTTTATAAAACTCCACCATTTATATCACCGCGGGTATGGCTGCTACAAGGATCTTTTGTCATAACACAAGCTCTGCTTAGCTTGGAATCAGTTGGCCGTGTGTGGATACTGTCCCTAGATATTTATTTATTTAAAGAAGCACTTAAAAGACATTAGTTCCGATTTCGGCCACTTGCCAAAAGATCCTTGTAGCACATACCATATCTCTAGTTTTTAGCTAACTTCTTCTTCAAAGGTAATTTGAGTTTATTATTAGGTACTCTGAATTGTGTATCATGTGCAAGCGGTATTTGTCCCAAATGGTCACACCTCGGTCCTTGGAAGAAATGTCGCCGTGTGTCCGTTTTGTTACCTACACTGTCTTGGGGTCTATAACGCACTAAATTGTTGAAGAAGTGGAGGTCACTGGAATGGAAACAAGACTAAAGTAAATAAGTCATTTACATACATACATACATCACGACACTTTCCCTTGGGGGTAGGCAGAGATCACATCTTTCCATTTGCTACGACCCTGGCATACCACTTTAGCTTCATCCACACTCATCAATCGCTTCATACACGACCGTCGGTTTAGTGTGAAGACTACCGACCGACCGACTTTGTCCCGCCTGCATTAATTTTAATGTATGGTGTACTGTATACTCTTCACACAAAATTATACAGCTTGTTTTTCTCGTTTTAGTTAGTGGTTATTTTTTGCAGTCGGGTTTTTTGTTTTATAATAATTATTTTATTTCAGACCTTTTAGTTTATTTTTTTGTAAATAAATGGCCCAGTTTAGAATGAAATTCATTTGAAATTGAAACTACAAGTTAGATATCTTTTTTTTTTTTATATGTTGTGTCACTCTCGCGGTAATTACAAATCTAACGACACCTATCAACCTAAAATCCATCGAGTCGTTTAGGCTACAGAGTGAGCCATATTCGAATTTGGCGCCAAAATTCCGCCATTTTGTTTTTTTATTATTTTGATATATCCAGTGTCACTCTCACAGTCAATGCAAATCTAACGACACCTATCAAGCTGAAATCCATCGAGCTGTTTAGGCTGCAGAGTGAGCCATATTCGAATTTGGCTCCAAAATTCTGCCATTTGTATGAACAAAATGGCATATCCAGTGTCACTCTCACAGTCAATACAAATCTAACGACACCTCTCAAGCCGAAATCCATGGAGCCGTTTAGGCTGCAGAGCGTGCCAAACAATTATACAAACATACATACATGCATACTCTCGAAAAACATAACCCTCCTAGCGCAGTCGTGTAAAAATAACGACTCTCACACTAAGGAATTTAATCCTTGTATCGCGGGGGGTTTCACAAACATTGAATTCACATGCAAAGAGACAACCAGACTCAGAACAAGCCTTTGTGGTTCGCTTAATAGTTTGACTGCACGGATAGCCGAGTGGAACTCACCACGCCAATTACCACTGTACGCGACGTGTCGCGGGTTGGATTCCCGCACTGGACAAGTATTTGTGCGCCCCACAAATGCTTATTCTAAGTCATCTCTTTCTCCTATACGCTTTATACTTACGAATGAAGAGGAAACTTGAACGGCTGCCTTACTATAGTGTTGTACTGGGAGAGATATTCGCGCCAGCGGCAGTTCAGCATCTTGTTGGTGCAAAGTGAGCTATTTTTTGAAAGTTGGTACTCAGCCATCTGGACCTCATAAAGAGGCAGTACGTCAGCGTCCTGTGTCATTTGATTTATCATCTCTGAAAATGGTTTATGTACTTCGGTATGGTGAGAATTTTGATACCTAATAAGTGAATACCTGTGAATTAACACATTGGCTACATGGCTACTATATACTTCATAACCGATTACGTCAGAGGGGTAATGTTTTTGCAATAAGAACCTACAGCAGCGCGGGAAAAATCTAGTATCTATAGATTATAGTCCAACAAATCTAAGAAGTACCGTTTGACAGTTATGACAAATAGGATAATAGGGTTGGGAGTAAAAAAAACGATTACTATAATATCCGATTTTTATGAGATCGATTACTATAACATCCGAATTTTAAGAGATTGAATTGTCATAATGAAATAAAAGTTATGTTTAGGATATTTTATGTATACACTTCTAGTACTAGAATCGTCATCGTCTTCGTCATCATCGTCATTTAAATTAATGACTAGTTGATTATCTATGAAATTATCAAAGTGTACGTCTCTGTCGAAGTCGTAATTTATTTTAGGGTACCTATGTATTAAGTGCATAATTCGGTCGCGCAGTAACGTGTCGTCAATTGATAATTTGAAAGTAATACATTCGATTTTTCGTATATGTAATCGATTTATTCGCATAAAAGTGTATCTGAAGAGTCACAACACTACAAGCAGTGACCTAACTACGTGACTTTGCAATGAGGTCAAAAATAGAACTATTAGAAATTATTTACTATGTAAATATGTGTTATTTTGCTTTGTTTGAAAGTTTTCAATTAAATTAGGATATTAAAAATTGTAAATTTTTAGATACAATAATATTTTTTTTCTAAATTCATGGTTTTATGACAAAGGTTGTCGAAACTGAGTATTGTACGCATGAACAAAGTTGTTTCGGTTTGAAAATGATGAAACGTCAAACGGTACTTCTTAGATTTGTTGGACTATACAATATAAATAAACCTTCAGTGATGGGAAAATAAGTTTTCTTCTTCTTGAATTGTACGCATTCCGGGTATACATGCTGTGCTCTAAACGAGGATCCAGGCATTGTTTTGGTTAAAAGGACATAAAATAATAAAAAAAAAAACACAAAATGTAAAAATCTTCTAAAATAAACAAGTTATTTTGACATAACTTTTTTTTTGTTTTTTTTTTTTAAGATCGTTAACAAAGACCAAGTCGTTTTTATTCTGTCAAACATTAAGACCGAAAAATTAAAATTTCTTATTCGACCGTTGAAATTTCATCGACAAAAAAAAGTGTTTAAGTATCTTTGAAATAAAACGCTGATGTTTTAATTAAATTTAGGATTTTCCTTACTTTATTAAATCCCTGAATACATATGTACCTATCTATATAAATAATACATAATTCAGTGCTCAAGAAAGACTAAATTGCCGGATACTCAAACGAAATCAAGAAAGTACTTGTCTATTAAAATATCAATGCCATTGTTCGATACGTTAAGAAATAAAATGCAACACTTGTTTAGCGCTCTCATATCTCACAGAAGCTAATAACCGACCTGCCGGGGCTACGGGATGTTCGTGAGAGTTACCGCGACCCTGGCACCCAAGGGCTCCAGGAGGAACATAGTGGGTTTTAGTCAGTAAAATTTTGATACTTCCTCCCGCTGCACCCACAGCGGGCGGGGTCATTTGATGATTTCCCACGAAAAAAAGCTAAAAGCCGACGACGAGATTTGCTCACGCGTCGTCACAGCCATAGAACAGCGGTTTTATATAATATATCGACTATATTATATACAATAATACATGACATGACACCGGCTATTTGCGCGCTAACACAACCGCGGTGGGCAGCCGCAAGCATTGTGGGGGATGATGTCAAGACAAAGAAGGTTTTTTTACATCCCACGATGCACAGGGATTTATAGCTATTGCTAACTTTACTTTATTTTTATAATTATGACTTTCGTGGGGATGATTCATTCTTAAACGTTATAACGGTTTACTCACGCGTATTTAATTGCAAATTTTTCGTTCCTCCACCACCACGGCTGTTGTTCGTTATTATTTCGTTTGAGTATCCGTAATTTACAATCACTAATTACATAAGTTATTTAAATAAAATAAAATAAACTATTTATGTGAACATTAACTAAAACAAATTGTATTCTATATACCTATTTAGAATAAAATAAATCTTAAACTAAATTAAGGAATATTTAATAATGGCGGGAAACCATAATTCCTTAACTCTGCCACATTTTAATGACGCAAATTTGCTTTAAACATGTCACAATAGTACTTTAAATACTTGGAAACTATTTGAATTGTCGAGAAATCATTACTTATTATTAAATAATCACGAAAACAACAACCTAATAGAACTCCTTAGCAATAATACTTGAGAATAAGCCTCTTTAACCACTTACGTCAAACCGCGTTCCATGACTTAATTTGATACATTTTAGGGTGGTATTACACTTATCAAATACCTTTGTCCAACTATGTTGTTCAATATTTGATCAATTTTCTTTGAAGGACGCTCATTACACTTACCCAATATCTGTGTCCAATATTTTGAGTAGTTGTAAGAAAATGGAGCATCTTTACTTTCTGCTATTGCGTCTATAAGTGGTGCTATTAAAAAATAGTTCTAATGTTGTTACCTATTATTCCGTGTGGTGTCCGGATATAAAGAATAGCACCACCCCATATCCTCCACTGGGTGTCGTAAAAGGCGACTAATGGACCTTAAGACCCAGTGCACTGTACCAAGCACCTTGGGTCACCCGAATGGTGGCGGGTAAACAACCAATAATCGCATTCCCAAAGAGGGTTAGTGTCAGGCGGGCGACTATAAAACCATAGCCAAAACTTTAAGCAACACGTCTAGAAGACGTGTTGCGCCGACCCCAAATAATAATTGGGATAAGGGCAGGGGAATCATGATGATGATGTTGTTACTTACATACATACATACATACATAAACGTCACGCCTCTTTCCCTTGGGGGAAAGAGGCGTGACGTTATTGTTACTTACCTATTAAAAAAGAAAAAATCAGAACAGAAACGGATTTGGGTAGGTACATGGATCCAAAGGCGAAGTGGAAATGGCATTCAAGGTAAAGAATAATACATAATTTGCTTATCGAATTACAAGTCGCGGATAAACATTCATAGTAACCTTTTTTGCGTATTTAATATACGACTCATTAGTTAGTCATTGAAATCGTCCACGATATTTTGTTTGCCGCCATATTTAATTTCATGTCATTAATCTTTGATCAAATGTCGGTGTAGCCAACATTTGATGAAGTCGGCCAATTTCTTTGATCAAATGTACATTGGACCAAGATATTTGATAAGTGTATGGATTTTTTAATTTATTTTATTAGATGTTTTCTTCCGATTTACTTGTACTTTTTTACTATGTTTTACCCCTGCGACTCTACGCAAATGCATATCGTCTGGGATAGGTATCTGTCCATACTGATCGACGCCGGGCCCGCAACTCATTTGGAGGCGAACATCCTTAAAATTAGATAACGTCTCTGACGGTAGGTATCTCACTTGATTGCGGTTAAAGTGTAGGTCGCTGAAAGACAAATATATTAACGAAATTAGAGATTAAAGAGAAGCCGCTTTAGCCAAGTGACATTTTTATAATCGTCAGCAATCATTACAGTGCTGCAAGGATATTTTGGCACGCGGCCGAAATCGGAACTAATGCCGTCCTATATATGTATTAAATACTATAACATTTGACAGACAGTTGAGTTGATTCTTGTTGCGAATATTCAATATGCAGACAAGCCCTCATGTTAATGTCATCCACGTGCCAAATTCATGATCCTTGTAGCTCTATAACGTCAATAGGAAACGCACAAATGTATGGGAATGACAAGTTAAATCATGTGATTTATTGAAACGAAATGTTCGTGGTAGTTTGTCTGCTGTAAAACAGCGGCTGAGTACTTACTGACTGTATTTCTTTGATTTGAATACGCCCTAAAAAAAAATACCGATCGATATAAAAACATACTTAATATGAGGAAAAATAAACGGCGTTCGAACTTTGCCTTCGAAATGGTTGAGAAAAGCAGTCCAGCGACAATGGAACAGCTCATTAGTAGCAAGAGAACTGTGCTTAATCAGCTTGTACTCATAGAGGTTCTTCTCAAATATGGGGATCACACGCATTCGCATCTGAGCCACTTTTAGTGCTTCATCTGAAAAACAAATAATTTTAATATTCCTTATCATTCAGCGCCATCTAGTATCAAACTAAGCTAACTAACTAGCTTGCGTTGTGAGCACTAGACAACTGATAAACGTACTTATATATTTTTTTAAACATACATGTTATTGATAAATTACCCTCAAACACAGGACAAATGATCGTGTTCATGACACAAACATTTGTCCTGGGTAGGGATCAAACACACGACATCCGGTATAACAGTCAGAGCCACTAACCACTAGACCAGTGGCAGAGAGGTTAATAGTTATAAGGATACGCAGACACTTAACAGCACGTTTAATGGGACATAGCGCAAACGTAGACACTTAGTGTCTACTGTCTTGTGTCCAACACAGGCCACCGATGAAATATTAGATTTTTATAGAAGCAGTACAATATCATCCACTTTCCGCGCATAAGTGTGTCCGGTTGCTTCCTCTTAATAGGTACATACCTACTCATGACACAGAAGTGTCTGGTGTGCTGTGTCGACAGCTAAATTAGAATATGTGCTAAAATGTGAGGCATATTTGTAACGTTGCAGTTTCTTCTCTGCAACGCAGGGGTTGGAGTAGAATTCAATTCATAAGGCTTGAAACCATTGTAAGCGGCCATCCGCGAGAATTTATATATTTTTTTTAAACATCGCATGGCACGCGAACTTTCCACGTTCCACATAATTATATAACTGTGTAAGACGACGCAGCCACACCTTTCCGGCGACGCAGCGCCGCCGCAACGACGTCGCCTCGCTCTTACACAGTTTCAAAAATAATGCACCAGTGTAAAAACGATCTCAGTTTTGACGGGCCTGTTGGTCTAGAGGTTAGAGACCGGTGACTGCTAAGCCGGAGGTCGTGGGTTCGATTCCCACCCAGGACAAATGTTTGTGTGATGAGCACGATCATTTGTTCTGTGTCTGGGTGTGATCTATCTATAATATGTATATATTTAGAAATATATAAGTATGTTTATTAGCTGTCTGATTACCATAACACAAGATCTGCTTAGCTTGGGATCAGATGGCCGTGTGTGGATATTGTCCCAAGATATTTATTTTATTTATTTAGTTAGTTGAAAGAACGTATTCGTACCTGCGCTCATTGCAAACATATCTACTGGTTGCCTTTTAATATTCTTGCACTCAGCGAACGTGTGTTTAGGTATGTTTTCCATTATTGTTATTTGACACTAATAGAAAGCAGATCAAATTATTATTATTGAAAATATCAGCAACTATTATGCCTTTACTATGACAAGCGCGCGTCGAATCTGTTGAATTCGTTGACGCTTTTCTTTTTTAATTTGCGCGTGTTTTTTAATTGTCTATGTTGGCGGGAAATAGTTGAAATTGCGAAAAATAAAAAAAATACTAAGATATGAACATACGTTGATATTAAGTGATCTAAGAATTAGTGAATATGGTATTTTATGGTAACATACCTAAGTTTAGTTTTTAATGTAGCTAGGTATTTTTTGTTTAGTATAGATTTGGTTCAATAAATATGTATTTCTTAGTAAAAGTTTAATTACCAATTGATTTTCCACTTTGGTCTCCAAGTTGGTCATTGTCCAACCGTGGGACGTCATTCTTTAAAATAGCAGAGCTAAAATATCCAATATCAGTAGGTAACAAATAGCCATGAAATCTTTTTTGAAATAATCTAGTTATTTAAAAAAAACTTAAAACGTCATTGTCAAGTCGTGGCATGACGTAGGCGAATTGTATTTTGTACGAATTTAATTTCTAATATTTATAATGGCTTCCTTTACAAAGAAACCAACTTATGCAGAATGCGCTGATAAACGCAGGCCGAAAGTTGATATGAATTTGGACCAAGGTAAGAATTAGATACTGTTTATTTCTTTGTATTCAAAGAGGCGATATTATTCTAGGTATATTTGTATCTTAAAAATCTGCGTTCAACTTACTTAGACTAACAAAACGCATAGATATACTAGCTTCTTCCCGCAGCTTTACTCGCCTGGAGGTTGGTTATAGCTGCAAAAACCTCCTTCTGATCAAGAATAACCTCCTGTAATCGGTTGGAGCTAGCTGACACTCTGGATTAACATGTTCATTTAAAGTATCTGTGCTTGTATTTATGTATACTCTAGTAATATATTTTCATTGAACAGATGTAACTTATGTAAAACTTACTAAACTTATGTAACAAAAAAATTACATATTTTCAAAGCGTCGTCTTCTCCGTCAATGGCGGGAAACGTGCCCAGGAGACTGGCCGCATTACCACGCTGAATGGCAATGCCAATTCTTTGCGCGAAATACAGTCCAGTCTTCTGATCACGGGTGGAGTCACTTATTCCTCTACTAATGTTCTTCTAATACTACCAGACAAAATAAAAGACATTGGCTACAATTTCCGAGTACTACCGACATTTGAAAAGAGCATGTACGAAAAAGCTTTTATTGAGTACTGTTCGTTCAAAAGAAATGAAAGATTGAATTGTCATTGGCAAACTTACGTGAAAAATATAGAAGCAAGAGTGTTTGCGCCATTTCAATTCCCCAATATCAGGTAGAGCCTTCTTCTTATCATCATCATCATCATCATCATTCCCTTTCTTTTTTTTGGTAAAGCGGGGGAATCCTTATGGACACCCGCGACCCCGGGGGAGCCGCGGGTAGTGTCAGACTCTTACTGACTAAACCTGAACCGCTGTGCTTTGTCATCCGCGTTTTGGTGTCGGTGCATGGCAGCGCATAGCATTACTTCATGCACATCATCATTCCCCTGCCCTTATCCCAATTTTTACTTGACTCCTTCTTATTATCGTCACTTATACCTAATTATAATGACAGGTCTGTTGATCTAGTGGTTAGTGGCCTTGACTGCTGTACCAGAGGTCGTGACTCGTGGGTTCGATTCCCGCCCAGAGTACGAGACAATTGCTAAACATATTTATATATTCCTAAATACATACATATTTTAGAAAAATAACACCCAGATATAGAATATATGATTGTGTTTATCGCACAAACATTTGTCTTGGGTGATTTCTGCGTATTAAAGACATTAAAGATCCATCTCGGTCATCATTATCATTCCCCTGCCCTAATGCCAATTATTATTTGGTGTCGGCGCAGCATGTCTTCTTCCACACGTTCCTATCTGACGCCATCTCGCAAGTAACACTCTTTGCAGCCTTATCATCTTTCACACGATCCATCTATCGTTTCTTTGCTCGTCCTCTTCCCCTGTATCCATCTACATTCATGTCCAGCACCTTCCTTACTACATGATCCATAGGATCACGATGGTCAGTTAATAAGCTTTTATTTATTACAGGGATTTACATATCGACAAACATTCGATTCGATACATGCCCAGCGAGAATCATTATCTTCAAAACAATCGTTTTATACTAAAGGCCGGCCCTGGTATTGACGAGTACGGCCAAATGCCCATCCCGCACGAGTTACTATACAAAAGAGATTTTAAAACAAAGAAGGGTGGCCAGAAAAAACTAAAGAAAGTCTCATAAATACTGTCAAGATAATAAGTCTAGATTAGTTTATGGCTAGAGCATATTTTGGAAATTGTAGAACAATTGCCAGCTATTGCGAAAAACTGACAAGTATGGGTATATGGACAAGTATGATCGCGCAAAAAAACTTAATATAAAAATATTATACTTTTTATTCTTACCGCACTTTTCAAGTTGCATGTTGCGAATTCTTTTTTCATAATTATTTTGCTGCGTTCATCACGCAATGTTTAGGGCTATAATTTTGGATATATCTGTTAGCAATATAAAGTGTCGAAATTGTATTTTTCGACAATTGGCCATTTAGCTTATTTTCTATCGATATGTACTTTAATTTTTGATCCTAAGGGTTATTTTAATTCGTAAAACATTTTATTTAGGTACATTTATTTTCTGTATTTTTAATTACGTTTGCTATTAGTCATGTTGTTTATAAGTAGTTTTATTTTAAATATGCTTTACTTTATAATTAAAATATATTTATTGATATTTTAAGGTTTTGTTTTATTGTCAACTCCTTCATACTTATGCACGACGGGCGTAACTCGAAGCAGGTGTGTAGGTGCGATGGCTAACGAGACGCTGACGCCGTGTTGTCGCTGGTTCTTTAATGACGAATGTGGACTGTATGATGATGTGCGAGTACAGCTTCAAGGGTTCAAGTAGGTCTGGAATGAGAGGAATGCACTGGTGAAAATAAAAGTCTTCAAGTATACTTAGGTAGGCGTTGAAGGGGCGACGATACGATCACGTGTTTGCTTACTATGGTTTGTTTACTACTTTGTTTACTACTTTTTCTAAGAAATCTTGCTATGCCGATGACTACGATTAGCCCGCGAGCCTCGCGCGCTTAAGTACGAGAGAACTTTACCACGCCGAGAACCGCGTACTATCGCCCCTTCACCGAGCCTCAATTTATTTGTTTACCTTTATAAAAACCTTAATATCTAGACTAACTATGAAGCTATATAAATGCAACAAATGTTGCCAGATTGCCTATGAAATGCCCTATCCGACTATGTATAACACACCCCTACCACCCCTACGGTTGAAAAGCTACGACGATAAATACTATAAAAATTCACAAATCAACCCGACTGTGAGGATGAATTTCAAGATAACTCCCGAACTATTATGGTTACCATGATACGAATACTAGGGTGTGTTAGGGCATGTCATAGGCTTTCTGGCAATACCTATGATAACTATGTGACCTGTGATTTTCAGGTCTTAATTTATGTTTATAAATGAAACCAACGAACAAATTATGTTTTATTGCGATAAAACTTAAAATAATTACATTTCAGTCTTAAACTATATATATTTATAACCTATGAGACCTAGGCTTTCAATTTCTGGCAATACTAGCACTAAAACGTCACGCTATCTAATATTTACGAAGTTAACAATTTCAAACATTTGCTAAAATTTATTAAATTAACGAAGTTATGACAACAAACTATATAAAACAATGTTACTTATCATTTTTGCTAGCTATTTAACAATATAAAGCACCAATTAAGTCTATAATTTACGAAATAAACACTAAAATAGGATACAAATTTAAACACTAACAAATGCAATGTGACGGTGGACGGAAAAAAGTCGCGAACAACAACATTAATATTTCTCGCGATATTTTTCCTTCCACCCGCACATAATTACCTCGGTTTACTTTTTATGGTGACGTACGAATCGAACAGTGTTTATTCTTAACTATGCGCTCGCGGCGTGCGGATGATACCCGTCGCGAACATCTCTCCCGCCGTGCAGCAGAGCGTAGGCGCCAGGGTACCACGACGATCCAATGCGATGACGTCACGACGGCCGATGATGCGGAGACCCGATGACGTGGTGACTCGATGACTCGTAGCGATGCTCGTAGCGATGCTCGTAGCGATGACTCGTAGCGATGCTCGTAGCGTTGACTCGTAGCGATGCTGCATCACCCGGTGAGCGACGTCACAGTGTTATGACGCAGCGCCGCAACGCGCCATGGTGACGTACCGCGCCGCTACTTAGGCAGCGGTACCAGCTTCTTCGTCGGACGCTTTAGCATGCCACCAGCGGTGCGCACGTCAGCGGTCCGAACCTCACCGTCTGCGCCAGGGTACACGGCGGCTATCCGGCCTCGCGGCCAGGTGTTGCGAGGCAGGTTGCCGTCGGCGATGAGCACGGGGTCGCCTAGCTGGAGCGCGGGGCCGCGGGCGTGCGGCTCCCGCCGGTGTTGCAGCTCGGGCAGGTACTCGCGCACCCAGCGACGCCAGAACATGTCGGCGAGTATTTGGGAGCGTCGCCAGTGCTTCTTGCAGTCGAGGTCTCGCTCGTCGAATGTGCCGGGGCTCGGCAGGCGTGCCGAGCCGCCCAGCAGGAAGTGGTTCGGTGTGATGGACTCGTCGTCGTCGCCGCTCACAGACACGTGGGTGAGCGGGCGACTGTTGACGACGTACTCGGCCTCGCAGAGCAGCGTCGCGAGGACCTCCTCGTGCGGATGGCGTTCGTGGAGCGTGACGGCGAGCGCGGTTTTTACGCACCGCACCAGGCGCTCCCAGGCGCCACCCATGAATGGCGCGGAGGGCGTGATGAAACGCCACACGATGCCGCGTCGGCTGGCCTCTTGCTGGCAAGCCTCACGCAGCTCACGGTCTGCACCGTGCATGTTGGTGCCGTTGTCCGAGTATATTTCGGTGGGACAGCCGCGTCGCGCTGCGAACCTGCGCAGCGCCAACACCGCGGAGTCCGCGCTGAGGTTGTTGGCGATCTCCAGGTGAACCGCTCTGGTGGTGAGACATGTGAAGAGCGCCACATATCTCTTCTGATGCTGGCGACCGACGGTGACTGACAGCGGGCCAAAGTAGTCTAGCCCGGTGTAAGTAAATGGCCTGCGATGGTGTGCTAGGCGCGTCTTGGGATGGTCGCCTGTTGACGGTGTCGGAGCACGCGCACTGCGAATGCGACACTGTAGGCAGCGCGCGATCACTTGCTTGACGATCGGCCGCAGGCGCACGATCCAGTAGTGCTGTCGCACCTCGTTAACGACGAGCTCGGTGCCGCTGTGTTGTAGGCTACGATGTGTCCAATCTATGTACAGCTGGGTAATGCGGTGATCACCGTCCAACACAGGGGGGCTCTTCACGCTTTTAGCGACTTTGTCGACAGCAGCTATGCGGCTTCTTAATATGACGACACCGTCGTCGAGTTCTACGCGCAGCGGTTGCAGCCTGCTATCCTTAGCGATTGTTTCCTTGTTTTGCAGGTTCACAATTTCCTTTGTGAACGCTTCCCTCTGTACGACGCAGACGAGTAGCTTCTCAGCCCGTCGTAAGAATTCTGCTTCTATTATGATGAATTTTCTGTGCGAAGTTTCTATCGGTGTACGAGCCGTTTTGGTTGAAGGACGTGATACTCGTCTCTTAGACCAATCGGGGTCGTTTTCTCTATTCTTTGACGTTCTCTTGTAGAAAGTCTTCTCAATACGTTGTTTACACAACGACACGAACTGTAGTATCCTCGCAGTGGCGCGTAGTAATCGCTCCCACTTAGAGAATCGAACGGAATCCGGGACGACCTCTCTGACGTTTGACACGCTTTCCAGCGTGAGCGTGTTGGTCTTCTCTTCTCCTGTCTGTTGGTCTGCAGAAGGTAACTCCAACGGCCAGGTTGACGGATCGTGGTGCAGGAAATCAGGGCCACCGTACCACTCGTGCCTTGAGTCGAAGTGTTGTGGGACGTCGCGCGTCGCGGCGTCTGCTATATTCATTTTCGTAGGCACCCAATGCCACTGTTCCACTTTGCTATTTTCCTCTATGGCTGCTAGGCGGTGTGCGACGAATGGCTTGTACGATCTGGCTCCTCTCCTTATCCACGTCAGGACGGTTTTGCTGTCAGTCCAATAGGTCACGGAGGCGGGCTTGATCCTGTGTTCCTGCACCACGGCCGCAGCGACACGAGTTCCCATTACCGCAGCTTGTAACTCGAGGCGCGGTATTGACAGCAACTTCACCGGCGATACCTTCGCCTTCGCCATGACGAGACTGACGTGTATGTTGTCGCCTGGTGTCGTCGCCCTCCAGTACACTGCTGTTGCGTAGGCCTTCTCGCTGGCGTCGGTGAACACGTGGACTTGAAGATTTACAGCCTCGCTGTATCCAGGGTAGCAGCGCGGTATGCTGACGTCCTTGAGCTGTTTGAGGTGACGTATCCACGCCTTCCACTGACTGGTCAGTTCTTCGTCTAGAGGTTGATCCCAGTCGACTCCTCGTCTCCAGGCTTCTTGTAATATCTGTTTCGCCTTGATGGTTACAGGTGAAGCGAGACCAAGAGGATCGTAGAGCGACATTACTATCTTCAATGCCTCTCTCTTGGTTGGCAGTTCCTTTTCTAGCAGGCCGTCAGGAAGACGCGCGAGTTTCAAGTTGAAGCTCAGCTCGTCTGTGTGTGGTTTCCAAATCACGCCGAGTACCTTCTCGGTGTCTTCTACGTTTCCGAGATTGACGATTTTAGTTTGTTGATGTGTGGGTTCCACCTCGCGTATCACCTCTTCGCTGTTGGACACCCATTTTGAAAGGTCGAATCGCGCAGTACTATGTATATGTCGAACTATCTTGATTGTGCGCGTCGCCTCCTCTACGGTTTTGAAAGAATCGAGGTAGTCATCCATGTAATGATTATCTATTATTGCTTCTACTGCTTCTGGGTGCTCGTTTTCATAACGTTTTGCATTCCAGTCCTTTGCGAATATCGCTGTACACGGTGAACTTGCTGCGCCGAAGATGATTGAGGTCATGCGATACTCTTCAGGCGCTCCCTCCCGCCGGTTTCCTCTCCACAGGTATCGGAGAGCGTCTCTGTCTTCTGGCTTCACTTTGACTTGCATGAACATCTCCGCTATGTCTCCGGAGACGGCGACAGGGTGGCGCCTGAAGCGCATCATCACGCCAGGCAGCGACTGCAGCAAGTCCGGGCCCGTGAGCAGGTAGTCGTTGAGTGACATTCCTTTTGTCTTAGCTGCTGCGTCGTGCACGATGCGAAGCTTGTCCGGTTTCATGGGGTTGAAGACATCGAAGTGCGGCAGGTACCATGTCCTTCCTGGTGTACGTTCAAGGGGCGCTTTCTCCGCGTAACCCTTTACTATGAGTGAATCCATCTGCTCCGTGTATCTATCCTTTAGAGCAGGATTCCTGTCGAGTTTCTTCTCTATAGATACTAATCTATTCATCGCTGTAGCGTAGCTATCCGGCATCTGTATATCGTCGCTCTTCCAGAGCAACGCAGTTTGAAGGCGGCCATCTTCTTGAGGTTCTATGCTGCGTTGGAGTATCTCTTCTGCCCTCTTCTCAGGGTCAGAAGCTGGACGGCGTGGGTTGACGAAAAGTGACTCGAGTGCGAAGTAGTCACGCAGTTGCTTGTCGATGTTTTCCTCGCTGCTATTCACTTGATTGACGAAGTGCACTCGCTGCCCCAGTGTTCTAGTGTGTGCGCCGTGCAGCACCCATCCCAGAGAAGTGAGCGATGCAACTGGTTGATGCTGTGGCCCTCTTCGAATGTCACTAGCTAGGAGCAAGTGCCAATTATCCTGCCCGATGATAATCCTTGGCGTGCCTGCGCTGTATGTCAGCTGATCTTCCAGGTCAATGAGGTGTTTGCAGTTGACGATATCATCTCGGCTGATTGACTGCGGTGACAGGTTCAGCTGCGGTATAGTGCGCGCTCTGAAGGGTATCCTTTTCTGCGATCTAGTGGCCATTGTGAGCTCCACCTTCCTTGACATAGGCGTGTTGACGGTCATGTCACCTATTACGCCTATCTTCATCGGTTCAACGGGCCCTTCAGCGCCGATCATGTTTGCGAGCTCCTCATCTATGAGTGACACGGTTGAGCCGTCATCCAGTAGCGCGTACGTGCGAACTTCTCCCGCCGGTCCAATCAGTTGCACTGGAACTATCTTGAGAAACGCCTGGCTGGTATGGTTGCGCGAACTTGCAACTATTTCCTGCGCCTCTGACTTGGCTTCGTTGTCGAGCGCCTTCTTCTTGTAGTGCAGCAGGTTGTGGTGCGACGCAGTGCAGCCTTCCGTCCCACAGGTCTTACGTTGACAGGTGTGCCCTCGATGACGATGTTGTAGACAGCGGAAACACATGTTGTGCTGCTTGGCAAGTTCCCACTTCTTGTTGCTAGAAGCCTGTCTGAACTTGCGGCAGTCTGCAGAGCGATGTCCGTCTGTCTCGCAGATGCGGCACTTCAGTGCGGGCCTCTCTATAGTGGTATGCGTTCTGTGCGTCACACGTCTAGCTGCTGGTGTTTCAGTGATGTTTTCAGGCGGTGCGAATGCGCTGCAGTAGCGAGCTTGTTCGGTGATGAAGTCGCTGAAGAGACTGAGGTTCGGCGTCGAATCATACTTTTCAGTGTATGTTTTGTACCACTGCACACGTAGAGAGTTCGGTAGCTTCTCGGTGAGGATGCGCATAAGTTCGGCGTTCATGAGGTAGTGATCCTTCTTGAGTGCGCGCAGTGTCACGATGCCACTTCGGACACGGCTCGCAAACGTGCAGATGTCCTTGGGTGCTTCTCCACAGCGTGGCAGTCCCCGCAGTCGATCAGTCTCAGCTTGCGCTATAGAATCCGGGCGGCCGAACTGAAGCTCCAGCTCCTTCATGATGTCCTCCGGCTTCGCGTGACCGATGAGTTCCGAGCTAACTGTGTCAAGCGCTCTTCCTCTTAAGCTTCTCCTCAGTCTCGCTGTGTTCTCCACGTCGTTGAAGTACGAGCGAGTGGTTTCATAAATAGCACGAAACGACAGCCATTCTGTATGTGCTCCACTGAAGTTCGGTAGTGTCATGATGACCTTCGATGCGGCAGGATGATGCGGCGTAGGCTTCTCTTCGCTTCTGTTGCCGGCGAGCGATGCGATGGCAGAGGTGAGCTCCGTTATAAACGGACGGAGTGAGTCTCCCTTTGCAGTATCTTCAATATTTTTCTTTAAATTTCTTCTATGTGAAAGGGCTTCATTATCGATGTCCGTAGAGGGTGGCGGTGGCGCGTTGCCTGTTGATCGATGTCCTCCCCCAGCGGCGGTGTCCTTTCCTGTTGCGATGTTTGTTGAGTAGAGGGCTGAATTCACTATGTCCGTAGAGGGTGGCGGTGGCGCGTTGCCCATTGATCGATGTCCTCCCTCGGCGGCGGTGTCCTCTCTCACTGTCTTCGAACGGAGGGCTGAATTTACTATGTCCGTAGAGGGTGGCGGTGGCGCGTTGCCCATTGATCGATGTCCTCCCTCGGCGGCGGTGTCCTCCGTCGGTTCAGGTTCCGGGGCTTCTTCCAGCCAGGAACGTACGTATTCTTCATTGGATATTCTATCATCCATATATTCGTTGTCCGATTCATCCTCGGCGCGCTGAAGTGCCAGCTGAGCTAGCTCCAACTTGATTTTCAGGAGGTCTTCCCGAGCCTTCCTGATTTTCCTTGTCGATACCGTCGATTTATTCGACGGCGCTTTATGTTCGATACGGGCGTCACCCCGGGCAGTCATCGGCATAACTCGGCTATACGTCTTGTTTACAGTCTTCACTGTTCGTTCTGAACAATCCTCGATACACGAAGCGGATGGCGTCAGCGCTGACGATGCTTCAGTCTGGCTCATCGATGCTGGTACGAAGTAGTCGTCACCCCCGCGCGGGGCAGGGGGGCACGGTCGGTTGTCATCCTCCCGC
Organism: Chrysodeixis includens; assembly: GCA_941860345.1. NCBI lineage: Eukaryota > Metazoa > Arthropoda > Insecta > Lepidoptera > Noctuidae > Chrysodeixis > Chrysodeixis includens. The sequence goes on along the minus strand of OW796118.1, from coordinate 5,851,679 downwards.
GGGGCAGGCGGGCGCTGCTGGTCTTCACCACCCCTCGGGTGAGGGGGGGGCTGTTCGCTTCCCTCCGTGGTTGATGGCGAGAACGGTGGTTGATCGTGGACGATGGGAGGCGTGCGGTGAGCTTGTCCAGCATCGATGGTCCAGGACTGAGCAGGTCTTCCTTGCGATCTTGTCACAGGCATACTTGATGTGGCTGTATCCGGCTCGAAGCGACCAGCGAATGTGCACGACGGGCGTAACTCGAAGCAGGTGTGTAGGTGCGATGGCTAACGAGACGCTGACGCCGTGTTGTCGCTGGTTCTTTATTGACGAATGTGGACTGTATGATGATGTGCGAGTACAGCTTCAAGGGTTCAAGTAGGTCTGGAATGAGAGGAATGCACTGGTGAAAATAAAAGTCTTCAAGTATACTTAGGTAGGCGTTGAAGGGGCGACGATACGATCACGTGTTTGCTTACTATGGTTTGTTTACTACTTTGTTTACTACTTTTTCTAAGAAATCTTGCTATGCCGATGACTACGATTAGCCCGCGAGCCTCGCGCGCTTAAGTACGAGAGAACTTTACCACGCCGAGAACCGCGTACTATCGCCCCTTCACCGAGCCTCAATTTATTTGTTTACCTTTATAAAAACCTTAATATCTAGACTAACTATGAAGCTATATAAATGCAACAAATGTTGCCAGATTGCCTATGAAATGCCCTATCCGACTATGTATAACACACCCCTACCACCCCTACGGTTGAAAAGCTACGACGATAAATACTATAAAAATTCACAAATCAACCCGACTGTGAGGATGAATTTCAAGATAACTCCCGAACTATTATGGTTACCATGATACGAATACTAGGGTGTGTTAGGGCATGTCATAGGCTTTCTGGCAATACCTATGATAACTATGTGACCTGTGATTTTCAGGTCTTAATTTATGTTTATAAATGAAACCAACGAACAAATTATGTTTTATTGCGATAAAACTTAAAATAATTACATTTCAGTCTTAAACTATATATATTTATAACCTATGAGACCTAGGCTTTCAATTTCTGGCAATACTAGCACTAAAACGTCACGCTATCTAATATTTACGAAGTTAACAATTTCAAACATTTGCTAAAATTTATTAAATTAACGAAGTTATGACAACAAACTATATAAAACAATGTTACTTATCATTTTTGCTAGCTATTTAACAATATAAAGCACCAATTAAGTCTATAATTTACGAAATAAACACTAAAATAGGATACAAATTTAAACACTAACAAATGCAATGTGACGGTGGACGGAAAAAAGTCGCGAACAACAACATTAATATTTCTCGCGATATTTTTCCTTCCACCCGCACATAATTACCTCGGTTTACTTTTTATGGTGACGTACGAATCGAACAGTGTTTATTCTTAACTATGCGCTCGCGGCGTGCGGATGATACCCGTCGCGAACAATACTATAACATTTAATATTTTAATCATTACTTCCTGTTTTGACTGAGCGATAAAGTCTCGTAACAAACAGCGGAGTAATCATTTTGTATGTTTATTCCATACATGTAAGAGCAAATAGGATGTTTGTAAAATCAATATCAATACCGTTTCTACTTTATCTCAGGACACTGGACCAGGCGATAATAGATAAATTCTTTTCTTTTTTATTAATTTTAGTCCTATATGTATATACCTTGTAAAATATAGCTTGATACCTGTGACATTACCGAACGTTTTATGAAGACAGCTACAACCCAAATTTTATTTTTAAAAGTTCAAATTTTTTAACATAAAAACGACGTTTGTGTATAAAAATAAAACACATTTTTAAAAACAATCATGTAATTATAAAGATACCAGTAAAAATATGAGTAATTTAAATAATATTTAATATTTCTTAAATAATTTTTGGTTCTTAGCTTACTTTATAAATGCACTTTGAAGAGCTCTAGGGACGTGCAAGTGACTGACAGATGATTATCGATAAAATAATACTATAAAAATTTCACTAGAATAAAATGTAGTTATTTAGTTTGTCAATAATGGTTTCGCGTGCTGGAAACAAGCGGGCGCCATCGTTTTTGAGTCAGTACGAGTGCTGACGCGATGCAGACGCCTTGTATACGCTGCCATTGTTTTGTTGATATTTGTGTTACTATGGTGTTATTTGTGTTACTTTGTTTGGTGTTACCTTTTTTTGTTTGCCAAAATGCCGAAAAGACAAAAAAAGACTGTTTTGAATAGTGAGTGTCGCGAATTTGTGATCCGTTTGAGCGATAATTTTGAATTATTTTTGTTTTATTTCATTTAAATCAACAACAAATACATTTATTTTTAATTTACATATTTACAATGACAATGACTACAATGTCACTTTTAATAAAACTCATGACGTCACAGACATCGATAAGCTACGAAACACGCCTCCATCCCTAGTAATGTCATTCCGACAAACGTCACAGGTATCAAGCTATATTTTACAAGGTATAGCTATCCGTCACCAACGAATGGCGCAACCTGCAACGTCACCGGGAACACAATTCGTGTGTAGAATTTGCGCCCGGCGCTGTTGCTCCCGTATAGGCCTTGTTAGCCACCAGCGCAAGTGCCAAAATCAAATAAATTAACACGGCTGCTGTTTCAATCATCTGTCATAGATGCTAGAGGCCAATGATGATGATAGCTATACTTTTTCTCAATATAATTTACAGTAATTTTCTGCGAAGAGAAAAAAAATTTTTTACTAACGCTAACTAAACGCAATCTGTCAAAGAATCAACTCAATAAACAGGTTTCTTTAGAAATATAAATAAAGCATAAAAAATGTGACAAGGAACTTATACGGTCTCATTTTCCTTATACGAGTGAGTGAGAAAGAGTATACTTGTCGCATTAACAAATCAGTATTTGCGGCCTGGAACGCGATCATAATGTCAATCAACTGTCAAATTGCAGCTCCTACACCATCACAAATTGTAGGATTGCTAATTAAAATACAATGATAAATTAATTATTTAATGAGGAATAAAGTGTTAAATGATTAACAATGGATACAGAAATAACTGTAGAGTCGTTCCCTTTGCTAGGAATATGCAATTTGTGTTTAAATGACGGTGTAGTTAAGAATATGTTGACCGAACAGGATCACAATGGGAAACCTGAATTGTATACAGATATGTTGTTGAAATGCTTCGCTATAGACGTAAGTATAATCTAAAGAGTTTTGTTACATGTTCCACTTAGTCTGTAGCGCGAATTAAAAAAGTACAACTGTTTTTTTTATTTACAAAATTCATTTTGTGGTTTCGATATTTATTTGATTCTTATTAGAATATGTTACTAAGAAGTAAGTTCTGTAGACGATTTTTATTATATTGCAAGAGATTTTAAGTTAATTAGATCATATTTAAGACAAAGTCAGATACAGGTTCATTTTATTATTTTTATTTTTTCTCCATTGTTATCTAAACATCCTTATCGAAAATATGACAAATCTATTTTCATTTACTTAATCCTAATATTATTTATTATAACGATAATAGAAGCAAACATTTCAATAATTGTCTCCAAGTATTTTTTTTTAATTTAAAAAGAGTGATTAAAATAAAAAGAATAATATTTGTTATTTAAATATCTAGCAATTGCGGACCAATATCATTTATATACACAGCATATGAGTATACATATATTAAAAAAATATATTATCAACTACTCAATTGGTTTTTCATTTAAATTACAAGGAGAATATGTAAAAGGAACTCTTCATATATTTTTCCTTTCCTTAATATATTTTTTTTTAATATAGTATAGTGTAGCGCCAGATTTATAAAAACAAATCATCAAAATCCATTGCATAGTTTTAAAGATATAGATTTAGCATACATAAGGACAAACAATGGGAATCAACTTTGTTTTATACTATGTAGTATTTAGCGATCATTGAAATCTTAATTTTTTGCTGTACTTACTAATTTCTTCACTTATGGAGTTTCTTGCCAATTCTTCTCCTTAAGAATGACATTTTAGAACCAAGCATCTAGAGTCAGTAACATTTTGAAAGTGCCTGAGAAGACCTTCTCGAAATAAAAACTTCTTGATTTTGATTTTATATTTTTTTTTTACTTTTTACAGGTCACAACAATAGAAATAGGTGATACAAAGAGAGTGATATGTGAGTCTTGCATTGCTAGACTGCGGGACTCAGTGAACTTTAAAAAGCAAGCCCAAGACTCTTTGACTAAATTAGAGACGACTTGTAAAAGGCAGAGTGAGTTAATTTAATGTTTTATGAAAAACCTCCTAAGCATGCTTGTTCAAATATATTTTTTCATTGAAAACATATCGGATATTATATGTTTTCTATGAAAAATGATGATTTTGGTGTACTTGTTAGTGGCCCTGACTGCTATATCAGAGTATGTGGGTTCGATCCCCACCTAGGACACATGTTTGTGTGATGAACACGATCATTTGTTTATTTTTATTAAGGATCTCCAACAAATAATACACAAGATACATTCTTGATTTGTTCTGTTTCTGGGTGGAATTCATCTATAATATGTATTTAATTAGAAATATATAAGTATGTTTGTATGTTGTGTGCGATTTACACATAAATATCACAGCTTCCGAGTTTCGAAAGGCACGGAAAAATGTGGATCCTGCGCCTGATCTCTCTCCGGTCGTGTCGGATTACCGTCCCATCGGGTTATGAGAGTAAAAGGAACAGAGAGTGCACCTGTGTTTGCGCACACGCTTGTACACTATAATATGTCCCGCGTAGCTGGCTGGTGTCATAGTAACAGTGGCCGCCGTGGCCGAAATCGGTCCGGACATTATTATTTATTATAAGTATGTTTATCACTTATCTAGTACTCGTAACACTAGTGACTCTCATATACTTAACTATTAATATTATTATAGTAGTCCTAAAATTTTGTCATTTTTGTTAATTTCAGGGGAAGAGAAGCAAACTCTAGAACGAGTTAAGAAAGAGGCGGATTCTGACGATGACTATGATGATGACCTGTATATCGCTGAAGATGATGATGATTCAGGTGACATTACTATTCTTTTTTTTCTCGTAGACAATCATCAAAAGACCCTGCTCGCTGTAGGTGCAGCGGGAGGGAGTGTCAGACTGTCAGGAGAAAAGAATTATCGAATTATATTGCGAATAAGTCTCGTTTGTCATCTTAAACTCGCGAAAGTTAAAAAAACATTAATACAATGATAAGTTAAAATGTGTTTTCTTATGTCCCAAATAAATAAATAAAATAAACTCGCCCTTCACAAAGACAACTAGACTAAGAAACATAATGGACTCAGAACAAGCATTTGTGCGATCGACAAATTTTTGTCTTCAGCGGAGATCGAACCCGCGACACGGCAGTAGTAATTTGCATGGTGGAAATCACTCGGGACGGCTAGTCGTTTTAATTATAAAGATTTTTTTTTCTTTCTAAAAAAACTTAGCCTTTTACTAATACTAGCTACTCTAGCAGACAAATGTCCATGTCAATAATTGATAAATTTTAATAAGTAACTGTTTTCTACTAACATTAGTATAAGGAATTACTAACATTGTCTTATGGATCTCTGGTCTGAAATAAAGAATTTATTTATTTATCTTTACAGATATAAAACCAGAAATCAAAACGGAGCCCGAAGATTGCGCGCGAAAGACCAGAAGTAAAGTTGTGAAAAAAGTTCCTAATACAGTGAAAAAGTTTAGTGATATCAGTGAAACAGAGACCATGTTAGGTACAGGACTGTTCCCTTTCAAAATCAGGAAAAACAGAACTTTCACATGCTCTATATGTCCAGAAAAATCCACGAACCTTGAAGATATAAAAACACATATTATCGACCATAGCAAAGTGAATTTACATCTAGCATTCAAGAAAATGATTTTCTCAAACTCCCAACGTTTTTACAAATGCGGTACTTGTTTAAGATGCAAAATTTGCACGTCAGATGTCTCAACGTACGAGGAATTGAGACAACACGTCGAAAACTGCACTCGTTTGAAATATTCTAATAGGAACTGGAATAACTTACCTTTTAAACTCGAAAAAGATCAGCTAGACTGTCCGGTATGTAAAAAAAGGTTCTTAAACTACGTGAGTTTGAATACACATATGAATGTACATTATCCTAATTATATATGCGAGAATTGTGGGAAAGCGTTCGCGTCGAAAGCTAGACTGAGAGGTCACATGCGTACACACGAGATAGGTAACTTCCCATGTCGATATTGCGACGCAACATTCGATAGAGTGACAAAAAGAGAGAATCACGTTTCGAAAGAACACAAATCTGGTATAAGATACGCTTGTAAGCGCTGTAATATATCACTAACATCTTTCTACGCAAGGCAAAAACATTTAGCTGAAGTACACAATGAAGAATTAAAAAGATACAAGTGTAAAGCTTGTCCACAAAGTTATATTACTCCGGGGCACTTATCAAGCCATGTAAGAAGAGACCATTTGAATGAACGGAATCATAAATGTGACAAGTGTGATTTGGCCTTTTATACAAAGAATGCTTTGAAAATGCATATGATAAAGCACGATGGTGAAAGGATCCATACTTGTCCGGTCTGTCAGAAGTCTTACCAACGCAAGAAGACTTTAAGAGAACATTTGAGGATACATAATAATGATAAGCGGTTTGTGTGCCCGGTCTGTGGGAGAGCTTTCACTCAAAAATGCACCTTAAAAGGACATCTTAAAGTCCATGATAGAAAAGTGGATTTTGATGAAACGGAGCCCCTGCATTCTATATAGGTTTCAATAGTTACTCCAAAATGTAAATTTATTATAATGACTATACAATCCGTAGTTGTCTAATACTCAGTGTTATAAATCTATTGGGTTATTAAGACTAATTAGATTTCAAAAATTAATAAAACAACACAGTTTTAAGGCTGCCTACATACAGCATTTTAATTACATCAACAACACACCGTCCGTTCGTCACTGCGACACGCTCGCGACTGTATCATGCCACGGTTATGCCACGATCCGATAGCGTAGGCATAACTTGCGTTATATCTGTTTATATGAAGACTTCATACGGTATATATTATTATATTGTGATTATGCGGACTTTTTGGGTACAAGTTTTTTAAACATCTTTGTTTTTGATATATCAATGTGTAAAGTCAGATAAGTCGTTTAAAAACGAAAATGGATGTATCCTATCTGGAATCGAACCCAATAGCTTGTTAGATAGAGAAAAAAGATAAAAATATGTATAAAATAGTATCGCTGTCTCTTTTATTCTTCGCCATATATTTATGTGCAATGCCTGTACTATATTGCTTTTAAAAGAATATTACAACAGTTTTGTTTAAAATCTTGTGTATATAGTAAGGCAAAAAATGCAATATTATATTATTTGTTAAAATTTAAAAACATTTTGTTATATTTATTTCTATATTTTATATATATGAGTCCAGAATTATTTTAATCGTTAAATAGTCTAAATAATGTAAATATTTTTTTATTATATTTGTTGTTAATAGAAGAAATGTGTATGTATAAATAAATAAAAAGAAAAAAATCTAGTTTTCTGAAGGTTGTTAGATGTAATTGTTAAATTTTACGGTTTACTCACGCGTATGTATCGGGATAGCGGGACTAGTTTCGGACCCAACCGGAGTCCTTAATTATGAGCTGACGCGGCGCACGAGTCAAACTGTTCGACTAGTCGGGCTATCTCGATAAATACGCGTGAGTAAACTGTATGATCTTACAATTAGGTATTTTACAAAACGAACTAATTATTAGTCCGTCAGATAGATTATAGAAATACATTACAATTGGCTATTTTACTAAAAAAAAATCTAATCAATTCTGTAGTCAAAATTGGACACGTATTTTTTCTTTTTTTCAATTAATTAAATATTACAGAGATATAACACATCAAATTTCCTAAAAAATCTATCTGACGGACTAATTAGGTTTTTTTTCAAATACCAAATTATGAAACTTCACGAAAATCATTATAATAATGTAATAAATTGATAGTGCTACAAGGATCTTTTGTCACGTGGCCGAAATCGGAACTAATTCCGTCATATTTAAAAAAACTATCACTTTTGACAGACAGTTGAGTTGATTCTTGTTGCGAATGCACACCAACGCCCTTTAAATAATGAAAAAATGAACGATGATTGAATGATTGAATGGAATGAATGAAATATTATTGCTTTGCCGTCCATAACCTACGTATAGAGTTTTTATTTTAAGATATTAGTTTGTGCTTTGATAGAGCATTGGTCTTAACACCACATCTTAGGCCGACCTCATACTGTATGGAATTCAGAATCTGAGAGTCGGTTCTTTATTGCAAATATACAAAAAGTAGGTTAATATTACGCAATTGTAACTTAAAAGTGTTTTAGATTGAAATAAAGAACAGACTTTCAGATTCTAAATTCCAGTGTTTGAGGCCGGACTTAAAGTAATATTACAGCAGTTGTGTGCGAGAGACGCCGCGCTACGCCGTGTAGTGCGCTGTCACGTGACACTACTGTGATAATATTACTTTAAAAGATATTGGTAGGCCTTAAAACTAATTAAAAGAACAAATCTATTATTTTCGAAGTTAATTAAACTAAAGATAATTATGTTTATATTTTAAAGTTATCATTTTCAATGGCTTATTGTAATTAAATCGCTTTTACTATTAATCCCTCCTCAATTTGTTTTTGGCTCTGTTATAAACGTTTAAAGTAAGATTGTTTCGTCTGCTAAGTCAAAGGTCTCGAATTCGATCCCCACGGCCGACACCGACTTTTCGAATGTTGTGTGTGGTTTAAAAAAATAATATCACAGCTTCCGTGTTTCTGAAGGCACGTAATAATGTGTGTCCTGCGCCTGATCTCTCTCCGGTCGTGTCGGATTGCCGTCCCATCGGGCTATGGGAAGCTAGTGTTACTATGACACCAGCCAGCTACGCGGGACATATTATAGTGCATAAGCGTGTGCTAATACAGGTGCACTCCCTGTTCCTTTACTATGGGAGTAAAGGAACAGGGAGTGCACCTGTATTAGCACACGCTTATGCACTATAATATGTCCCGCGTAGCTGGCTGGTGTCATAGTAACACTAGCTGCCGTGGCTGAAATTGGTCCGGACACATTATTATTATTACGAATGAGTCGTAGTGTTGAGATCCAAAATACCAACATAATCTCAATTTGAATAGAACTCGATTCAGTCTTACTCTAAAAGTGTAAAACAGGCCATATACTGTGATATGTAATTGTTTTTAACTCTTAGTTACTTAAATTATTATTAGGAAGAATTTATTATGTTTAAATCTTACTATATACATAGACAGAGATAAAAAAATGATTTTTATACAAGTGGAAAAGAGACGGACGTATTTAGTGCAATTTATATTCTTATTTTTATTGTTAATTATAAATTTGAGACTATTTAACGATTTTGAATGTAGATATTTAATATCTGGTGCCGAATAGCCGGTATCTTGAAATAAATGTTGCTCATCGATCAAACTAACTCGTGTGGAATAAACACCGGTAGTCTACTGTGGTGTAGTACTAGAGTGCGCGCACGATAAGTCTGCGCGCGACTGGTGGCGTACTTAATGTTGCCAGTCCAACTAATATTTTTTTTCCCTTATTTAAGGTAAATATTCCGGCTCCTACTTTTTCCGGGAGTCACAATCTTTAAAGATAAAGCTGTTGCTATATTGCCCTCATGTGTTATTTGGGTGACGGTACGTTCCGAAACGCCTAAAACAAAAATAAAATAATTATATTACGTGATAACTGGAACCAAAGTGTATAATAAAAATATTGTAATGGTATCCCTAAAACTTACCTGTCAAATAAGCAACGCGGGAAACGGTACCGTAGGCCCGTTATTATCACGTTCTTCTTTACAACCACGTTTGACATTCAAGATTATATCTCGACCAGCACTTTTAATCAGTTTCGGCATAATGAAAACGATTATTTACTGTAAAAACGTATAAAAACTCACTCTCTTGACACCTGACATAAACGACAAGATGGCGGCCAATGATTAGTTCCAATTTTGGCCGCGCGCAGACTTATCTTGCGCGCACTATACAAGGATCTTTCGGCACGTGGATGACATTAACATGAGGGCGTTGGTGTGCACATTCGCAACAAGGATCAACTCAACTGTCTGTCAAAAGTGATGGTGTCATATATGACGGCATTAGTTCCGATTTTGGCCACGTGACAAAAGATTCTTATAGCACTAAGTGCCACTAAGTAATGCCGGCGTTTTTACAAAACCCCCTTTAGTTATTAAAGTAATAAAAGAAACGAAATAATTTGCAATACTAGTACTTATTAATTATATTGTAAAGCAATCATTATTACGCACAAGATTTAAATGATTTTGAACAGTAATACTTCGTTTTAAAGTTTATTTTAGACTAAGTAAGTTTAATAAAAAAAACAGGAAGTAGATCACAATTTTTGACTGATTATGGTTTCATCATTTTCCTGTTCTTATCCTAATTATTATTTGGGGTCAGCGCAGCATGTCCTCTTCTTCCACACGTTCCTATCTGACGTCAACTCGCAAGTCACACTCTTTGCAGTCATCTCATCTCACACCTTCCTTACACAATCCATCCATCCATTTTTCTTTTTATTAATTCAATAAAATATAGAACTAAAATAGAAGAACATAAATTGTATAAAAGTATGACTTACTTGAATGTGCAAGGAACGATATGAATGAAAAAGGAGTAAATGATAGCGTGACGTCTGATAGGGGAGTTGGAAGAAAAAACGTGTTGCGCCGACCCCAAGTAAAATGGGATAAGCGCAGGAAGATGATGATGACTATATCATTTCATGTTTTGCAAAGTCTAAACCTAGGGACAAATAAAATACCAGAATTAGAAGAATTATGCATTAATTTAAATATAAATTTTAAATTATAAACGCGGTATTACTGTTCATATAATATTATATAAATGTATTAAAAATATTATAAATAATAATAAGTTATTATTAACGTGTATATTTGATAATTTATAGCAATTATTGTAATATATTAAATTATGGACTAAAACCTTTTTATCATTTTGTCTCCCCCTTTCTATAAGGCTGATAATATTGATATTAACAGGTGGTAATGGCGCCCACCGTGGGACTCACAAACGTGGTGATCAATGCTCGTTCTCTGTATGAGAGGCCTGCAGTGGGACAGTTACAGGCTGGTGTTATTAACAGCTTCGGTAATGGCACCCACCGTGGGGCAGCTCACAAGCGTGGTGATCAATGCTCGTTCTCTGTATGAGAGGCCTGCTGTGGGACAGTTACAGGCTGGTGTTATTAACAGCTTCGGTAATGGCGCCCCACCGTGAGGCAGCTCACAAGCGTGGTGATCAATGCTCGTTCTCTGTATGAGAGGCCTGCAGTGGGACAGTTACAGGCTGGTGTTATTAACAGCTTCGGTAATGGCGCCCCACCGTGGGGCAGCTCACACGTTGGTGATCAATATTTGTCTAGGTGAAAGACCTGTATTTGCATACGACGAATTAAAATTCTTATCAACGTTTAAGTAACTTATTCATTTATACATATCAGTTTTCCCTCGAAATTATCTAAATATGCAAGAATTAACACTGAAACTAGTTGTTTAAATTGAAAATCCCATGTTTTTATAAATATATGTACCTAAGTATTTTTAATTATTTTCTATCGAAAAGCAAGTTTTTAGAGTTCCGCATCATTTTTACAAATATTTAGGAGATGGTTTCAAGAATTTTGATCACTTAATAAAATTCGATTTGCTACTGATTTTAATGAGATTATTATTTGGTATTGATGTGATCTCTGCCTACCTCCAAGGGAAAGAGGCGTGACGTTTATGTGTGTATGTATTAATTGGTAGATGACCGTTTAAAACTGCATAAATCTATTTTTCTGTCTGTTGCTAATAACTCTTGCTATTGAAAACTAACTTCAAATAATAAAATCGAGGTAGGTTTTCAGTTCTACGTATAGATTGGTGTGCACGAGGTGCAGGTTCGATACCAGCGTCGGCGAATTGACCAGTATGACTTTTACAAAGTACTACTAGCAGTTGCCCGCGACTTCGCTCTCGCGAAATCGTTTATAGTTGCAAAAACATTATCCTCCTCTGAATTACTCAGTAAGCTGACACCCTCGGTAACGTTTAAAATGCTAGATAAATTTTGGTATGAAGTAAGCCTTACTTCATACCAAAATTTATCTAGCATTTTAAACGTGAAAGAAATGAAATGAAATCATTTATTCTGTAAGTAGGATAATTATATGAGAAAAAATGTCGAAACAGACTCACTGTCTGTCTCTTTCAAACTCCAAACAACTGTTGTCAATCGAGTGTGAGTGTATAAACAAATGCAGAGTATTTACTGGACTGGCCTTTTGAGAAAAAAACATCCATCCATCCATTAATACTTACAAACTTTCGCTTTTTTAATATTAGTAGGATTAAGCGTGGTGACGACAGACACGATACATTAAACACCCCGTCGTTTTTGCGAGGAAGTTAAAAAATCAACAAAGAAATACGGAACTCTAATAGATAACTTAAATTAAATATTACTTGCTCACTATGAACAAGTTTGCGCTATCTAACCACATTTAATTGTATATAAAGAAATCCACTTCTCTATTATTTGTAGTTTGATCGCAGTGTAATAATAATTATCAATCATCATGAATTCATTCCGAATTGTTTTCTCTCTATTTGTCATTTTCATAATGGTGCAGACAATTTCTGGTAAGTTGATTTTTTTTATTTGACGATATATGTATATGTTACAGTCATAGTGATTAATAAGCTATTATACATAATGACTAGTCATTATGGATAATAGCTAAATTCACTAGACAATGTAATAAATTAATCACATTATCTAGTTATTATTCATAATATCGTGTCAAAGTTAGCCAAAGTAATAATACGGTCTTTATCTTAGGTTCACCCATGTGTTACGTTCCATTGATTAATCGTCACTCGGTTGACATGTAGTCATGTCACGTCACTCGTTTGACAGTTGAGCTTGTGTTTTTGTCTATGAGCTAACGGGCGGTCATTCGAATATCGGCGCTAAGCGTGGCAGTGTGACATCTGTACTAAATAATAAAAGTTTGTGTTCCATCAATTCCCGTCTTTTGTTGAAGATTCCCCTGAGCTGTGTTTCACATGTTTGATCGAACAACGTTTGATATAATATTACTCAATCGAACAACATTTAAGAAAATCATCACTTTGTATAATGTCGTTTGACATAATTTTCAGTTCGTCGAATATTTATTTGCTATATCAACATTTGCGCTAATGATCAAAAGGTATAATGTTCATTTGATATCCACACTCCTGCCTAAAAAAAAACCTAACCTAACCTAAATTAGGTGAGGTTAGGTTTTTTTTTTATAATATCTATGTTTATTGAGGTGAAAATATTATCTTATGTTATTTTAAGTGTTAAAATAATCTTTCTGATATGTATGCTTAAGGAAAATTGAAATACAAATTTATTCTTAAACGAATATCTACTTGTTTTATCACTTTATCTAATTCTTTGAAGATATTATGTATAATAGCTAGTTAATGTGATTAATTTTGTGTGAATTATCACTTTATCCAAATTGAGTAGATATTATTCATAATGACTAGTCATTATGTATAATATCTAGATTAATTACTTTGGCTGTAACATATATTCAGCCTGTTCCAATATAAACAAAGTTTTCTAAACAGCTGACCAATTGAATCTGCTGACAACTATGATTACGATCACGGCTAGGATAGCCCCACTAGTTTCGGACCCAACCAGTGTCCTTAATCATAAGCTGACGGGGCGGCAGGGTTGCGAGTCGAACTGGTTAAGTTAAGGTCGAGTTCAGGACTCCGGTAAGGTTCCGAAACTAGTCGGGCTATCCCGAAAATACGCTTGAGTAAAAGTTACTATAAAACTAAATAAATCTAATCTTGACGCGCCTGTTGGTCTAGTGGTTAGTGACTCTGACTGCTAAACCAAAAGTCGTGGGTTCGATTCCCACCCAGGACAAATGTGATGTGTAATGAGCACGAGAAATATATAAGTATGTTTACCTGCTGTCTGATTACCATAACACAAGCTCTGCTTAGCTTGGGATCAGATAGCCGCGAATATAATTGTCCCAAGATATTTATTATTTTTTTATTTGTTATTGTTCCCAGCACACTGCGAAGGTGACCATCACGCCATGCATACTCTTTGCAGTAACTTCTGTACGAATAACTGTGACAGCACCATGATGTGTACGATGGAGTGCGAGCCAGGCCGGTGTAGCTGCAAACCAGGGTACTTCTACGATAATGACCAGATGGCATGCGTCGCCGAAGAGGATTGCAGTAAGTACTAACATTATAACATCAATTAACAATTTATAAAACCCCCGATTTTTAACCCCCATCCCAGTATATTTGCCGACATTCGGTAATCTCCCCTTTTCGTGTGGTGTCCGGATATAAAGAATAGCACCACCCCATATCCTCCACTGGGTGTCGTAAAAGGCGACTAATGGACCTTAAGGCCCAGTGCACTGTACCAAGCACCTAGGGTCACCCGAATGGTGGCGGGTAAACAACCAACAATCGCATTCCCAAAGAGGGTTAGTGTCAGGCAGGCGGCCGACTATAAAACCATAGCCAAAACTTTAAGCAACACGTCTAGAAGACGTGTTGCGCCGACCCCAAATCATAATAATTGGGATAAGGGCAGGGGAATGATGATTCAGTAATCTCCCCACTTTCACCGCCCACAACTTTAAAACGGCTCAACCGATTTTCATCAAACATGTCTAAGAACACTCGCACATAAGTCACCTTTAATACAAATAAAACTAAATTGAAATCACTGCATCCGTTCGGGAGTTATGATGCCACAGACAGACAGACACGTCAAACTACAATAACACCCCTCTTTTTTGCGTCGGGGGTTAAAAATAAAAGATTTTTTTAGGTTAGAAATCTGTCGTGATGGCCTTTCGGTTCTATGTATGGATTTGTGTGCACGATGTACAAATTTCATCCCCAGAGCAGACAACAATGTGACCTTTTCAAATTTATATGTACTTTCTTAATTATTCTAAGACACTACTGATAAACGGTGCCCGTGCAGGAAAACATTGTGAGAAACCCTGCGGTTCTATGTATGGATTTTTGTGCACGAGATTCAAATTTATATGTAGCTATTCTGTAACCCGCATTAAGATTTTGACACAACGCGGAAATCGCTATTCTTTATAAAATGACAGCTATCCTTCTTTCACGATTGAAGCGCTTCCTATGGGCCAGTTAATAATAAATAATAATAAATATCTTGGGACGTAATCCACACACGGCCATCTGATCCCAAGCTAAGCAGAGCTTGTGTTATGGTAATCAGACAGCTGATAGACATACTTATATATTTCTAAATATATACATATTATAGATAAATCACACCCAGACACAGAACAAACGATCGTGCTCATCACACAAACATTTGTCCTGGGTGGGAATCGAACCCACGACCTCCGGCTTAGCAGTCAGGGTTACTAACCACTAGACCAACAGGCCCGTCAAAGTACTTACATAAAGAGGCTGCAAGATGAAAGAAATTAGTTTCGGAAATTAGGACGCTTACTAATATCTAGATTATCTAGTGACCGTGTACAGCTAAATCAATAATTTACATAATATTTCTTTTCTTTTTTGCAGGTAACCGTCAAATGTAGCCACGTCAAAAATAAATAAGAGGGAGCGCTGCAGTGGCGACACCTATTCAAACTAAAGTCCAAAGTCATTTCTAGATTTTTGAGTCCTTTTTTCATAGTTTCAGAAATGTTATTAGTCAATTAATTAAGTATTTAAGAACTCTGTAGTCTTTACATGCTAACGATGCTAATGCTGGTTTACCAATTGTAAATAGTTGCGTTCTAGCATTCTATTCTATCGGAATGATGGCGTGCTACTGTCTAATTAGTTTCGCCGTTTCTTTTCTACAGCTTATTTATGAGTAGTAAGTGAGTGTGGGCGAATCTGGATGCTACTTGGCAGCTCAACTTAAATAAATATCTTTTAAATATCAAATCGAAAGATATTTGTGTAAAATGTTACGCACCATGCTAGCCCGCAATTAGAACTTTCTTGTCAATAAATAATAAAGTCTTTAGTGAATGTACTCTATGCGTTTCCTTCACTTGTTCAAAGGTTCTTACTTACCAGCATGCGTTTAAGGTACGAGTAATCGTAGTATGATCCACAAAATGTTACATCGAATTAGAATAGAAAAAAATCGAATATAAATAAATATTCCACAACTTTCACACAACGCCGTCTAGTCTCAAACTAAGCAGAGCTTGAATTATGAGTACTAGACAACTGATAAACATACTTATATACTTCTAAATACATTTATACTTTTAACTTTAGACAAATTACAACCAGACACAGAACAAATGGTCGTGCTCATGACACAAACGTTTGTCGTGAGTGGGGATCGAACCCACAACCTCTGGTGTAGCAGTCAGGGTCACTAACCAGTAGACCAACAGGCTAGTCTAATATGTCAGAATGACATTCCATTTCGACAAGTGTCGTGACTTTGAATTGTCGATCCAATACATAAGAACGATTCGACGTGCTACAAGGATCTTTTGGCACGTGGATGACGTTAAAATGAGGGCGTTGGTGTGCATATTCGTTTGAAGAATACACTTCAGTTTAGTTTATTCTGTGAAAAGTGAGTTTGTCATATGACGAAATTAGTTCCGATTTCGTGTCCCTTCGTCCAGCATACTCACCATGGAATCCTGATATTTCATGAATGTCAAAAAACTGTTCTGAAATAGTGCTAAATAGTGCCCAAAGGAAAAAAATAGTGCTCTTGTACTTGCGAAGTTATAGCCATAGTTCGATGAGTATGCTGGACGAAGGTTTCGCCCAGCATACTCACCTCCGTCCGGAGAATCTGTATACGCTTCAAACATAATTCATACTTCAAAAAATAGTTCCCAAATAGTGCCAAACGGTGCCCAAAAAGAAAAAACAGTGCTCGAATAACTTCGGAGTTATAGGCTTCGTTCAGTGAGTATGCTGGGCGTAGGTTCTACGCCCAGCATACTCACCTCAGTGCGCGAATATCGAACGAGCTATAGGTATAATTTACGTCTCAAAAAATTGTGCTTGAAATAGTGCCCAATATCAGTCCAATTTTGGCTTGACTTTTGACTTAGAAAACCATTAAATTTTAATGTAAACTTCTACATACTAACGTAAAATGGGGTACAGTCGTCGACACATGTTTTTGGACAAAAATATTAAACTTTCTAATTGTAGACTTCATGTTATTGGAAATAATTATGGTATTTTCTCACATGTCAAAAAGTTTCGATTAAATGCATTATTATATATTTTATAAATAATAATAAATGAATGAAACTTTAAGCGTAAATGAAGTCTATTACTTCATTGCATTGTGTGTTTGTCTGAATAAAAACAGTCATTTGCAGCCAATAAATAATCATATTATTATAAAGTATTATTAAAATAATGTGTAATTAATAATATTGCGATTCTAAAGTAAATACTCCCTTACATAGACAATTAATAATTTACACAAGACAAAAATTGTTAGAAAGAAAGTTAATAATATTGTATTCGACTGTACTCAATGTAATGTATGTAGAAGTTTACAATCAAATTTAATGGTTTTCTAGGTCAAAAGTCAAGCAAAAATTGGACTGATATTGGGCACTATTTCAAGCACAATTTTTTGAAACGTAAATTGTACCTATAGCTCGTTCGATATTCGCGCACTGAGGTGAGTATGCTGGGCGTAGAACCTACGCCCAGCATACTCACTGAACGAAGCCTATAACTCCGAAGTTATTCGAGCACTGTTTTTTCTTTTTGGGCACCGTTTGGCACTATTTGGGAACTATTTTTTGAAGTATGAATTATGTTTGAAGCGTATACAGATTCTCCGGACGGAGGTGAGTATGCTGGGCGAAACCTTCGTCCAGCATACTCATCGAACTATGGCTATAACTTCGCAAGTACAAGAGCACTATTTTTTTCCTTTGGGCACTATTTAGCACTATTTCAGAACAGTTTTTTGACATTCATGAAATATCAGGATTCCATGGTGAGTATGCTGGACGAAGGGACACCCGATTTCAGCCACGGGCCAAAAGATCCTTGTAGGACTTTACCTGAAAAATTTAACTTTACACAAGCCCAGTTTTGTTGGACAAGCGATAATCGCAAACCTATTTGTCAAAGTCACATAATACCTAGACTTGAAAGAGATAAAGGTTCATTAGAATAAAACACGTTTTAGTATTGTTGATTAATGGAATTTATTAATTAAGTCTAGTTGATAAGATACCGACATTTTAAATTGTGTAGCAATTAAACCCAGCGCTCAAGCTAACTATATACAATTGTTAAAAAATAAGTATCTAGGAAAGTAATCGTTTAAAAAATAAGTATCCAGGAAAGAAATAGTTTGAAAAAATCGAGAATTTTTTTGCGACACCTGTTTGTTAGCATCATTCCCTTGCCCTTATCCCAATTATTATTTGGATTCGGCGCAGCATGTCTTCTTCTTTCACACGTTCGTAACGTCATCTCGTAATTCACATTTTTTGCAGCCATATCATCTTTCACACAATCCATCCATCGTTTCTTTGGTCTTTCTCTTCCTCTATATCCATCCACAAAATGATATAGCTGCAAGGATCTTTCGTTACGTGGCCGAAATCGGAACTAATAACGTCACATTTTATATGCAAAACCATCGCTTTGGACAATGTTAGGTTCAGTCTTGTTGCGAATATGCACACCAGCGCCCTCATGTTAATTTTATCCATGTGCCAAATGATCCTTGCAGCTCTTGGCAGTAAAAAAAGGCTTACAATAGTAATTTACCGACATTTTTACGTCATTAAAATGGAAATATTTACGGAGATTATAGACTGGAAGGGAATTTTATATATTAACACCAATATTATATATTATGTTTATATTTTTCAAAGCTAAAAATTTGAAGCAGATTCCGTTACACGCAACACTTTGAGTTGCTATCATTTCTAAAACAGATTCTAAATGTAGGAAATCCTAATAAGCGTATATACTTAATAAAAGACTAGACGTTTGTTGTTATAGCTGTTTTATCTTTCGAGTCATGCCCGTGTTGCCGTTTCATATGCCGGCGCCACGAGTCTTTCGACTTAAACTTACACCCGCAAAAGTCACAAGCGAACGACCGGACATCTTGGTGCGTATTCGCATGGCGTTTCTGATCGCTTTTAGTAAAAAACCTCATTGAACACAAGGTACAAGGATAATTCCTCTCCCTAATATGAACAGACCGAATATGAATTTTGAGGTTAGTCGGGTTCGAAAAAGTTTTATCACACTCTTTGCAATTGGATACTTGCCTTTTCATCCCGTGGACCTGTATCTTATGTTCCTGTAACAGGTACGTGTATCGGAACGTTTCGTTGCACAGATTACAATAACGTTTCGAATTATAATGGTTATGAACTTGTCGTAAATGTTTGAATTTTGACGTGTTAGTTACGAAAATGGCGGGACATATTGGGCATTTCTTTTCTTTGTGCATAGATTGAACGTGTGTGCGTAAACTTAAACGATTTATGAAGGAGAGCCCGCATATTTCGCATACGTTATATTTGTAATGCGAGTGCATGTGAATACCTAATCGCAAATAACTATTGAACCTTAAATCACATAAAACACATTTGAAACCATCTTGTAACCTGAATGGAATTAAGAAATGCTGGCTCCCCTGAAAAGAAACTCCATGTTTACTATTCAAATGAGCCATTAACTCGGTTAAATCTGTACAATTCGTTTGACAATTTGTACATTTTAGGTTCGAAATTTCGGCATTTTTATACGAGAGCCCTCTTAATCTTTGCACTTTTGATATTTTTTCTGAATCACAGTGAATTATATAATGCTTTCTTAGTTCATTTATTTCTGGGAACGATTTAATACAAAGACTACAGCCATATTTGTTTTGTAAGGACCGAAATAAGCATATATTTGAATGTTTAACAAGTTTCAGCGTGTTTTCTCGAGTTTGCACTAATTTTTCTTGAGATTCTGTGGTGTCTAGAAGTTTTATTTTCTTCAGAGCTTTCGGCTTTAGTTTAGCTGAAAAACATAATTTAACTTGTCAATATAACTGAACACGATTGTTAAATACTTTTTTGGCAAAGCAGTCTCGTATTTAAAAAATAATAGTATGTATGAGTTTATTATTCTTGATGGCAATTCTAGACTGTCTCATTGATCTAGTGGCCGCAAGCCGGCCGTGCACAATGTCTTAACTACAAATAGAGGGTCGAGGAGATAGTAGAAGTATTATTATAGCTCACGGCATATTATAATGACCAATAATGAAAGCGATAAAACATCTGATAAACTACAAGTTTATTCTTAAATCTCCACCCATGTTTGTGTCAGTTATAGCTGCAAAAACATTACCCCACTCTGACGCAGTCGGTTAAAAAGTTACCTATATGTTAAATCAGAGAATCAGCTACCTCCATACCAAATTCGATCAAAATTAGTCGAGCCGTTTGAGCGTGGAGAGGTAACAAACATACAAACACACAAATTTCGTCTTCATATTTTTTTTGCAGCCTGTAGTATCCCACGGCTGGGCAAAGGCTTCCCCCAAGTCCTTCCACGATTCGTTTATAACATGAGTGTGATATAATTTAATAACATACCTTTTTTACTTGGCTTCCTTTTCCTTGACATGTTTTTTGGTTGTATTTCACAGTCATCAGTTTTTGTCTTATCTCTGATAAGATTCTCACGTTTTCTCGGCTCCAATTGTATTACAAATGTTTGTCCTGGAAGAATAGACATAGGCATATAGTTGGTATCGTGGAAGGTGTCATAGGAACCCCCCTTTTTTAGTATTAAGGTGGGGGAAAACTCATGGACACCCACCTCCTCGGGGGGGGAAGTGGGTAAAGTCAGACTCTTACTGACTAAACCTGAACCGCCGTGCAACGTCTCACGCGTTTGGCCGGTGCGCGGCAATGCATAGCAATTCCTTACGCATCGACCTAAAATAATAATAATAACGTTCAGACCGTTTTAGGTCACGACGGTTAGTGTTACTATAACACCAGCCAGCTATGCGGGACATATTATAGTGCACAAGCGTGTGCGCAAACACCGGTGCATTCTCTGTTCCTTTACTCTCATAGCCCGATGGGACGGCAACAATCCGACACGACCGGAGACAGATCAAGTGCAGGACCCGCATTTTTATATGCCTTCCGAAACACAGAAGCTGTGATATTTATTTCTTAAACGCACACAACATTCGAAAAGTCGGTGCGTGCCGTGGGGATCGAACTCAAGACCTCTGACTTAGCAGTCCTACGGTCATACCACTAGGCTATCACAGCTTCAACTATAATAATGCTATATCAGACTATACACTGCAAGGTACAAGTTCTCTAGCTTACCTTGAAAAGAGCTGTCTTCTGTACTATCCCATACGAAACTGTCGCTGACATGATCATCAAAGTCATCTGGTTCATCTTCAATTCTAGCTTGAATTATAGGATCTGAAAAATATATTAAATAAATAAACCAACCTATACAAGTCTCACCGCTGGGCACAGGCATCGTCCCATACAGAAAAGGTTTGAGCATTGATCACCACGCTAGCTCACTGCAGATTGGCGACTGCATTGTCGTGCCACTGGCGGTATCGTCATGTGTCGGGTTGTGCAGCTCCCTTAAAAATGGATGAGCTGCATGAGCTATTCGGGGCTTGCGTGCCGCCTGTTGGCACAGGCTTCCTCAGATCGATCTGGCTCTTTCATCTATAGGCCAGTCCAGAAAAGACTGCATTTGTTTACTCGATATGAAAAGACTACATTTTCTGAAGTTTAAAAGAGGCGATGACCCCTGTTTGTTTCGACGTTTCTTCTCCGGGTAGCCAGTTAGGAAATGTCGATTCCAACGAGTTTATATTTTTAAAGAATGACAAATTCAAATTCAAATCATAAAGAGATAAAATTTATCCTATTTGCAGAATAAATTATTTTAATTTGACAGATTCCAATCCAGGTGTTGTGGGTATGTTGTGTGACAACATTACTTAATACAATATAATTATGTAAGTTTACTTTAAGTTTTTTAATACTTTAAATAAAAATGTTATAGTTCATACCTGTTTTGAAATCACTGTTTAAATCTGTAAGTTTCTGCGTAATAGCTTCTTGGGCTCTCATGACTTGTTCCTTGAAAGCTGCTGCATCACGGAGCCTGGAGACACAGTCCTCGCAGATCAGACGTCTTTCAACATCTGTAGTGGATATCTAAAGGGTAGAAAGGTTTGGTAGCTTTTTTAATACATAAAAATATAGGAATGTATGGAAGAAGAAGACATGCTGCGCCAACCCCAAGTAAAAATTGGGAAAGGTCAGAGGAATGATGATGATGATGATGAAAATTATAGTGTGATAATTAGAGAATACTAGGTGTATGATAACGGTTAACTCATGTGCATGATTAAGGAGTCCAGTTGTGTCCGAAACTAGTCAGGCTATCCCGATAAATATGTGTGAGAGATATACAATTATGTATGTATAGCATTTGATAACTGTACTTTTAGCATAAAGTTAAGACTGTAGTAATAGTCATAAAAAGAATAAATAAATAATTATAAATTTAATGTAAAAACTATCGTAACTTTAAATAAATTACCTCAAAGTATAGCTATATTCTAGAGAATTAAGACAAAATAATAGAGAAATTTTATACAAAAAAAATAGAATGTAAATTTTATTATTCTGTTTAATATTTAATTTTAGTTGTAAACATAACAATGCTAATTATATACTCTCCAATGAAACTTTTTTTTTCAAAATATTTATGTGGCTGTGTGTGTGAATATAATCTGTAAGTTTAATTCAAGTGCTCCCACCGAATAAACCGAATGTAAAATTTAATTAAAAAGTAGTAAATTTGGAAATAAATTTAATATTACTTATATCTGATAGAAAAGAAGATTTCTAGCTAAAACAAGATAAGCTATCTTATTCTTAGGTCTTATTAAATATAAGTTGTTGGAACTATTTAATTATTTTGAAATCACTCTAGTTTCCCAGATAATTTATAATTTACACTTGTTTTAATTCATATTTCTAATTTCGATATACCTAGTGTTATATTTTACGGACACGATAAACACAAACCTTAGCTACTCGAGTGCAAACCAACGCACAAATCAAACTAAACAACTATGTGTACAATAAAATAAATAAAAAACATAATAAAGGTTTTACTTACAGTAATATTAAAAATATTCGTCAACATATCGCCATAGTTTTCAGGTTTTGAACCCCTATAATACACGTTTGCCAAATCCTTGTAACATTCTTCGGATAAACAACATCGACAATAATGTTTTTCTTTCATTTTTAATTAATGATTTACGAAAACAAACAAATAAATACAGATTTTACCGATGACACCGGTAGAATATCTACCAAAAACTACTATTCTCTTAATGTCAGTTCTAGTAGTTGCCAATTCATAAACTATAAAATATTGATTATTACATTTTATCGTAAATGTTTACGAGGAAGGAAGGTTTAACTGTTTATTATGCTGTTGAAGTATTATTGTTTTTATATCATCTTATTTTACTGTCGTGTAGGCGTAAAGCGATTGCGGTAATAATACCTAATTTAAACGTGTAATTGTCTTTGTAAAGCTAACACTGGTATATTTTATGCCATAAGCTATAAATAAGAAATTAAAATTTTACAATAGCGTCATATAAAACACCTCATACTCAGGATGCTTTTTTGTTTTTCGGGGTGAAACGCTAATGACTTCAACCCAGGCTGAGGGCACGGCATGGGGAAATATCGTACTTTCACTGTTTAAAAACACCCCGGCCCTCTTCTACTAAGCCAGAGTCACGGGATCGCTCGCGCATGCTCTGCGTGACTCTAGCTGGAGAATTAAGTTACTGATTAAATTAAAAATATAAAATAACATTTAACATTATATAATTTATTTATAATGTATAGAAAACAAAAACAAGCAAGTTACATTAATTTTGTGTTTAACAGCGATAAACTGTAATACTTACACAGACATAAGAGCGTACCACTACCTCTTATAATTATTACTGTAGTCAAACTCAAAAATATTTTTTATAATAACTTTCGTGAGAATGATTCATATTTAAGAGATATATATATAACGGTTTATATACTCACGCTTATTTATCGGGAATTCGGGATAGCCCCGTAGGATAGCCCGACTATTGGTTTCTCTGTCTACGCTTTCTTTACTTATAGTCTGTGGTTAAGTAATGTCTTGTCAATATTGTTTTTTTTTTGTAAACAATATTTTCATGAGCTCGCTGGCCTAGCAAAAAGTAAATAAAAACTCTTTTTCTCAATAAAACGACTTTTTAAAATAGTTTTGTAACAAACCCGATACATTTTAACGTTATTAACAATGGATGCAAATGTAATTAGCGATGTAGAAATAATACAAACTATTTTTTGCCGATGCTGTTTGAAAAGTGGTTGTTATAAAAATATTTCAACTGAATATTATTATGCTGGGGAAAGAGAAAAGTACGATGACATGCTTAAAGAAACGTTTGATATTCAGGTAAATTATTTTTCTTAATACGAGCTGAAATCCACGCTTCCCCGTAGTGATTTTAACGTACCTATAATAATATAATATGTTTAATTTTTTTACATAATCGCATGAAAGAAAAATTACAGACCTAGTGCTTTGTAACAACTTAAATAATTATAAGTAATTTTGTATTTTAATAATTGTAACTGAAGTTCAACGAACTTATATATCATTTTTTTAATAATTATATGGTTCTAAATGTTTTAGGCATGTGAGTTAGTTTTAAAAGTTAACGCGTTTTGATCTAGCCGCTACTTAGGATGATTGCGCAGACAGATTGTCAAAATTTATTTTTATTAAATATTTTTAATTTTTATAAACAGGTTTTATTAAAACTTCCAGCCTGAGTGCCCAATGTCTAGTAAAAAAAAAACTATTGATTTAAAAAACTAAATTGCTTTTTTTTTAGTTTCCTAGCAATGAAATGGAGCCAGTTAACAACCTTATTTGTGAAGAATGTATCACAAGGTTACGAGATGCAAACTCATTTAAAAATATGGTGGTACAGAACGAAGAAAATTATCTGAACATTATTGACAGGATTAAATATAACAGTGGAAAAGGTAATGTAAAATAATAATTTAGGTATTACTACATATTAAAAATTATTTTCCCACTGCTAGGCAAAAGCCTCCATCACTTTATTCCATTGTTCTCATTCTATGGGCAAAAACAAACAAATGGGCAATTAAAAAAAACCATACTTCATGGCCCTTGCCATAGGTAGATGTAGTTGCTCCACCACTTTTAGCTGGTTAGAGTCTGGCATGCTGCACTGTTGACCCTCCATGGAGGATACCTCATAAGGATTTCCACTTTGACATAAAAAAAAAGCCAAAACAAGATCTGTATGTAAGTGTTTCTTACATACAGATCTCGTTTTGGCTTTTTTATCATTTTAAAGCTATTGCATAGCTTCTATCGCGAGCCTTGAGCGTGGAGACCGAATCCAGAAATTCCGTCACTCCGACCGGCACAGCGGTGATTCTTTTTTGTTTTGCCATCTATCGATGAATAGCAGAACTTTTAATGACTTTCTGAAATATCACGCTTGTCTCTTTAGTTCCGCATTTTGCCTCTAGGTGGCATTAATGTTCTAATAATTCCATAAGTTGATAAAAAATGCTATGCAATAACTATACCGCGGCATTCTCAGAGTGCCACACGTCTTTTTTTTTAAGCCAGTCCCGCACTAAGGAATTTAATCCTTATATCGCAGGTGGTTTCGAGACACTTAATTCCCATCACAAAATTATATCCGACAATTAAATCGACAAGCCTGTTGGTCTAGTGGTTAGTGACCCTGACTGCTATACCGTAGGTCGAGGGTTCGATTCCCACCCAGGACAAATGTTTGTGTGTTGAGCACGATTATTTGTTCTGTGTCCGAGTGTAATTTATCTATAGTATGTACGTATTTAGAAATATTTAAGTATGTTTATTTATTACACAAGCTACTAAGTATGCTTAACTTGAGACTAGATGGTGTTGTGAGAATGTTGAGAAATATTTAAATATTTATATTCTTAATAATTATGGCATTGTTTTTAGACCCAAAACTGATGGATGATGAAGTAAAGATAGAGGATATCAAATGTGAGTCTCCAGTGATGGAACAAGCTGAAGACAGCTATGATGATGATGGTGAGATAACATTCATTTTTAGGCTGTGCCCCCATTGGGCAGACTATTAGCAGCCAACTCATCCAACGCTATTTTTAATGAACCCAAGAACATACAAATAATAATAAAAATATTCCTGGGCATATTTCCCGCTATTGACGGAGATGACGACATATGTTTTGACGCTTTAGTACTTATAAGTTTAGTTTTAAATGTAGATATTTTTTGTTTAGTATAGTGTTTGTCTGGCATTAGAAAAAGTAATAAAAATAGTGTATTTTATTCATTTCAGAGATTCTAGCAAATATCAAAATGGAGATCACTCAAAGCGACGCCATATTGAATTCAGAGGCGGGAAAAAAGTTTGCATACAAAAAGAAGACTAAATTAAAAAAGTGTAAAATAAATTTGGATAAAGGTGAGATAGTAATTATTTAGTGTTTTTGCTTGCTCGTAGATGTTTAAGCTACTAGCAACCCGTCTAACCTTTGCTAGGGCAGAAAATAATCAGCTGATGTAAATTTTGAATTGTCATCGTATTTGTCGTAACAGGCAGAATGATAGATAGTAAGCAGACAACAGTTGTTTTCACGAGTAACTTATATCTGTTCTTGTATATTATATATTAAACAATACGCGTTGTTTAATGTAACATGTTACCCCATAATACTGACAAACAGTACGTAAAAAAAATAACTGACTGTTATTTAGTAAATATATTGTGAACTGTTTTTTTTTTAAGGAACCGGAAGAACAGATATCGCGTTTGACCTGTTAAAGCTGAACTCAAATTGTCATTATTTATGGAATCATGTATATGTTGTCTACAGGTATAAAATCACAAAAGGATTGGTCAAAAATACTCGAGAGACGCGGCAATGGTCCAATTCTTAGAGAGAATTCTTTGAAACTCCTTGCTAACTCCAGTATTTTCGTCTTCCAATGGAATAAGAGTCGTTTCCGATGCTTTTGCTGCAAAGAACCTTTCTGCGACGTCGACGCCCTCCGGGAACATACCAAAACACACAATTTGAAAACAATCGAAAAAAAAATTATAGACCAACAAAATCGATTAGTAAAGGTCGAAATCTCGATTCTAAATTGTAAACTGTGCAACCAAAGTATCGATAACTTAAACTTATTAAGAACGCATCTAATAGACAAACATAATTTGAATTTCGAACTCGAGGAAGACTTGTTAGTACCTTTCAAAATTGGCGGGGAATTGTCTTGTCAGCTGTGTAAAGAAAAATTTACAGTTTTTCGACTTTTGAACATACATATGAATAAACATTTTAGGAAACAAGTCTGTCATATTTGTGGAGCTGGATTCTCAAATTTAGTATTTTTAAATTTACATAAAACGAGGTCGCATAAACCTTTGAAGTGTAGGCAGTGTGAAGTTACCTTTAACAATAAATCTGATAAAAAAAATCACGAAATTAATGTCCATGGTATAAAATTCGAAAGAAAACTACGATTCCCGTGCCCGTATTGCTCGGAACGATTTTTCCAAGAAAATTTCCGAGTTTTACATCTAGTTGAAAAACATGGTTTGAAAAAACCTGAACATAAATGTAATATTTGTTGTAAAGTATTTATTACTAAGAGCCTGTGCAATAATCATTTGAGAAACGTTCATTTAAAGGAAAAATCTCATGAATGTGACATTTGTCATAACCTATTTTATACTAAATCTGACGTTTCGCGCCATAAAATCACGCATAGCGGGGAAAAAAAGTTTTCTTGCGTTATGTGTAATAATCCATTTGCCAGTAAGGATTCTTTAAGAAGACATATGAAGAGAACTCATGGGGTGAATTAAATAAAGACAACGATTTCTTGTTTCATTTACTTATTAATAACTTATATTAGTGACCTGCCCCAGCTACACGGTGGTGTAATACTGATGTATTATACATGTTTATAGACCTTCCTTTTAAACGAGTGGCCAGTGCAGCGCTTTCTCAGACGTATAATCAGAAGGCGCCCAAACTTTCAATAAATCACGTAACTTCTTTATTCGCGATTACCTGAAAATAACCAGACAATATTTAGTGGATCAGATATTCAACTGTAAACGGATAATGGCTGTGAATCTCTTTAAAAATAATTTCTATAATCTTAGTATTATCTTAGGCAGGTACTATGACCACCCATAGGTGCGTTTTAAGTTTTATAAGTCAGTGTGACTTTTTATAGTGCTACAAGGATATTTTGTCATGTGGCCTAATTCGGAACTAATGCTGTCATATGGAAAACTGTCACTTTTGCCAGACAGTTGAGTTAGTTCTTGTTGCGAATATGCACACCAACGCCCTCACGATAATGTCATCCACGTGCCAAAAGATCCGTAGCTCGTATAAATGGATATAAAAAAAATATTTTGATATGATATTTTACTTACTGCAATTTTCTCTGGTTACACACCCGTTCTTAGGGCCATCGTACAAGTATCCTGGCTTGCAACTACACCCTATTTCACAGTCGAGGGTACAAGCAACATTTTTTACGCAGCTTTGGAAACAGTAGTTAGTGCAATCCGACTGCATAGCGTTCCTGTCACCCATACACTGAGCTGCAAACAATAAAATATAAACTTACTGCCCGCGACTTATGTCGGTTATAACTGTGTCAAAGGTGAGTTGTTTTTATCACTCCCTTTTGACATAGACGGTTAAAAAGTATGTACAATAGCACAGTGCAATGTACATAATATGTCTAATAGTACAGTAGCCTATGTGTTAATAAAAAGTGTCAACTAACTCCATACCAAATATCATTTCAATTGCTCCAGCCATTTGAGCTTGAAAGAGTAACAAACATCTATCCATCAATACTTACAAACTTTCGCGTTTATAATATTAGTAAGACATTTTGTTTATGGTTTTGTTTACAAATTTTTAACTTAGAACTCTATGCAGTAACAATATTTATATAAGTGGCATTTTAAAATGGCTGTTTGTTACATTCCACTTGACTTAAGTAATTTCGATTCGGTCTAGTTCGATAGTACCATTTACTTTTATAGTATCGAACCAAAAACAGAACCAAACCAGTTTCAGGAATAGCGGGGGCAAAAGGGGTTTGGAAATTGCGATCTCTTTTGTAATAATTATCACATAGTTATGTGGTCGTTTGGTTTTCAACTAGAGAGGGCCTTCATCATGGTAGAAAAACAAATAAACTAGCTAATTTAACTAGTAAATACATACAGATCATGCTTTAAAGTCAGGGCCCGTAAACACCAGACTCACAGGCCATTTAACATAAAATTGAATAAAAACAATCCTTACAGTCAAACAGGCTGAATCCTCATAACCTCCGTCTAATAAAAAAACAATCAACTTACCAGAAATTGTCTGCACAAACATGAAAATGGCGAATAGAGATAAAATAATTCTGAATGAATTCATGATTGACAAATTAGATTGCGTTAAAACAGCAAACTGCAAATTATTTATGATAGATAATGGTTTCGCTGTTAGTCTTATATACAGGCAGATAGTGTAAACTTGTTTACTATGCAAATAGTTTTATTTGACCCGCCAATCTAAGTTCCGTATTATTATTTTTTGTTGATTTTAAAATGACGTAAGTACTTAATCAAGGTGACTTTTGTTTTCGTCTGACGATAAATATTCAAGGAAAATGATTTCGAAGAAATATTTTGAGAGAGGAATTAATTATACGGATAACTAACCTCGTTTTTCGTAAAGAGGAACGTGAAATTTATCTGATGACTTATAAAGGGACGCACAAGTTGGCGGTTTTTTGTCGAAATCAAACTATTTTTGGATAATTACTTAACCAGCAATTTATTGAGCAAACAAAATGCATGGCTGCCAAACTAATCAATTAATATTTGCTGACATACACATATAGCTACATACATATACTTTAGAGATATTTCTTACTAGCTGTCGCCTGCGACTTTGATCGTGCGAAAGTCAGTTACTTATAGCTCCAAAAACAGTACCCAGCCGGTTAAAAAGCCTATATATTTATCCAGGGTATCAGCTACCTCCATACGAAATTTCATCCAACATGCTTAACCGTATAAACGTGAAAGAGTAACACATCTATCGCCACAAACTTTCGCGTTTATTATATTAGTAGGATAGTATCTATTCTGTCTTATCTAATATTATTACGATCCGACTAGGTTCGTATAAGTACGCGTAGAGCAAAGGCCTCCCCTAATCCTTCAACATTTTTCTGACCTGCGCCACCTCGAACCAGTCCTCGCGGTGTATGTAACGTAGTAATGATTTGTAATTACCTAGCATCCTAAAACTAGGGTTTAATATCCTTAAATGCAATAGACAACCCTAAAAACATTCATTGATAAAAGGAGGTAAATAAATGATAAAACCTTTTTCGTTTACTCACCGATATAACAGAGAATTAACAAGTAAATTGTAGAAAAAGTAAAGTGATATGCCAGGATCGTAGCAAATGGAAAGGTGTGATCTTTGCCTACCCCCAAGGGAAAGAGGCGTGACATTTATGTATGTATTGTAGAAAAAAACCCGTCCATTAA
This sequence comes from Chrysodeixis includens, assembly GCA_941860345.1. Lineage (NCBI taxonomy): Eukaryota > Metazoa > Arthropoda > Insecta > Lepidoptera > Noctuidae > Chrysodeixis > Chrysodeixis includens. The sequence goes on along the minus strand of OW796118.1, from coordinate 5,820,745 downwards.
TAAAATTTTGTCATAAGGCATGCGAGCGACCTGGCCCAACTTCGCACGGGTTTAATACTGATGTATTGCACGTATAAACCAACCTCCTGAAACATTCAACCTATTAAATCAAAATAATATCAAAATCCCTTGTGTAGTTTTAAAGATCTAAGTTACATAAATAGGGTCAGACAGACAGCGGGAAGCGACTATGTAGGTATCAATCTGCCTAGTGATAAATATTGAAATTGTCTTTTTACTGTTTTTAATTTTACATAGGATATTGATGGAATTTGATATGAAGTTAGCTGACACCATAGTGTATGCTTAATGAAGGTGAATGGTGTTTGGCAGCTAAAACCAAATTTCACGCGAGCGAAGCCGTAGGAAAGAGCTAGTATTTCATACCAACATATTTTAAGTTGTAAATTAGACATAGACTTATGTCGTAGTACAAATAAATTATTTGAATTCTAATCAGCCTGCGTGTCTGCATATTGCGACTTTTTGGAGTTCAAACGCCTTTTATCTTGGTTAAGTAAATAACTAACAGACACGATGATAAGAATACAACTGTAATTAAAATACTGACGGCGAATATTTAATCACCATTAATATAATGTTTGTGGGTCCCGCGGTGGGCGCCATTAACGACACCAGCCTGGTAATATTCTACTGCAGGCCTCTCATACAGAGAACGAGCATTGATCACCACGCTTGTGAGCTGCCCCACGGTGGGTGCCATTACCGAAGCTGATAATAACACCTGCCTGTAACGGTCCCACTGTATAAGGCCTCTCATACAGAGAACGAGCATTGATCAACACGTGCTTGTGAGCTGCCCCTCGGTGGGCGCCATTACATTTTAATTATAATATTTTGGGCACTTATACTTAGCAATAGACGCCTAATGGAAGGCTAACATAATACAATAAATAAAACTATGTATGAAATTATGAATCAACTTTATTTTACGAAATTTTTGTAAGTGCATTTTGTTGTCAAAAAGTTGCAGAGTTAAAGAAATAAAATAAATGCGCCATTTCAGTGCAGGGGTACCACACGTAAGAAAATGTCGCATTCATAATTGACTAAATATAATCTACAGTGGAGTATACGATTTTAAAATAGAATAATTCTTTGTAAATATGTAATTTTTTTAGTTACATAAGTTTAGTCATAAATGTAGATATTTCTTGTTTTAGTATTGTTTCTGTAAATAAATAAATGTATTATTTACCTTTATATTAAAATTCTTAAAGTTAATGTTTTTGTAAAATACCTAGCGTATAGCAGCTACAACGAGTTTTGTCAACTTTATAAATTACCTAAATACGATATTAACTTCTAAACTACTACATACTAAATTGTGATTGCTACGCTTAAGAAGATCAATAAAAAAGAGAATCACAGACTTTAATTTAAATAATTTGAAGATTTTTCAAATGTCAAAAGTGACAGTAAAATAAGCTGTCAAAATTGACAGTAAAATAAGCGGTAACTTAATTTTTTTATAGTTTTTTTTTTATTGCGTTTTTTTTTTTGTTACATAAGGCGATGGTTTTAGACTTCGCCATTGATGAGTTTCTTGTCGAAGATGTATTCTCCGAGGGCCTGGTGGCGGTCCATGAGCTTCTTAAGTGTGGAGGCCTTGCCGGCGAGGTCGCGTTGTCCCTTGTATTGCTCTTCCAAAAATTCGCCGGTCAGGTAGTCCACAAGCTGTAAAAAAAAAAAATATGCGAATGCTAGACTACAGATTGACTGAATGAAAGAAACATCTTTGCCTTGAGGACATTGACAGCTAGTAATAAGAACTGTCTTTTTAAGTTTTAAGCTGTTTATAGTGTTTATCCATAATAGTTACGTAGCGAGGAATGTGTTACGTAATAAGAAATAGCAAAATCGCCTTATTTACCTAACACAGTGCTACAAGAATCTTAACTATCTCTATCTCTATCCAAGTTTCAAATTTCGAAATTGGTTCAGCTGTTTTATCTTGGACAGGCAACAAACATACACACACAGTCACACACATTCGCCTGTATAATATTGAGTGTTTGCGCGTGTCTGTGTCGATACGTCAGAGGCCTACGATTCGTACTCTGAACATCCTTTGACGGGCCTGTTGGTCTAGTGGTTAGTCGCCCTGACTGCTATACCAGAGGTCGTGGGTTCGATTCCCACCCAGGACAAATGTTTGTGTGATGAGCACGATCATTTGTTCTGTGTCTGGGTGTAATTTATCTCTAATATTTATGTATCTAGAAGTATATAAGTATGTGTATCAGTTGTCTAGTACTCATAACACAAGCTACTAAGTTTGCTTAACTTGAGACTAGATGGCGTTGTGTGAATGTTGAGAAGTATTTATGTATCGGCCATGCGACAAGCAGTGATGACTCACGTGGTAGTCGTTGAACTCGCTGTCGTCCTCGCAGGCCTTGATGACGTTCCTGATGCTCTTGGTGACGTCAGTCTCCATGCTGAGCGCGTGCTCTAGGGCTTCGACACCTCCCACCCAGGACAATCGCAATGGTGTCTATAAAATAAACAGATTGAAAAACAATTGACGTATGTTATTTGCACAAATTGCCGCCAATTTCCGGGGCACGTTTCCCATCCATTGACGGAGATGACGACATATTTTTTGACGTAAACGTCACGCCTCTTTCCCTTGGGGGTAGGCAGAGATCACATCTTTCCATTTGCTACGATCCTGGCATACCACTTTAGCTTCATTCACACTCATCAATCGCTTCATACACGCCCGTCGGTTTAGGGTACTCCTGACCTGACCCTTTTTTAGGACTTTGTAAATTAAATTTGTTATTTTATAATTATACTAGTTACCTAGATGTTGCCCGCGACTTTGTTCACTAAAAAATAAAAATTGGGATGAAAAATAAATGCTAACAGATTCTTAGACCGGTCTACTGAATATATCTAAAAAAATTAAGAGAAACCGGTCCAGCCGTTTCTGGGGAGTACGGTAAATAATATCTTTACATATGTAAGTATAGTTTTAAATGTAGATATTTTATGTTTTAAATATAGTTTCTGACGCACATTGTGATCATTCAAAATTGTTATATATTTTCTTCTTCACTTGCTTTTTCTCACCGCTTACTCCATGTGAAAGACTGTTACAACTATAATCTTTTTGAATGTCGGTTATAACTGTATTTTTGCAGCTATACCCAACGTAGGTAATATAGGGTGTCAGCTTACTCCATAAGTCCATACCAAATTTCTTCAAAATCGTTCCAGTCGTTTGAACGTAAAAAAGTAACAAACATCCATCTATCCATACTTACAAACATTCGCGTTTATAGATAATATCAATAAAATTTCGAAAAACCAAAATAACGCGGTTTAATATTTAATTAAAACTAATTGAATTAGAACTTTATCTGTAGAACATATTATTACCTATTTGTATCATAACTATTATATTGCTGGCTGCTATCAAGTTGCATCAATAGGTCAAATGCATTAAGGTCATGAAGTCGACTGCCATTTATTACAAGCCAATAATATGTAGAGTATTAGACTAGCTGACTAGGTAGCCTTTTCGTTTGGTGGTATTTTTTGGCTTAAAATATTTATATTGGACAGTAGACAAATCTCATGTTAAGTTATATTTATTTAACATAAACAATACCAAAACAAAAAATATCTACATTTATAACTAAACTTATGTAACTAAAAAAATTACATATTTACAAAGCGTCGAAAAAAATATCCTCATCTCCGTCAATGGCGGGAAACGTGCCCAATGTTAAGTTCTAATTGGTTGTAAGTTTTATGGTCAACCAATCACAGTCGTCATCAGTTGATTTGGCAGCAGATTCTATTCATCAGCCTTCCAGAAATTCTTTCATCATCATTTTCAAAATCATCCTTCTCTCCTACTATTGTAAAATGCTGTGCCCGACAGGGGCCGTAATTGTTACTAAATTACTTATACTATAGTCCAACAAATGTAAGAAGTACCGTTTGACGTTTCATCATTTTCAAACCGAAACAACTTTGTTCATGCGTACAATACTCAGTTTCGACAACCTTTGTCATAAAGCCATGAATTTAGAAAGATTTTATTATTGTATCTAAAAATTTACAATTTTTAATATCCTAATTTAATTGAATCTTTCAAACAAAGCAAAATAACACATATTTACATAGTAAATAATTTCTAATAGTTCTATTTTTGACCTCATTGCAAAGTCACGTAGTTAGGTCACTGCTTGTAGTGTTGTGACTCTTCAGATACACTTGTATGCGAAAAAATCGATTACATATACGAAAAATCGAATGTATTACTTTCAAATTATCAATTGACGAGACGTTACTGCGCAACCGCATTATGCACTTAATACATAGGTACCCTAAAATAAATTACGACTTCGACAGAGACGTACACTTTGATAAATTCATAGATAATCAACTAGTCATTAATTTAAATGACGATGATGACGAAGACGATGACGATTCTAGTACTAGTAGTGGTGTATAAATAAAATATCCTAAACATAACTTTTATTTCATTATGACAATAGATCTCTTAAAATTCGGATGTTATAGTAATCGATCTCATAAAAATCGGATGTTATAGCAATCGATTTTTTTACTCCCAACCCTATTATCCTATTTGTCACAACTGTCAAACGGTACTTCTTAGATTTGTTGGACTATAACAGCCTATACACACTATGGTACGCAATAAATGATAATTGAGAAACGGGGCGGTTCCCGTGCAGTTCCCGGTGCGAATAGGGCTGACCCATATCCACCAATGGGTGTCGTAAGAGGTGACTAAGGTATACTACGACCCGGTGCATACCACCTAGCACCTCGGGTCAACCTCCTGGTGGGGAGTAAACCACCAGCAACAGCATTCCCAAGGAGGGTTGGCGTCAGGCAGGCGGCCGGCCGTAAAAATATACAGCCAAAACCTTAGCGGCATAGATAAGACATGCTGCGCCGACCCCAAATAATAATAATTGGGATAAGGGCAGGGGAATCGTGATGAGAAACGAGGCGTAAGTGACAGAAAGTCAGAAACAAATGGTAGCTACTTACTTTGTGACACGGCGGCGTGCAGTATGTTGTGTTGAAGTTGGTCATGTCTTGAAGCAGAGTGCTGACGTCATTGGTGAGCTCTCCTCGCATGAGCAGGTACTCGATCAGCTTCATCGCGTGCTCGCGCTCCTCAGAGGCGGCGTCGAAGAACAGCTGTGCGAACCCTGGCCGGTTTACCTGGACAGAAGAAATATGTACTGTATTTTTGCCCTTTTGGCAACATCTGCCGGATGCCAAATGAGTTCTGGGCAAAAACAAGACACTGGTGTCAGAGTGTACTGCATTTTAAACTATTGCAAGGCTTCTATCGAGGGCCTTGGGTGTGGAGACCGAATCGTGCAATTCCGTAACGAAAATAACCTAACACACTCCACTCCGACCGGCACACCGGTAACACTTTTTAGTTTTGCCACCCATCGATGAATAGCAGAACTTTTAATGAGTTTTTGAAATATCACGCTTGTCTCTTTAGTTCAGCAACTCGCCTCTAGGTGGCGTTGAATGATATGCAATAGCTTTACCGCGGCAGTCTCCGAGTGCCACACGTCCTTTTTGTTTTAAAAATAAAGCAGGCCACTGGCCCAGTGGTGGGTTTTAGTTATTTTTCTACAACTTACGATGTCCTTGGAGAAGTGGGCCCCCATGGCGAGGTACTGCAGCGAGGCCCCGACCTCCATCTGTATCTGCTGGCGCATCGAGTTGCGGCAAGAGCGGTGCATCGTTATCCATTCTTTGGGAACGTTAACATTGACGTCACCTAAAACAAAAGACAAGAGAAATGTATAATCTTGTTTAATCACACACAGCCCTCTGCGGGTTAACCACCGCTAATATCATAATAATAATGTCCGGACCGCTACGTCGGTTAGTGTTACTACGACACCAGCCAGCTACGCGGGACATATTATAGTGCACAGGCGTGTGCTAACACAGGGGCACTCTCTGTTCCTTTACTCTCATAGCCCGATGGGACGGCAAAAAGACACGACCGGAGAGAGATCAGGGGAAGGACCCACATTTTTACGTGCCTTGCAAAACAAGGAAGTTGTTTTATTTATTTCTAAACCGCACGCAACATTCGAATAGTGCGAGCCGTGGGGATCCAACTCGAGACCTTTGACTCGGCAGTCCTACGGTCTTACCACTAGGCTATCACAACTTCAATCACCACTGGCACCAATTATTGTAGTTGTGGAAAGCTTCCACAAAATGACTGCACGGATAGCCGAGTGGTATAGGTCACCACGCCAATTATCACTGTACATACATATACGACGTGGCGCGGGTTTGATCCCCGCGTAGAACAAGAATTTGCTGCGATCCACAAATGCTTGATCCGAGTCTGAGTGTCTTTGTGCATGTGAATTAAATGTCTGTGAAACCCACACGATACAAGGATTAAATTCCTTAGTGCAACTTGAATGTTTTTTTAAGCACATTTCATAGTTTTGTATTCGTATTTTTGGATCTTATCGTGTCACAGACATAGCTCGCCTTTCGCGCGCTAACATGAAGTTATAATATCTTACTGTACTGTGAAGTTAGCAACAATTTGTGCACAAAACAAATGAATAAAATACAATATTGTCTTTCAATAAGGTTAAAAATAAATACAAATTTCTAAAGTCATTCACATTTGAAATGTTGCCAGCGGTATTTTAGCTCGCAGTTTCTATACTTTCTCCGGTCAAAGTTGAAACTTTTGACAGTTTTCATAGACGGTAAAAAACGCGATAATTACGGTTCAGGTTATTTTTATCCAAAACTTGAAAAAGCTAATGCATTATTTAGTTGTACATTTATATTATTTACTTGTACAATATTATAATTATAATATTGTATGCAAAATACTAGCAGTTCTAGACGAAAAATGATGATGTTGTATGATAGATGTTGGCCGATTCTCAGACCTACTGAATGCATATACAAAATTTCAAGAGAATCGGCCCACCCGTTTCGGAGGAGTACGGTAACTAACATTGTGACACGGGATTTTTATAACAACTTCCATCACCATACATTATTAAAGTTTTACGTTGTACACGCAGTTAAGTCCTACAAAATCGTTCTGAATCATATACGATTATGATATTAGTTAAAAGGCTTTTGATTAAGCTTTCGAAATAATAAATACTCCACGTTCCGTACCCAAAGGGTAAAACGGAACCCTATTACTAAGCCTCCGCTGTCTGTCTGTCTGTCTCCAGGCTGTATCTCATAAACCGTAATAGCTAGAAAGCTGAAATTTTCACAAATGCTGTATTTCCGTTGCCGCTATAACAATAAATACTAAAACTTAAAAAACAATCAAAGTTATATTTTTGTATTTTTTTTGCTTAATATTAAAAACGGTAGATAACAGGTAGACGTTTAAAATTTTCGCTGTGTATAGATGATAGTACGGAACCCTTCGTGCGCGAGTCTAAATTGCAATAAAAAGGCCGATGTTTTAAAGGGATCTTTTCTGAGCATAGCAGGGCTGCAGACTCTGCCGAGTCCCCTCTCTGATCAATGTGACCTGACAAAAAGTTCCACCTATAGTGGATAGAGTATAGACGAGTAGCATTTGTCATTTGTCTACATTGTATTACAATATTGTGTTGCATCCACGTGTTGTTGTGTCGTGGTGGCCTTGCGGTTGTATGTGTGGATTTGTATGTCTGGTGCAGGTTCGATACCATCACAAAACCATTTTTTTTTAAGTTATATCAACATCATTCCCTATATCCCAATTATTATTTCAGGTCGACGCAGCATGTCTTCTTCTTCCACACGTTCCTATCTGACGTCATCTCGCAAGTAACACTCTTTGCAGCCCTACCATCTTTCACACTATCCATCATCGTTTCTTTGGTCATCCTCGTCCCCTATATCCATCCACATTCATGTCCAGCACCTTCCTTACCACGTGATCCTCTTTTCTCCGCATGACGTGTCCATACCATGACAGCCGGTTACCACGAAGATTTTCTGTTACCGATGCCAGGGTCTCAGGTGTGCTAGTTTAGTTTAAGATGTCTTCCTTCAGCAATTGATAATTACATCTAGCCAGGGTCACGCAGAGCATGCGTGAGCAATTCATTGACTCTGGCTTAGAAGTAGCCCGGGGTGTTTTTAGTCGATGGAAGTATGTTAGTTTATTTATATTGGGACCCGAGGTTTTATACATAGGTAAGTATAAAATATCGGATCCCATCATTTCAATGTTATCAAACGTAACGAAATCTACAATGGAAATAACCAGTACCATAATTTGTCGACAAGTTACATGTCTCCTCACGCTAACGCTGACGAATCGCTCCAATGTATTGAACTGACAATTAAAAGTCCAGTCACTTGTTGAAAAGGAATGCCATTAAAATATACATTTCAATTAGTAATCTATTCGTTTGATATTCTAATGCAATGTATGTAATATTGCCTAGGGCCTCTTACTTAACTTGCAAGTGCCAGAGGTTAATTTTATTCTTGAGATTATAAGTAATCAATATAATTAACTTTTGACCTTTACAATATTTTGTTAGGCTTGTGAAACGCTAGATGGCGTTACTGTAAAAACAGATGTTCAAATTTTCTGGAATAACAATAAATTAAAATATTGTTGTTGATGTGATGGTGTGAAAGTGTTTTAGAATAATAACATAAGAAATTGTAATTTATAAATAGACCTAATAATGAAACACGAATAGAAGAAATAGAAAAGCAATACGAGAAATAGATATCGCCTTATTATTTTTGTAAAAGACAAAACGAAAAAAAACCCTAAAGTTTATGGTAAAAAAAATAAAAAAATAAAACCTACCTTTTTCTGGAATACAGAAAACATAATTAAAAAAAAACAACTCACATTTTATCGCAGAAGCAGGAAGGCATACAGCCAGGACTCCGGCCAAAATAACGAGAATTGAATTCATTTTTTTTTATTTAGATCACAGATAATTTAACAACATAATATGACTGTTCCGTACCGTATGAGTATGTGTGAAAGTCTAACCTTTAAACACACGTCTTTTGTGTTTGTTTTCAAACTTTGTTGCAATTGGCAAACATCAAAATAAGACCTATTCACGTTGACGCCTCGTGATTTAATGAAAATGATTAACTACGCAGCGATATGTTTTTCACGGCCAACTTCAATAGCGTTCCCGCCATTTTCTATCTGTATCTGATAGCTACGTCTCAAGTCCGATTTTATTGACAGCTTACTGCATTTACCAATAACATTTACCACAATGAATCAACCACTAAGTCAATTAAATTTCGTAAACAACTTTCGTTTACTTCGTTTAAAAAAAAAAGATTTTATCAATTTGTATACTAACTAATATTCAGCGCCATAATTATATTCTATTACATACTAAGTAGCTACACCGCTGCACTGCTGGTTATAGCTGCAAAAATTACCCTCTTTCTGAAGCAGTCGGTTAAAAACTAGCCAAGTTCGAGAAGGAATGACGTGCAAAGGGATTCTTACAATTATCGCGTTTGTTGCATGGGGCTTGTAAGCGCTTTTAACTTTAAATGTTTAATTTATCTCATTCTTGTTATTATGGCGGCAACAAAAACACATAATTTAATTTTGTGATTATGTGTTTAGGCCAAAAACGTTGTTGCGAATATAGACTAATACGCCATAATCTTAATGTTCTCCACGTGCCAAAACATAACTATACTATTTATACTTCATTAATCCGCCACACAAGTTGCTCTCCCCTCCTCAACAGATGGCGCTTTACCCTGCTTGGCGGTCGGAATCGCGTTATGGTTGTGTAACATACCCTGGGTTTAACTCGAATAAATAAACCAGCCTACATACGTCTTACTGCTGGGCATAGGCCTCCTCCCATATAGAGGTTTTTGAGAATTGATCACCACGCTAGCTCACTGCGGATTGGCGGTTTCAGATTCCAATATTTGGAGTTCAGGTTTCCTTATTAAATTTAATTGAGTAGTTTAACTCGGCCGTTTTGACGGGCCTGTTGGTCTAGTGGTTAGTGACCCTGACTGCAATTCCGGAGGAAGTGGGTTCGGTTCCCACCAGGGGCAATTGTTTGTGTGATGAGCACGATCATTTGTTCTGTGTCTTTAATATGGTTCATTCCCACTAGTTCGATTCATTAGTTCGATCGTCGAACTAGTGAGATTTTTTTTTTCTCATTAGTTCGACCGTCGAACTAGTGAGAATTTTTTTTTCTCATTTGTTCGACCGTCGAATTAATTAGATTTAAAAAATAATTCTACTACATTTATATGTTTTACTAATTTCGTAATAAAATAAAAAACGCTTGCTTCGTTAAAAATATATGTTCGTGTACTCATATTTGTAAATCTATAGCATATCTTTGATCAAATAAACAGTTGAAAAACTTACAAATTATAGGGTGGCTTCCTAACAAAGTAAATAAAAGAAAAAAAAAGTTCGACCGTCGAACTAATGAGAAAAAAAATTCTCACTAGTTCGACGGTCGAACAAATGAGAAAAAAAAATCTCACTAGTTCGACGATCGAACTAATGAATCGAACTAATGGGAATGAACCTTTAATATGTATGTATTAACATGAGGGCGCTGGTGTGCATATTCACAACAAGAATCAACTCCACTGTCAGTCAAATGTGATGATTCTTCATAATATATATGACGGCATTAGTTCCGATTTGGACCACGTGCCAAAAGATCCTTGTAGCACTGTATTAACATTGTACATGCTTAGTTATTCAAAATGAAAATAAAACAATAATTAACTTTAAATGAAAACTTTTATTTGAAAATAACTGATTAATTACTACATAGATTTGTTATATACTTACGTTATTTATATCGCTTACAATATAAACGGGTTAAACTTATTTTGAATTATAATCACAATAGCAACAGCCTAATTTTGTACAGGTTATATTTGAAAGTAAAAAAAATAGTGGAGATTAAATTACATTAATATTTCACTCAAAAATCGAAATGTCAGAAAAATTGTTGACAAATTCAACAAAAGATGCGTGTGATTAAAAATACTAGTGTCTAAAAGCAACGCTAGATGGCGGTGTATCGCAGTTCGGTCAACTCGACACTAGATGGCGTTGTTTGCAATGTGTTACGTTCAACCTATACTATCAAATATTTTAGAGTGAAATAGATATTTGAATATATTTAGACTGTCTTCTGCAGGTACTCATCGAAGACGTACAGAGCAAGAGACAGGTCATTTCCGTTGTTAGCTGTAATGAACTTCTTAAGGTCAGTTGTGTGACCGGCGAGGGACCTAATCTTCTCCGCTTGGTCTTCAATGAATTCCTCCTCAAGGTACTGAGCGATCTGGAATAAAAGTAAACATAATTATTTGGAATTACTCCGATTTATTTTTAAACGACTCCTACACTAAGTTATTTAATCCTTGTATCGCTGGGGGTTTCACAGACATTCAATTTACATGCACAAAGACGCCCAGACTCATTACCAATGAAATATTTCAAAAATGTAAATTTAACAGAGAAACTATGGTTACAAAGACCCAACCGGAGTCCTTAATCATGAGCTGACGCGGCGGCGAGCGAGCGAGTCGAACAATTCGAAAACCGTTATATCATTTAAGTATGAATCATCCTCACGAAAGTTATTGTAAAAAGACAACTATAGTCCGTGCGCTGTAGCATGGTGCGGGTGACAGTTGCCTGTATGACATTGACGTCTCTCATTAGTGATGGGCCTTAGATAAATCTTTTTTATCGCTGTAATTCTTATTTTACCTTCGAAACGGAGCTCAGTTTTCAATAAAAGCTGTAGTTTCCTTACCTCAGGGTCATGCAAGTGCTGGCTGTTCCTAGTAGCTTCCCTGTGGATGTAGAAGGCACGTTCAGCGAGTTCCTTCTGCGTGTCCAGTGCCTTCGCGAGGGCCTCCAACTCGTGAACCTCGGTAGTGTAGTTCTTCTGTTCAGATTTCATTGTGCTACGCTGGTTGAAGTTCATTTGATCACCTGAGAATGAAGCATTTTATTTATATTTCTGACGGGCATGGTCTAGTGGTTAGTGACTGATGCTAAGCCGATTGTGGGTTCGATTATCGCACAGGACAAATTTTAATGTTCGTGTGATGAGCACGATCATTTGTTCTGTGTCTGGGTGTGATTGATTTATCTATAATATGTATATATTTAGAAAAATATAAGTATCTTTATCAGTTGTCTAGTAGTTGTAACACATGAGAGACTAGAAGGCGTTGTGTGAATATTGAGGAATATTTATATTTATTTAAACTATTGTAAAATATGAATGAAACTTATTTGGGCTATTGGTAACCCAACCACTAACCCAAATTCAGATATCTTAGTATTACTACACTTACCTCGCTTGGTCACATGCTTGATGATATCAATGGTCTTGCCCCAAGCCTCATCGGACAGTTTCTTGAAAAGCTTGCTGAAGCCAGCCCGGTTAGTCTGGTAGTTGTTAAAGTAGGCCGCTGAAAGGAGGTAGTCATAGGACCTTTCGAGGTGCAGCTTGGCGTATGCTTGAAGTTCTGTAGCGACGTTGCCATGGCGACCATATTCGCCGTAGACTGCGTTACACCGGGGCAAAGCTGTTGACAAATTTGCAAGTGTAAAAGCTGCAGTATTGAATTATTGGCTACTTCTATAGATATTTAAATATTCTGTATAGTCGATAAGTAAGATATATCGCAAAACAGAGGTTTTGAAACTTTCGCGACTTGTACACATATTTTAGACGACAAACGGGACTTTTTCGCGATATAATTCGATATTTCTTTTCTCCTGACGTTTCGGTCGAGTTGCACCGACCGTGGTCTCGGGTGGACTAACCCATGACCACAGTCGGTGTAACTTCAAGTCCCGTTTGTTATCTAAAACAGGGAGGTTTGTATAGAATGTAATTTTTTAGCTAGGCTCGAAAAAATGAAAGTAGAAAATTGTGCACATCGATTGCATGCACATATAACTTACATATAACGCTACAAGGATCTTTTGTTACGCGGCGGAAATCGGATGAAAAACCATTACTTTTGACAGACAATTGAGTGGATTCTTGTTGCGAATATACACACCAGGACCCTCATGTTAATGTCATCCACGTGCCAAAAGATCCTTGTGGCTCTATAGAGAACATATCCGTACATTTTTACCGACTTATGACCGATTATAGGTATGAATTAAAGACTGAATGTAAGCAAAAATCTATTAATGATTCATCATAACAAATGAAATGTAAAAGTGTGACAGTGCACTATACGGCATAGAGCGGTGACTGTTTTGCAGTTATCAGCAAAAACTTGTATTAAAAATTATTTTCTCGAATATTCTACAGAAAAAAAGTGCTTTAAGTGCTTTGATTCTACGTAAAATAGATTTGTACTTACTCGCCTCTGTGAAGCCAAAAGGGATAAACAATATGATTAAGTAATGAAAACAAAAAAATAAGTATATATTTTTTACATCAAAATTAGATTATGCATTATAGGATAGTTTCTTTAATCTTTGATTTGTTATATCGACGTATCTTTTTATTGATTTGAAAAAATAACAAATATTTGGAAATCTATTTGATGAACTAATTAGATTTTAGTTGAGTACTCAATTTTACTAATAATATTCATTCTATATTGTAATTTTTATACTATATTATATATTTTTTGTTCTCTTAAAGACTACCTAAAATATTTTAATTAGAAGGTCATCTATTTGTTGTGAATTTTCGTTTTTATACAGCAGACTGCATGCATGTATGTACCTACACTAACTGAATCTTATTTTCAGTGTTATATACCATATTTTCTTTAACACTTTTATGGAGCGCAAAGTCTTTAGGAAACTGATTTCCTGATGCAAATTTCTGTATGTGCCTGTTTGTTTTTTTAATAAAAAAATAGTCAAGTTTTTTTATCCTTACTGTATACAATTTACTTTTTTCACAGCTGTAACTACGGTGTACAACAAAGAGTAGATAGATAGATAGATAGAATATTCTTTATTGCACACCACATAAGAAACAGATTTGACAAACATAAAAGTTACATGGTGCCACAATGGGCGGTCTTATCGCTAAGAGCGATCTCTTACAGACAACCTTGTAGTATTCTATTCTATTCTAAAATAATAGTTAAGTTAGCTTACCTAGACTGTTGGATGACTGTCCGCAGTCAATACCAACATCGTTGTAACAGGAGTCTGCGGCAAGACTCCCTGTGATGGCCAGAAGGCACGATATAGCTACAACGAGCATCTTCATAGTGCTGCAAAGAAAATATCGTCATAAATGCTGTGGACTTGCAGTTGCATTTAACAATAATTGCCTGGACTTTAAGAGACTGACCCCTGAGTTTGTTTCGACATTTCTTTTCAGGATAATGAGTTAGGAAATGTAAAAGAAAGACAGTGTACTGCTGGGGAGTTTGTTGCGCCGTTTCTTCTCCCGTAGCGAAAGCACGAGAGAAGAAAAGGAAAGCAGGAAGCGATGAAGGGTGGGCGATAAGGTGCTGTTTATTATAATTGACATTCTAAAAGGTTTGTATGGCCAAGATACAGTTCCAATCCCAATGCAAATAAGTTCCAATGAGATAATAGTAAAGGTTAGATTTTGTTGCGCTTTTAAAAGATAAAATGTTTCATGAGGTAGAACCGTAGGTCTATATGCATAATACATTAGTATTACACTGCAGAAGCTGGGGCTAAAAAAAAATTTGGATATGACAAAGCTTTTTATAAACTTGATCATAAACTACTTTAGTTTTAAATGTGCTGATATAGAGGTTCAAACAACAACGCTTATGTTTAATTTTTATCAAGATTTCTTTTATCTATACTTATTTTATCATCACATCCATTGATAACTCTTTGTTATGGAAAAACCTATTTGTATAAGTATAAATTCTTATTTAATTATTAATATCAAGCACAGAAACTATACAACACTCAATGCTTACCAACATTATAGAAAAAAGTTTTTTTTTTATGTTTTCTTTTATCAGATGTTTTTTAATGGTAACTGCTTGAAGCATTCTATTTTATTTAAATTAAAACTATTTACAATTTTAAGTTCAAAAATTGCAAAAATAAAAGGACTTTCTCGAGGTCTTTTGAAAAAAGAATGTAATCAGTTTGACTTGGTGTATGTTTATGTCTTTGATTTACCATCATAATAGAATTTAAGTTAAAGTAAATGCAGTTCTGTTAGGGTTAAAATTTGGATTGGTATGTAGAAAATACATCTTAAGAAATTTTAGTTTCAAAAAATACTAGACAGTTATAACTTATGGTTATTAGTAAAAAATCCGTGGAGAAACACCAAACAGTTGTCAATGTTGATAGCCAATCTGTTTTCCTACATATTATTGGTAAGATGGACGCAATAGATAACATTAATTGGTTTACACTAATAAATCAAATCTCGATAAATACGTGATAAACATTTTTACAATGTATAATCTTCAATATTGACATTATTAACACGCGATGGCTGGATTAAAACGATAAAAACATTTAACAAGCATTGATAGTGCCAATCAAAAATACCAGAGATTTACATTGTAATAAATTGCTAAACATATTTCAATTATACAAAGTGATATGTCATTGTATGTATGTACGGTCAAAATAAAACGCAATAAAAATAATTAAATCAATTTCAAAAACACTTTAAATTTTTAAAACCAAATAATGACGAAAAAAAATAATGTTTTTTTTTTATGTAGGTAGACTTTGACATTAAAACTTTTTTTGTGTAATGACAACGGCACACTAAGAAAAAGTTAAAAATTTAAAAATAATAAAAATGAATAGCGAAACACAAATTAAAAATGTATCGAAGTTAAACTCAAACAAAGAAAAACAACATTAAAACGCAGATTATTATGTCGTAGATGTAAAAGACACTCACCAAAATATTGTGAGACGATTCAATAGAATAATTATGTAGCAACTGAGATCAGTTCCGTCGAAAGTGCAGCCTTTACACACACTGGCGCAGAAGGCGACTCTCAACAAAGACTATTAAAGTGATAAAACTCCGTTTGACAAAGTCCGGAGAACACGCAATTAATATTATTTCAACGCAATGCGATTGGTGGTGGCAAACGACAAATGATAATAACAGAAAAAATCAGAACTGTCACGTGAAGTTAGCCGCACAAAGAGTGGGTGACTATACGAAAAATTTAAATTACCTTGATAATCAAATTTTGCTGCTATGCGTAGGTTTAATACAGCAGTTAAATCGTGAGATCACAAACAACACCCAAAACTTTGGTTTTCAATAGGATTTTACAGTAAAAACGCATACAAATGTTTGTTTTTCTATTTTAAAACTCCACGAAATCTAGTAAATTCTAGATGTTGGTATTATTCCCGCCTCGCCCCTCTCGGCGGTATCCCCCCGCAACCTAAACCCTTGAATGACGTATCAGCCCTGTCATACTGAGAATGTTGAGGTTTTGAGTTTCTAGAGATTTCTTTCCTTTTATAATTATACAACTTTCTTCACACTTTTGATGCCACATAATGCTCTGATACAAGTCAGATTACTATATTACAGATGCTGAAAAATAAATAAGTAAGGATTTAAAGCTAAAAATCTCAAATAGGTCGGCAAATATTCCATTAGCAGTCTTGGAACACGAAACCTCGACAAGGATTTTTTGTTGTGCAATGGCCGGAGGTATCTTGCATCTCGCTCTATCTTGTCATTCTTCGAGTACTTGTCAACACGAGATGGTACTGTTATCGCTGCGTAGTTCATTATTTTCATAAAATCAGAGGCATCAACGTGAATTGTTCTTGTTTTCCAATTTTTTTGCGCTTTGATAAGTCGCCTTCTGCGCCAGTGTGTGTAAAGGCTAGACTTTCGCGAGTACTCGTACGTTACGGAACTGTTTGTCATAACACAATTTGTCAAAGTATCTGTGATTTTAATTGTAAAAGAAAAATATTAAAATGAATTCGATCCTCCTTGTTTTCGCCGGAGTCCTGGCTGTATGCCTCCCTGCTTCTGCTACACAATGTGAGTTGATTTTTTATTTATTTTTCTTTTTTTCATAAAAAGCTACTTAGGTTATATTTATACTTTTTTCTTACCGTAACTTTTGATGATTCCTTTGTTTCGTTTTGTCTTTTACAAAAAAATTGACGGTATCTTCGTCGTTTTGTTTTGGTATTTTCTGTTCTGGTTAGTGATCGTATTTTATTATTAGGTCTATTTATAATTGCAACTCTATTTGTTATTGTTGTATACTTGTAAAACACTTTCCACACCATTACTTCAACAATAATATTTGAATTTATTTATTGTTATTACAGTGAATTGAACATCTGTTTTTACAGTAACGCCATCTAGTGTTCCAATAGCCTAACAAAACGGTCTAAAGGTCAAAAAAGTTAATTTTATTACTCGTAATCACAAAGATAAATAAAATTAACCTCTACTCTGCTCATTATTACGTTAAGATTATTTTCAAAACATTAATTTTATATTTATCAAGTCATGGTCGTAAAAGATTAGGAACAATAAAACGGCAATTATGTAGGTAGCCATTTTTAAGCTTGAGACTTTATATATTTGTCAATGTTTATTACAACTAAGGTAAATAAGACAGGTATTATATTATTTACAGGTTTTTTCAAGTAATTAAACTAATACCTACATTGTTTTGTTTCAAAGTCTATCTACTAACCTACTTTTATTTTAATTGATAATGAAAAGAACATTATCTATTTGATACCTTTTACAACATTTCTTAAGTTATCATGGACTATTAGTGAAATATGCTTCAGCTCATATTTATATTATCGCGATAAAAGAAGACTACATACTTACATCCTATTTTGTTAGATAAAACTATATAAAAACCAAAATTATACCGACATAAGTTGCTTTATGAATAAAATCAAACTAAAGTGACAGATAGACTTGTGGATAACTGGTAGAACCTTAAGTATATTGTAATAATTTTCAAAATTAGGCAATAAAGCAATTAAATAGGCATACTAAAATGGGGTAAATATTATTATGACTTACAGGTACCTAGTATAGGTGCTTGTTTTGTTGATTTTTTTTTATATGACTCCCACTATTATTTTTTAAGCCTTGTATCGCAGGGGGTTTTGCAGACATTCAATTCACATGCATAGAGACACCCAGACAAGTCGTAAGGGATTCCTACCTTCCTTGGTGTCATGCATTTAATTATACATGAAAACAGGCTATTAATAATGGGTTTAACAGTTAACAATCTTAATGTCTTAGTTTATTCTCTAAAACATTTAAACCCATTACAAATTTGTCTCAGTTACTCCGCCTATTCTTCTTATCTGCCAAAACTTAGCAGGGTTATGTCAAATGCAATATGGTAACAGAATTACTTTAATATAATATGAGTTTTTTAATATTGACGAATGGTTAGGGTAGACATTATAGAGCTACCTGGTAGTATGAATGTAGAAGTTTTGGCACTGTCCATAAATGAGTGTCCAAGCATGGTGAACTTTGCTCATTCCTCGTCTATATGAGAACTCCAGCTGGTGGGACAATTGCAGGTTGATATTCAATGAGAACAAACACATGAATGTTTGTTTCTTCTCTGATATTTCTCTCTGACAAGTCTTTAGCCCATCTGGCTGAGACGAGACTAGTTAGTGAGTTATGTATCTGTTATGTTTTGTAGCAATTTATGTTATAACTTGAACCCCAAGAGAGGGCAAAGGTTATATTTTGCTTCAATAACTAAAATTCAAGTCAAAACAACATGCCAAATCTAGTTATTCTTTCATGGTTTAGTTATTTAAAATTATAATTATTAACCTCAACTTGGGTAACTTTGAACAGCGGTCTAACTTTGAACAAAGTTGTGAAAGTATTTATTCATCATACCCCTGCCCTTATCCCAATTATTTATTTGGGGTCGGCGCAACACGTCCTCTAGACGTGTTGCTTAAAGTTTTGGCTATGGTTTTATAGTCGGCCGCCTGCCTGACACTAACCCTCTTTGGGAATGCGATTGTTGGTTGTTTACCCCGCCACCATTCGGGTGACCCAAGGTGCTTGGTACAGTGCACTGGGTCTTAAGGTCCATTAGTCGCCTTTTACGACACCCAGTGGAGGATATGGGGGTGGAGCTATTCTTTATATCCGGACACCACACGGAAAGTATTTATTATTTTATTATATGAAATTTGTTGGCGTTGCAATATTATTCCTGCGTTAAAACAAATGGCAAAAAAACGTATTTTGTTAAGTTACGAAAAAAAGTAACTGTCAATGTTATAATTTGGTAGATTCCCGCGTTTTTTCGTAGTAAAGTTTGTGACAAGAATTGTTGCAATTCTGTTTTGAAATCGCAATATAACGTCGTCCTTGATTCAGGTCAACACCAAGTTGACTATAGTATTTATATGTCACGATTAATGTCTATATGAATAGATGGGATTTTTATGACAAAAATACCCAGGTCTTTTACCCAGATCTTAAAATATTTGGGAATTTTACCTGTTCAAAAATTTTTGTTCAAAGCTACCCAAAAATCAGGATAACTTTGAATTTGAGTTTAAAGGCAAATTCTGGATAGTTTTGTTGTTTTCCCTGTAAATTTATTGCATTAGACTAAAAAACTAGGTCAAAAGGACACTATTTATTCAATAAAAATAAGGGTAATAAAAATAAAACTAGTTTTAAAATCACGAATATTGTAAAAAATGTTCAAAGTTTACCCAAATTGACTGTAATGATATTCCTCTATACATTAATAAACTGACTTGTGCTCACATTCTTGGCCAGCATTTTTCATGTAAATAAGTTTATGACATCAAATAATATGTCTTGCAATTGGTAAAAAGAATTTCTAAAATTGTTTCTGTAGTTCCCCGAGGATTACCCCTTACAACACCTACCTCTTTGTAATATAGACATGATGACTGTATTTCTATAAATACTTTCTTTTGTTTATTAAAAAGACATTGACGGACAAAAGAATGATGAAATAGGTACAGGAGTTATTTGAATTTGTAGGCAAATATGCCACAGCTGAATAAATATATTTATGCAGTATAAATATTTATTAAAAATACAGTGAATAAATATTCGATTGAAGATCAAAATACAAATATTATATTAATAGCCAATTGTGTCTTACTGTAGGGCAAATAAAGGCCTCCTTTGTTCAATTATTTAGCTATTTCTAGTTTGTAGTTCATATTGAATTTGTGAATTTATATGATTTTCGGCAGAATTCTATCTGTGTATAACTATTTGAGACAATGTTACATTGCATTAGAATAGAAATCTTCAAATGTCAAATGACATTCTGTTGCAGTTGGATTTTTTGTTTTTTTTAATTATTATTTATTTTTTAGATAAACACTGTCAATACTTGTCTAATATTTTGTAATTATCATCTGACGGACTAATTAGATTTTTACTGTTTGTACCCTGTCATTAGCCCTATTACTTTATAATACGTACAATATATTATATGCGAATCAATATTTGTCTTTAAAGTGTCAGTCCAATGGTCATACAACTAGACTATTACAACAATAACTTTTTAGGTACCTACATAAATAAATTATATCCATACATGTTACCTAATGTGGGACTTCCCATTATTCATAAATATATCAAACCATTACAAATACTTGATTATCAAAGAATAATATAGAGAGACTATTATTTGGGCTGATAACGAGCATTTCCCGCCAACGTGGCAATGCTACCAACCTTTAGGAACACATAAGTGATTAAGTTTCATTTTTTACGAAATTTTTGCTACCATATTTTTATACTAAGGAAGATAAGCTTCTTCCTTCTAAATACCCTTGTTTGTTTTGATATGTCAAATCTAGGTAATAACCCCCCGCAACGACTGTCCCACTGCTGGGTAAATACTAAAAGCCTTTCCGTAGCACGTAGAGAAAGATTGAGCATTGATCTAATCAAGATTGAGAATCGCACCAACAGTTGTGCAATTTAATAGTATTTATTTTACTTTTAATTTCTTTGATAATTATGTCATTGTATTAGGGGGGAGGGGGGGGGGGAGGCGTTGCACTCTTGAGTCTAGATCCCCCTCCCGTACCCTGGACCTGCCAGTGATAGGAGCCGTAAATATTACATAGGTCAAGTAATAATGGGTTAAATACTGTTTATATCAAAATAAATCAATTACAGAATGCAATAGGGTCACAGGTCAAATTGACAAGCATTGTACAACCTGAAGTTAGCCAGTGAGAGCGAGAGGCATATACATGTAAACAGTGTGTGTGAAAAGGACGACAATAGATTATGAGGACCTACACAATAGTTACTGACTTACTTTTTAATGAAATTTGGTGTCATCCTGCCATTGGTTGTTGCTTACGCGCCATTTTGTAAAATTGATTTTTCGAGCGATATAGTCTTTGTTTATTGTATTTTAAATCTTGACTGAAAGTAATAAGGGCTGTATTTCGTTGAGAGCCGCAGTATTTTAGGTTATATTGCGCAGACGGCTCTTATAAAAAAATTTACTATCTACCTACATAATTATAAGTGCAGTCATATTGTAATAACTAACTTTTTTCCCGTAAGCAGTAGAATCGAATTTCATTAAAAGATAGTCACGAACAATGTTTAATTAATCATTTAGACAAATATTCCGTTTCCAGAACTAAAATAGGTTTTAATACTAACGTATTCATTATATAATTCGATCCGTGTGGTGTCCGGATATAAAGAATAGCACCACCCCATATCCTCCACTGGGTGTCGTAAAAGGCGACTAATGGTCCTTAAGACCCAGTGCACTGTACCAAGCACCGTGGGTCACCCGAATGGTGGCGGGTAAATAACCAACAATCGCATTCCCAAAGAGGGTTAGTGTCAGGCAGGTCGGCCGACTATAAAACCATAGCCAAAACTTTAAGCAACACGTCTAGAAGACGTGTTGCGCCGACCCCAAACAATAATAATTGGGAAAAGGGCAGGGGAATGATGATGTATTCATTATAAAATTCAGTACTGTAATTTTAAACAAATATGATGAAATGAAAAAAAAACATTTCATATAGGTAATATGAAAATTATCGATGCTATTGGCTCTAGAAAAAGCACGTGGAAATGTGCCAGTCATGTTTATTTTTCTTTGTTTGACAATGAACTATGTAAATTATAATATGTACGTACATGTATTTATCGTCACATCGAAGAGTTGTTTATTTTCGTTTGAGTTATTTTCCTAAAATTCGTACACAAACAGACTATTAATAGATAATTTATAGTAATGTTGAGCTGTGAAACTGTCTGTTACGCTTTAAATAGGTACTCTAAATTTCTGCCATAAAAGGAATTCTATAATTATAATTTAGCATTTTTTTGCTATTCATTTGATATGACATATTATTATGACTCATCTTTATTCGTTCTTGTCAAGTGCGAAAAGAAATTCAGTGTTTGTAAAGAAGGTAATATTTGTAAATGAAAATTCAAAGTCGCTCGTCGAAAAAAGAACGTCATTGTCGTACATTTTAAGTTTTTTATTCGTGAATACGTTAATGCGATGTAACGTTGTCAAGCCTGTGTTTCTTTGACATAATATAAAACAAAGAAACAATTGTAGCTCTTGGAATTGACATATGGCCGATGTAACTTAGTACCTCTGGAAAGAAATGCATAATACAGCCATCTCAGTTACACACAACGTACACGTATGCTTTGGTCTCTCTCTAACCAACTTTTAGTTTTTTTCGAAGTGCCAAGTTATGTTGGATGTACAGTACTTAACCTAAAAAGTTTAAACGTTTTTTTCGTTATCTTTTCTGGGATATCAGTGGATTCATAAGTTAAACAACAGTTCTGCATTAATGATAATATATTTTATTTTCATTTTGGTACACAGGTCAAGGTGATTTGACCTTGAGCTATCAAAATTTCTGACCAATGACAAGAAAGGACGTACACAATTCGTATAAATTGTAGTGTTTTAGAGATATTTTCGGCACGTGGATGACATTAACATGAGGGGCGTTGGTGAGCATATTCGTAACAAGAATCAACGCAACTGTCTGTCAAAAGTGATGGTTTATTTATATTTACCGGCTTTCTATGAAAACACTGCAATGTCTGGACTTTAGAAGACCTCTGAGGGTCTTTCGACGTTTCTTTTCAGGGTAGCCAGTTAGAAAATGCCGACTCTTACGAGTTTATGGTTGTTAGATTTAAATTAGGCACGTCAAAGGTCTACGGGCGGCTTAAAGTATGACACCAGGTTGTACAGTTACCATATGATGAGAAAAGTAGTGTTTATTCCGCAGACGATTTTAAAGTTCACATTCTCATGTTTTAAGCTCGTTTAAAACATTTAGGTAATATTTTTACTGTTTAGCTAGACTTTTGCACTCGTTTATACAGATTTATAAGACTTTCAAACGGTTCTAACGAACTCGAAAACTTTGAGAAGCCAATGATCGTCTCGTTGGACTATTGTGTCTTAGTAATGTCACTAGTGTCGCCATCTAGTTCAATTTTACGTAACTAAGAGTAGTCAATGCCCTGTAAGATGTTTGCAACAAAGAAAAGTCATCTATTCTCAAGTATATTTTATCTTGATTATGATGAAACGGCTAGGTACGTATCAACGATAATAACTTCGTATATTTATATATTTATCTGATATGTCAATCTTAAATGGTATGTCATCATACAATGGTAAAATATTTCATATAAATAATGATAAATCGTTGCTAAAGAATCTTGTAATCACTATCATGATTCATAAACAAAGACGTTTGAAAAAACAAAATGGCTGACGTTTGACCGCCATTGCATTTTTTTTTCATTAGATCGGTGGTCTTTTGTAGCTATTAAAATTGGAAGATGCCCTTTGGCTCCCAGTAAAATAATACGAATATTAAGAATTTAAAAGGCTGGTATACGTTAGTTATTTTTGTAAGAACAGTCGCCTCCGTTTTGGCGCCAAGATGGCGAATTCAAGTATGAACAATAGTTTTTTTTTATTTCTAGTATGCCTAAACAGACACTATAGTTATGATAATAATTACACATCTAAAGGCTTTTACAAAGTCAAAACAGCTTATCAGATCAGTATATAGATTTAATCTTCAAGAAATTCTTTGTCTGTTTCACCTTTAGAAAATCTTTAATCTTTGATCTAGTGACAAATGTCAATCTAAACTGTCTGATAATACGGACGTGTCTGAAAACACATACAGTAATCTTTAAAAGATTAGATAACAAACAAAGTCGTAGGAATATAGGTGTTACTAAGTAAACATATGACCTCTTACGTGCCTATACGGGGTTTAATATCAGTATATTTGTAAACATAGAGAGTTAGAAGGGAAAGGTACATAGATGACATTAACAAGAGGGCGCTGGTGTGCATATTCGCAACAAGATTCAACTCTACTGTCTGTCAAAAGTGATGGCTTTTCATATATGACGGTATTAGTTCCGATTTCGGCCACTTGTCAAAAGATCTTTTTAGTATACTATGTATAAATAAGCACTGATCTGTTAAAGGTCTCTTTTAACTAAATAGCACGTGCTTATTTCATTTGGTGTAATATTAAGTATTTAAAGGCGCGAAAGTCTGTTATAGCTGTTAAAACATTTCCCCCCTATGACGCAGTCGGTTAAAAAGTAGCCTGTGTTAATCCAGGGCGTTAGCAAACTCCATACCAAATTTAATCGAAATTGCTCCAGCCGTTTGAGCGTGAGAGAGTAACAAACATCCATCCATACTTAAACATTTTCGCGTTTATAATAGTAAGTAATACTCACAAAACCAATTTCTGTTTACAAAAGACTAACCACAATCGATTCAGTAGATTACATTACCCCCTACAACCGCACAATTTTCTTAATAATGTTAGTAAATGCTGTACAAGCAAACTTGCTCTAGTTTGCAAGCCCTAATTATAAGTAAAGTAAACAATAAATCGTCCATTAGTATTTGTAAATATGGGAACTGGGAACACAAAACGTAAATAGATAATCATATGTGTCATAGAACAATAACACATTAGCTTCAATTATTGAGATAAAGTCATAGTGACAATGCGTCATCTTTGTTGCAAGCTTTCTAACACATACAGCGACATCTAGTATCAAATTATGCGAAGCTTGTGTTATGAGTACTAGACAACTGATAAACATACTTTTATATTTCTAAATAGTATTCCACGACTTTCACACAATGCCATCTAGTATCAAATTATGCTAAGCTTGTGTTATGAGTACTAGACAACTGATAAAGTTTAACATATTTATTTCCAAATACCTACATAGTAAACATAAATTACACCTCAGACAACAAATGATCATGCTCATCACATAAACATTTGTCCATGGTGAGAATCTAGAATTGGAACCTACGACTAATATAAGAAAAACCATCACTTTTGACAGGCAGTTGAGTTGATTCTTGTTGCGAATATGCACACCAACGCCCTCATGTTAATGTCATCCATGTGCCAAAAGATGCTTGTAGCTCCATGTGTCTTTCTGAATAGAGAAAATACAGTCCACTGCCCTAAGGAAAAACCTATTTAATTAATAGTCATGTTTTATAGAGTTTCTAACAAGTATTTACTTGGAAATTACATTTTAACATATCTATAAGGAAATTACTTAAAGTATCTCTCTTTTCCTTCAATTCTTTAAGTACTGAATAATCTTGATAAAAGTTAAGTACCAAGTTTAAGAGTATTTAAGTATTAAACTATCTTAAGGACACTTATATAAAGTTCTAGACTTTTATCTTCAAGTATATGGTGTTTAATTTTGAAGTATCCACTATCTCTGATGTTTAATATATGTATTTAAATAATAAGTAGGTATGACACATAAAAGTACTAAAATTGTTATATTCTATCTTGGTGCGTCTTAGTTTTAATTCCATCTTTCGTATTAATATTGTAATTGCAAGTTAAATAACAAGGCTTAGACAATCGCATTAGAAAAGAAAACGTATAGAGAACTTTAAATGTGGCACCCATCGCCCGTCCTTCGCTGTTTCCTAAGCTATTGCTACGGGAGAAGAAACAGAGCAACAAACTCCCCAGCAGCACACTGTCATTCAATTTACAATATTATAAGATTTTAATTTAAGTAGGAATCGTAGCAAATAAATACATATATGAGGATACCTGCAGAAGTTTAGATAGAACGTTTTAAAACGAAGGTTAACGTTTATAATCAGTATTGCATTCTCGGGTTCCTCTTTCTTCTGAAATTATTTTCTATTTTCTTTATTTAAAGAATATTTTATCCCCTAATTGGCAATCTGTACATTTTGCTAATTTGAGTTGTTGTTGCATAATTATTATTGGATATGTCGTTATATTATTATTTGATATGTTGTTGCATAACTTATGGAGTTTCTTGCCGGTTCTTCTCCATAAGAATGACATTTTGGAAACGCGCAACTAGAGTCAGTAACGTTTTGAAAGTGCCTGAGAAGGCTTACGGGAAATAAAAACCTTTTGATTTTGATTTTGCACCCATGCTAAGCTGGGGCGGATCGATAGTTATACAATAAACATAAATGACAATTAGGCTATAAATCTAGAAACTTCGACCAACAAATATTGCTGCCAACATTCAAATGTGAATGACCTTACGAAATATAGCTATTTTTAACTTTATTGATTGACAATACCGCTTTATATTGTAGCCTTATTGTATATAATTTGATTTTTCACAACTGTAACTACAGTATACATTAAATAGTATTCTATATTCATGTTTTGTATACGATATATTACATTTTTCGTAGTTACCGATTAGAAAGACCGAGATAGTTCAACTGTTGCACAAACACATACTGGTTTGAGTAAAAGATATAGAGCTACAAGGATCTCTTGTCACGTGGCCGAAATCGGAACTAATGCCGTCATATATGAAACACCATCACTTTTGACAGACAGTTTAGTTGATGTTGCTGCGAATATGCACACCAACGCCCTCATGTTAATGTCATCCACGTGCCAAAAAATCCTTGTAACACTTAGTACTTTTTGCAGTTTATTGCATTAAAATCTTAAAAGATTTCATTCTATCGTCATTCTTTAAAAGACTTCATGCTGTATGTATTGTTATACTGTGGTAAAACTTTCCGCCATTTTGTTCTACTGTGCCACTGACCTTTGTACATTGGTATTGACAAAGGAAACACATTGTTATGCCCAACTCAAGTACAAAAAATATCGATGAATTTCCTTGTTCCTTTCTTACGTCATAGACTAAGAAACAATTGTAAGAAATAGACTAGATTATAGAGTGTTCATGACATCCACGTGGTCACAGATTAAAAATAATGTTTTTTTTGACATTGGCATTGTTCCGTACATTCTTTTTCTTTATTGTAATTCTGTTTAATGTCTTCTAAGAAAACTAAGTATATGGTTTTAAATGAATGATGTTAATCTCCCTTCAAAGAATAATTTTATATTAATTTACGAATACAAAACGACGAAACGTCTGTTCAGAAACAAGTTGATGTTAGTTATTGTTTTATGAGTGAATAAGATATTAACATAATTCTCTTTCCTTTTCTAGGCCACGTGAGCCCTGTTAACGTTCCCAAAGAATGGATAACGATGCACCGCTCTTGCCGCAACTCGATGCGCCAGCAGATACAGATGGAGGTCGGGGCCTCGCTGCAGTACCTCGCCATGGGGGCCCACTTCTCCAAGGACATCGTAAGTTATAGAAAAATAACTAAAAACAGACCACTGGCATTTTTTCTTAAAAAAAAAATCGATTCCCGCGCTAAGGAATTTAATCCATGTGTCGCAAGGGGTTTCACATGCATAGAGACACACAGATTCAGAACAAGCATTTGTGGATCGGACAAAATTCTTGTAATAACTCTTGAACACTCGGTATGCGATTCCAATTCACACTTGGCCTGCTTTATTTTTTTAAAAAAAGGACGTGTGGCACTAGAAAAATACCTAAAAACCCACCAGTGGCCTTACTTACCACCCTCGTGAAGTAAGTTGTAGTTGTGTGCGAGAGACTACTACACGCCGTGTCACGTTGTCACGCAACACAACTGCAATGATTTTATTTTAGAAGTTTTCTCTCATAGCCAGCTACGTGAGACATAATAATATTATAGTGCACAAGCGTGTGCTAACACAGGTGCACTCTCTGTTCCTTTACTCTCATAGCCCGATGGGACGGCAATCCGACATGACCGGAGAGAGATCAGGCGTAGGACCCACATTTTAACGTGCCTTCGGAAACACGGAAGCTGTGATTACCATTACATAGCATTGTAAATCATTTTCATAAATAATTAACATGAGAATTGGTAAAATGAAAATAAAAATATATGAATCTTGTTTTGAAAAATTTTTTTTTTCTTAAGTCCCTTGCGCGACAATTTGCGAAATAGACAATCTGCGAAAGAGATATTCTGCGAAAGAGACGTTTTGCGAAAGAGACATTCCGCGAAAGAGACGTTTTTCTACCTTGGGACATTTTGAGAAAGAGACGTTTTGCGCATATACCCTGCAATGGTATATCCCACCATGGTACCACTAGGCTATCATAGCTAAACCTCTTCTCTATGTTCTATATAACATTTTCGTGTCACAATGTTCGTTCCCGTACTTCTCCGATTCTCTTAAAATGTTATGAGTATTTTGGGTAGGTCTGAGAATCGCCCAACATCTACCTTTTTATCCCTATATAATTTTTTTTTGACAAACCTTTCTTGTTTCGCAGAAGTATTACTAATACGTACGAAGACGTGGCTAACAGTTAGTATCATATAAAGCAATACTTCAAAATGATTGATACATTACTAGGTTATAATTAAACACAGTTTATTTTTTTCTACTAGAATAGACTTGCTATACAGGTCACGACTTGTGGCTCATGGCCGCCCAGTAATTTGATTCGAATGCCATTTGATTGCCGATAGCAAAACATCATTTTTTAAACCGCAATCGTTTAAAAACACATGTTTTTAACAAGCTTACATAATAAGTATTATCGCTTTTGGCGGTTTCAGTTGTTAATACCATTCCACGACTTTCATACAACGCCATCTAGTCTCAAACGAAGCAAATCTTGTGTTATGAGTACTAGACAACTGATATTTCTAAATACACACATATTATAAATAAATTTCACCCAGCCGCAAAACAAATGATCGTGTTCATCACACAAACATTTGGCCTGGGTGAGAATGGCACATACGACCTCCGGTGTAGCAGTCAGGGCCACTCACTACTAGACCGACAGTAGTTAAAAATATGTAAAGTCGTACAAAATCGGCCAAGTAACAACAGTGATATCTTAGCCGTTTGGCCATTGAACTGCCAAGTCAGGGTTAGTCCCACTACAGGGCAAAGGCTACCCCTCTTCCACCTATCCCGGTTTATGGCTAACTGGGACCAGTTTTTTGTATCGAGCTCATCCCGCCATCTCCTCCTGGGTCTACCACGAGGTCTGCCGCCTTTTTTTATTATTTGCCACCTAATTTGTGGTTGTTTTAGCTCAGAACTCATTTGGCATCCGGCAGATGTGGCCAAAAAGGCAAAAATACAATACATCTTTCTTCTGTCCAGGTAAACCGGCCAGGGTTCGCACAGCTGTTCTTCGACGCCGCCTCTGAGGAGCGCGAGCACGCGATGAAGCTGATCGAGTACCTGCTCATGCGAGGAGAGCTCACCAATGACGTCAGCACTCTGCTTCAAGTCAGGGTAAGTTAACAATTTGCGGTACTTGGCGAAAACCTTCCCGCCTGGCCCCTGGCAATAGGGAATAGAGAAGCACTCCGGTGGTTTTCGTCTCCTCCCCACGGCAGACGAAGTCCATGAAGGATTTTCATCGGATACCAAAAAGAAAAAAAGACGTTTACAATGTATAATTCGACTCATCGTTCAGCGCCATCTGTTGGTAAACCTTGTAAACCCTTGTAAATATACTGTGACGTTGTGTTCTAATATAATTTTAATTTCGACGTGACTCAAGTTCAATATAGTGGTAGAAGGATCTTTTGGCACGTGGATGACATTAACATGAGGGCGTTGGTGTGCATATTCGTAGCAAGAATCAACTCAACTGTGTCAAAAGTGATGGTTTTTTATATATGACTGCATTAATTCCGATTTCGGCCGCGTGACAAACGATTCTTGTGGCACTATAAATAGTACTTTTTTGAATGTCAAGATTACATTAAAAAGCGCCCTGACTCGCCCTTGATTACTTCCTAAATGCTCTGACTAATGAAAGAAAAAGGCTTGCAAAGATATGATCATATTTTAAATACTACCTTTACGAATCAATATTAAAAACTATCAAAAAACATTAAAGCTCCCGATAGACAAATAATATAATTAAAAACACTAATAATATTGATTGTTATTTGAATAAATAGCCATAAATGACACCCCCTTTTCGACAAGTGACTTTGACTTGTCAGTTCAATACATTGGAGCGATTTGTCAGCATTAGGGTAAGGAGACATGTAACTTGTCTACAAGCTCATCATTCTTTGTTCACGTGTTTTTGCATGTGTCTCATTGTTTCTTTATCAGCCATACTTGACTGATTTCCTTTATATCTTGCGCCTATCTCAACAACTTTTGTTTTGAAGTTGTACATCTCGAGACGTCATCGTAACTATGAATAACCTTCGTTATTTTTGAAGACTTAGTATAGAGCTACAAAGTTTTGTCACGTGGCCTAAATCGGAACTAATGCCGTCATATAAGAAAATTCATCACTTTTGACAGACAGTTGAGTTGATTCTTGTTGCGAATATGCACACCAACGCCCTCATGTTAATGTCATCGACGTGCTAAAAGATCATTGTAGCTCTATAGATGATTTACATTTGCTACTAGACAACGTAACGGTTGATAGGATGTTAGTTAATAACACTAAAACCACGTCAAAACAAAACAATATTTTCTTTGGGACTTCCTTTCTGTCTTTTAGTCAATTTCCTTTGTATAGTTTTGCGTGGGAAATGGTGAAATCGACTAGAATAGAAAGCCACGCTTTAGTGAGTGTCATTGGCTATAATAATAATAATAAATCTTTATTGCACAAATTGTGGTTACAATATATGGTCTTAATATAAATTTTGAAGCTCTGCACAATTATATATTATATCAACCGTGCAGTTCCCGGTGCGAATAGGGCTGACCCATATCCACTAATGGGTGTCGTAAGAGGCGACTAACGTATACTAC
This sequence comes from Chrysodeixis includens, assembly GCA_941860345.1. NCBI lineage: Eukaryota > Metazoa > Arthropoda > Insecta > Lepidoptera > Noctuidae > Chrysodeixis > Chrysodeixis includens. The sequence goes on along the minus strand of OW796118.1, from coordinate 5,789,484 downwards.
GACCCGGTGCATACCACCTAGCGCCTCGGGTCAACCTCCTGGTGGGGAGTAAACCACCAGCAACAGCATTCTCAAGGAGGGTTGGCGTCAGGCAGGCGGCCGGCCGTAAAATACAGCCAAAACCTCAGCAGCATGGATAAGACATGCTGCGCCGACTCCAAATAATAATAATTGGGATAAAGGCAGGGGAATGATGATGATTGGCTGTATCAACCTGAAAAATACTGCGCAATGAAGCGGGCACCGGTCAGCCAGTACTCAGCATATTGATTTATTATAACAAATGGCAGTCGACCTCATGACCTTAATGCATTTGACCTATTGTTGCATTTCGATAGCAGCCAGCAACATAATAGTTATGAGACAAATAGGTATTAATATGTTCTACAGATAAACTTACTTATTCAATTAATTTTAATTAAGACTTCAAAATAATTGCTTTTATCTTGTGCTTCATATTGTTTTCTTTATTTTAGTGTCTCAATATTTTTTGCACGAGATAAAGGCAAAGTATTAATATAACTTTTTGAAAGATTCTTTTTTTATTCTAAGACACTACTGCCAAACGGTGAATGAAAACATCGTGATGAAACTTGGATTCCAAATATTGGAATCCGAAATCGCCCGTAATGAAGTAGCATGATGATCAATGCTCAAACCTTCCTTGTTTATTTTTTTACTACATTATACAGGGTAACTTCGAAGTCGTGGGCAATATTTTAAACTAAGACACTATTAATGGCACTAATTGCGTTAGGGCTACTTTTACGCAAAAAAAAAAGTAAGTAGTATCTCTAAGTTCCGCGCGGCCGTGGATGATGCGACGGCCGCGTTTAAATATTTTGATACTTTAGATCATCGGCATTATCTGATTAGTTTTGTTTTTTATTTTCAATAGTACATAATTTATTGCGGTAGTATGTTATTTATTATTTAAGTATACATTACATTTTTGATAACTAGGTAACTACCTACGTTATTTTTTTTTTTAGGTAAAAATAGCCCTAACGCAATTAGTATCATTAATAGTGTCTTAGTTTAAAATATTGCCCACGACTTCGAAGTCACCCTGTATACGGTCGAATTGACAAACCTTTTTGAAGTCTGTTAAAAACAACAATAATTCGAAGATTGTACAATAATTTTTGTTTCTTCCACAGCCGCCGACCCGTTTGTCCTGGGAGGGAGGTGTCGAAGCCCTAGAGCACGCGCTCAGCATGGAGACTGACGTCACCAAGAGCATCAGGAACGTCATCAAGGCCTGCGAGGACGACAGCGAGTTCAACGACTACCACGTGAGTCATCACCGCTTGTCGCATGCCGGATAAATACATACTTCTCAACATTCACACAACGCCATCTAGTCTCAAGTTGAGCGTACTTAGTAGCTTGTGTTATGAGTACTAGACAACTGATAAACATACACACTTCTAAATACATACATATTATAGATAAATTACACCCAGACACAGAACAAATGATCGTGCTCATCACACAAACATTTGTCCTGGGTGGGAATCGAACCCACGACATTTGGTATAGCAGTCAGGGCGACTAACCACTAGACCAACAGGCCAGTCAAAGGATGTTCAGAGTATGAACTGTAGGCCTCTGACGTGGCGACAAACACACCCGCAAACACTCAATATTACAAAGGCGAATGTGTGTTACTGTGTGTGTATGTTTGTTACCTCTCCAACATAAAACAGCTGGACCAATTTTAAGGAAATTTGGCATGGAGGTAGCTAATACGCTGGATTGAAACATAGGCTACTTTTTAACCGACTGTGTTTGAAAGAGGGTCAATGTTTTGCAGTTAAAATTGACTTTGTAGTAACTGTTGAACTTTAAAGCAGTTTGTCTTTTTTGTTCATAAAGTTAAAAATACTTGTCTAATATTAGTTTTCTCATCCTACGGACGGACTGAATAGATTTATATTATTACTCATAATCCGCCCCGGCTTTGCACGGGTGCAAAACTGATGTATTATACATAAAAACCTTACTTTTGAAAGAAACATCTTTTAAATGCTCAACAAAATCTATTGCGTAGTTTTAAAATCTTAAAAATCTAAGCATACATAGTGACAGACAACGGGTAACGACTTTGTTTCATACCTAGTCAGTATCTTTATGATAGTGAGGGATTTTTAACATCTGCAAAAGATGCTTTTAACAGTACCCGATGAAAATTCGTCATTCTCGCAAATTCTGCAAATTTATGAGGCTTTTGATCAAGTTGCGCCTCGCCCAGCAATAGTAGTGTCATGTGAGTAGTTATTTAAAAGCTGTCATCACCAAAAAAACATTATTTGGAGCTGATTCCATCAGGCCACGACCTCTTGAAGAAAAATCGCATAAAATCGCAGGTTTGAAAGTGTGAGTGCACTATACAGCTACAAGGATCTTTCGGCACGTGGATGACATTAACATGAGGGCGCTGGTGTGCATATTCGCAACAAGAATCTACTCAACTGTCTGTCAAAAGTGATGATTTTTATAGACGGCATTAGTTCCGATTTCGGCCACGTGACAAAAGATCCTTGTAGCACTATATTATTATGCAAGAATGAAATTAAGTTAAGTAATGTTCTTAAATGTTATGGAGATGAGGATGTTGAGATGGATGTGTGAAGTGACAAGAATGGATAAGGTAAGGAATGAGTTTATGAGAGGAAGTTTGAAAGTAGCACCTGTGACAGATAAAATGAAAGGACATCGTCTGTCTTGGTATGGGCATGTGATGAGGAGGGATGAGACTCATGTGACTAAGAGAGTGATGAGTATGAACGTTGATGGTTGGAGAGGAAGGCCAAAGAAAAGATGGATGGATTGTATAAGGAACTTTATAAATTAAAAGGAGTAAATATGTGACATCTGATAAGGGCGAATGGAAGAAAAGCCTGTCCTTTCCAAGTAAATGAGATAAGGACAGGAAGATGAAGATGATGATGAAGATGATGATGATGAAATACATTCAACTTGAAATAACAAAGACAGAATGACAGCTAAGAGTGACGTTTTTCTATGCGTCATTCTGGCATAATATATGATTATAATGTCAAAATAATAATGTCTGTTATTTTTTAAGCTTATTCTGTTAGTTTTCATCTAAACTCAACATCAGCTTTTATATATCGTCCGTCGGTTTGATTGTCCGTCCGTTTGATGAGTTTTTCGCTATTATTGTTTGTTGCTATTATTTATTAAGGTTTTATGACTTTAGGGAAGTATTTAGAGTTCTAAACAAGACTATTGTTTAATAAAATTAGACTTTATGACCGTATAGGTCATGATATACGGCACAAAGCATGTTCTCATGGCGACTTTGGGCTGTAGGCAGCGTTTCGGAAGCGTAGGGACAAACGTGTTATTAAAACGCAATGGAATGACCTTATTTACCTAACCTAAACGTCTTGTCAATTATCGACTTTATGGTATAGCCATCGATACCCTCTTTTAGGCAAAGGCGTTCCTTCCATTCTGCCAATTGCAGTCTTTCATTCTTATGATATTTAACTTCTATATTTTTTTCCAACAGCTTGTGGACTACCTTACCGGCGACTTCTTGGACGAGCAATACAAGGGACAACGCGACCTCGCCGGCAAGGCCTCCACGCTCAAGAAGCTCATGGACCGCCACCAGGCCCTCGGAGAATTCATCTTCGACAAGAAACTCCTTGGCGTCGAAGTCTAAAACCATCGCCATATGTAACATTAAAAAAAAAAAACATTTTAAAAAGTTATTCTATCTATTTTTTATGTTACCGCGTAATTTGAAGTTAGCTGTCACTTTGACAGCTCCGACATTTGAAACATCCTAAAATGTTATTTAGTAATTTTCCAGGCTTGTTTGAAGTAATTTTTAATTCTGCGAATACCTATGAAACGTATTTTTTTATTAATTTTCTTATGTTTAGCTATTTACCTATCAAACATCGAGATATAGCACTTGACTATCGCTATAGCATTTAGGTAATTTATAAAGTTCACAAAATTCGTTTAGCTGCTATCCGCTAGGTATTGTACAAAAACATTTAATCTTAAGAATTATTCTATGTTAAAATCATATACTCCACTGTAGATTATATTCAGTCAATTATGAACGCGACATTTTCTTACGTGTGGTACCCCTGCACTGAAATGGCGCGTTTTATTCTATTACTTTAATCCTGCAACTTTTTGACAACAAAAAGTGCACTTTACAAAATATGGCTGTTTATTATTTTGTTTAATTATTTCGTAAAATAAAGTTGATTCATACATTATGTTTGAGTTTTATTTGTTGTATTGTGTACTTAAGATTGTGTACCCTCGTACGCCGTCATAGATAATACCATGTTTTCAAAGACAATGGTTCTAACTACAACTAATATAGTACTTATAGCCCAGTCAAATTAGGTAAAATAAGGGGTCAACCTCGGAATGAAAGATAATAAGCTGAAAATTGGTGAGAACCTTTGTTTTGTCGCCCTTAATATTGTCTCAAAAGTCACAAATTCTATCGTGTCCGCGTCTTAAGTTATTCAAGGTCAAAGGTCACGAAAAACATTTTTTCGCGAATATCTCGGTTCCTATTGCTTAAATGATATTTTCACCAATTTCAAAGTTGTAGAATATAAAATTCTCTACAACTTTTGTCTAAACTTTTTTTTTATACGATCAACCGTTTTTGAGGTAGAGCGCGACGAGTGCACAGCGTACAGTCATATAAAATATGAGGAAATGCAGGGTCAATCGTGAATTTCGGATATCAGTACGTTGTATAAAGTCAATTATTGATAAAAAAATATAATTATTAAGCAATGTCCATTACTTCTGTACATAATAGGTCGGCGAAAAAAGTCTTTTCGCATTTTAGTATGTATGAACTTGTAATAAAATCTTTCTCTCTTTAATAAAACTAGAATTTGGAATTATGTTATTTAAAATTTTAACTTTCAATTGTACCAAAACCAGCCAGATACAAATACTATAGCCAAAAAAAATTTATTACAAGTTCATATATACTATACCTAATGCGAAAAGACTTTTTTCGCCGACCTATTATGTACAGAAGTAATGGACATTGCTTAATAATTATATATTTTTTTGTCAATAATTGACTTTATACAACGTACTGATAACCGAAACTCACGCTTGACCCTGCATTACCTCATATATTATATGACTGTACGCTGCGCACTCGTCGCGCTCTACCTCAAAAACAGTTGATCGTGTAAAAAAAAAGTTTAGACAAAAGTTGTAGAGAATTTTATACTCTACAACTTTGATATTGGTGAAAATATCATTTAAGCAATAGGAACCGAGATATTCGCGAAAAAATGTTTTTCGTGACCTTTGACCTTGAATATCTTAAGACGCGGACACGATAGAATTTGTGACTTTTGAGACAATATTAAGGGCGACCAAACAAAGGTTCTCACCAATTTTTAGCTTATTATCTTTCATTCCGAGGTGAAACCCCTAATTTGACTGGGCTATTACACACATAGTTACTTAGGGTACTGCAAGGATCTTTTGGCACATGAAGAACTATCCGTCAAAAGTGATGGTTTACAGTGTATAACTGCATTAGTTCAGTTTTCGGCCACAAGTTGAAATATCTATGCTAATATTGTCACTTTCTGAGTTTGCTGTCGTTAAGGAACGGCGACAATACTGTTCTCAGCCCCAATATGGCGATTTTCGAAACGACATCAAAAGATAGTTCAACGTACGTAGTATTATAATAAAGACCAGTACTAGTTCCTTTTTTTAATAGGACGACTTCCGCACTAAGGAATTTAATCCTTGTATCATCAGGATTTTCGCAGACATTCAATTCACATGCACAAACTCACCCAGACTTCAAGCATTAGTAGATCGCACAAATTCTTATCCTACACGGGGATCGGACCCGCGACACGTCGCGCACAGTGGTAATAGGCGTGGTGACATATTATACACTCGGCTATTTTAGGGTTTTTTTTTCCTAGCCTATTGTGTCCCACTGCTGAGCAAAGGCCTCCCCAAGTCTTTCCACGTTTTTATGTCCTGTTTTTAGGGTTTACCTCTTAAAAAATATTATTACAGTTGTCGCTTCGCCGTGTAGTGCGCTGTCACGCTTTCACTATTGCAATCGTATTAATAAAATCAGGCAATAAGTCCTTTTCCCGACAGACACCTAAAATCCTTCTTTTAACAGCGATATCATACAATGTAAAACAAAAATCATACTTTGACATTTCAAAACTCAAATATTAAAACGTCAGATTGACAGAAAATAAAACAGTATTTTTTTAAATTCATAAAAAAATGTCGAAGCCAAGTTACGTAGCGGAATGTGGACATATCAAGAGACCACCGCACGTTTTAACTATAAATGATGGTAATATAATTATTTTTATTTATCCTTTTGAAAAATTAACCGTGCAGTTCCCGGTGCGAGAAGAGCTGACCCATATCCACCAATGGGTGTCGTAAGAGGCGATTAAGGTATACTACGACCCGGTGCATACCACCTAGCACCTCGGGTCAACCTCCTGGTGGGGAGTAAACCACCAGCAACAGCATTCCCAAGGAGGGTTGGCATCAGGCAGGCGGCCGGCCGTAAAAAATATACAGCCAAAACCTCAGCAGCATGGATAAGACATGCTGCGCCGACCCCAAATAATAATAATTGGGATAAGGGCAGGGGAATGATGATATTCTTTTGAAAAATAGCGAGACCCGCATCAAGGAATGTGAAGTTCTCCCCCTAAAGCGCGTTATTACATGTCGATATTATCGCATGCGGTATTGCGATACCTGTTTTCAGTACATTTTGTATGCGAATGGTCATGTAGTTACACACAGCTGCGATAATAACGCCGCAATGGAAGTATGGCGTTGCGTTTCTCCGTCTTGTGATATTCTTATATGAGTTCTAGAATATTTTGTATCAGGACGCAAACGACCGTAGTACATACAACTGCAATAATAACGTCAGTGTAAAAAATATGATATTGCCTGACCAGACGCAGGACCTATATTTCTTTGCCATATTCTTGGCACGGTAATCCGACACGACCGGATAGACCTTTCCGGTCGTGTCGGATTGGCTATGAGAGTAAAAAAAAACAGAGAGTGTACCTGTGTTAGCACACGCTTGTGCACTACGTGCACTTTCCTCGCGCGCTACGTTGTTTCGATCGATACAGCTGAGCTACATTGAACGTTCGCTATGGGTAAAGCTAGGTGTGGCGGCTGCCATAAATTTCTCTCGCCGGTAGAGGCCGCTAGATGCGACATCTGCCAATCAACTTTCCACCGGCAGTGCGTTGGAGTCAATCCAGTGGGGCTTCTTACCACACCGTGGCACTGTCCGGATTGTAAAAAAGACCGAGTGCGGGACAATCGGGCTGAAACACCAGTGAGGGGTCATGCAGTGGCGCCACTAGAAGATAGCCTGGTAAATCTGATGGACACGAGTCCTATCAATACCACGGCACTGGACGCGACACAGGAGATGACCCTGGATATAACAACGGAGCTCAAGAAATTTAGAGAGGAGTTCATACAAACAATTAAACATGAATTCCAGTTAATGCGTGATGATCTGGCCGAGTTGAGATCATCATTACAGGCTGCAAACGATCGCGTGAGTACTCTAGAGGAGAGAATGTCTTTGTTGGAGAATAAGAAGCAGGAACACGCGTCTTCTGAGGTTAACGAGATCATTGCTGAACTTCGGAACGATATAAATGACCGGGATCAAGAACTTCTGGCGACTGATGTGCAAATCTCGAATTTACCCGAAACGCAAGGCGAAAACCCGGTACATACGGCTTTATTAGTCGCATCGAAGCTGGGCGTTAAAGTGAAGGCGCGCGACATTGTGAGCGCCGAGCGAGTTGGAGGCAGGCGCATAAATGCGACGCAGCCAGCGCTGGTCGAGACCCGCCCGCGCTTCCTAGTCGTGCGCCTCGCGCGCCGCGATTTACGCGACGAGATGTTGGAAGCGGCTCGAGTGCGTCGTGGGATTACTTCGGCTGACTTCGATTTGCCTGGTCCGGCGGCGCGCATCTACATCAACGAGCGCCTTACGAAGATAAATCGGGAGTTGTTTCGGAAAGCGCGAGAGGCCGGTGGGCGCCTCGGGTGGCAATTCGTATGGTCCAGGCGAGGCCGTATACTCGCTCGTTACAAGCCCGGGGACTCAGTCTGCCAGATCCGTTGCGAGGCTGATCTGCTTCGTGTCTTTGCACCTGTACCCGCACAGACTACTATTGTTCAACACGCTTCTTTGCCCTAATACTACAAAATCACTGCTTAGCATATTTTTTTGTTTTATTATTTACTCACTAGTTTGTACTATAGTCTATACTTTTAGCATTTCGGTCTCAAATTGGCGCAAATGTATCGTTGTTGTATCTTATATTTTTGTTTTAAATAACCATGTTTATCTCGCGGCCGTGCCACTCGCAGGGCTCCAAATGAACCGGTTTTATCATACTTACATATTTTTACCAATACTTACTATTTACAAACACATACAACTACCAAAAATATTCACTATCTACGTACTTTATCTATTTACATCTCTATTGTTATCACGTTTATATCATATATTACCTATTTACACTACTTATTATAATTATAAAATATTAATGTACACAATTGATCTAAAAATAATAATCATAATTATAAGTAATAAAATATTTTTAAATAATTCTAAATTAATAATGTTATTCAATAGTATATTGACAGTCGAAATAAATTTATTTTTTAGCCATGCCTAAAAAAGATAAATATCTTAAAGTTGGCTTCTTAAATGCAGGTTCCTTGGGCACAGGTCATGACGATTTAATTTGTGCAGTCGGAAGGTTTGATCTGGATGTTTTGGCTATAAACGAAACCTGGTTACGATCCGGAGAGGAGGGGCGCGCGCCAACTGTGCCCGGCTATCGTTTACGTCACACTCCGCGGCCGTCATGCGTTCGCGCGGGCCGTGGTGGGGGCGTTGGCTTTTATCTACGGCGAGGTTTGAGTGCGCGTACCTATGCCGGTCCGATTGATCCCAGGTTCGAATCCGTCGAGCAAATGTGGCTTACACTATCAATGGCTGGAAAGAAAATTGCCATCGGCACTGCGTATCGACCGCCTTGGTTTGACATTGACCTATTTTTGGACGCTATTACAAATTCTTTTACTGCTCTGGGAAATTGCGATCACTGTATTTTGCTTGGTGATTTTAATGTAAATATGTTGAACACTAATGAATTTAAGACTAAAAAAGTTCTCGAGTTTTTGAATTGCTTGAACCTTGCTCAACTGGTCACATTGCCGACTCATTTCACAAATACGAGTGAAACCCTTATCGACCTGCTATGCTCAGACCTCAGCGCAAGATACACTAATGTGGAGTCTCTTGGAACGTTTACTGGTCATGCCATTATAATCAGCGAATTTCATATGAAACGCGATAAACATATACCATTTGTGGCAAGCTTTAGGCCAATCAAAGATATATGTAGGGAAACTTTTTATAGAGATTTGTCATTGTTAAATCTAAATAATATTGCTGAACTTATAAATGTCAATGATATGGTTGATAGCTTTAATCAGCGTATAACAGCATTATTTGATGTACATGCACCGGTTAAGACCTGTACTATAAAGGAGGTATCATATCCCTGGATTACTGATACTATCAAGTTCATGATGCGGTTACGTGACAATGCATTAGCCGATTACAGGAAAATTAAGTCAGAACAAAAAAAACAATACTATAAGCAATTAAAATCATTAGTAGAAAGCTCTTTGTACCACGAAAAAACGGCATATTTTAGGCACAACATCAATACTCAAATTAAAAACCCTAAATTATTATGGAAAAATATTAAATCCATCTTTTCTGCTACTAAGCGTGTACAAGACCTCCCCGCGCACTTTAGAGACCCGGACTTAATAAACAACACCTTTTTGAATGTTCCTGGCAACTCGGTGACCAGCACATCGCTTGTAGCATATTACGACTCTAACAAATTCAGTGAAGCAACTTTCACCATTGTTCCTGTGGACCATGATGAAATCTCACGTATTCTTTGTAATTTAAAATCGAATGCTGAGGGTAGCGACCATATAACATTAAATATGCTCAATTTAACTTTACCGCATACACTTGAAATAGTCACATATATTATTAATTACGCAATATGGACTTCTACGTTTCCCAACCAATGGAAGATTGCCACTGTTAGGCCCCTGCCAAAAAATTCAAACCCTTCAGAAATTAAAGACCTGAGGCCAATCAGTATACTCCCTTGTCTTTCAAAGGTGATGGAGAGAGTAGTGTGCTTCCAACTAACTCGTTTCTTGGAAGAAAACGAAGTTTTACCTGACCTACAATCTGGTTTCAGAAAGCAGCGCAGTACTTCCACGGCGTTGTTGGATGTTACTGATAGCATTTTATCTGCCCAAGACAAAGGCATGTGTACGCTTATGGTGCTACTTGATTTTTCCCGCGCTTTTGACTGTATAAATGTGTCACTGTTACTGTCTAAACTAAGCTACTATGGTTTCGACCATAATGCTGTACAATGGTTTCGCAGCTACCTCAGTGGACAGAAAAACAACTCGTGGAATTGCGTTTGGGGGACGGTACTACTTTGACCTCAGCCCTTGCATCCTTGGAAAGAGGAGTTCCTCAAGGATCGATTTTAGGGCCGATTTTATTTATTATATACTGTGCAGACATAATTAAGTGCCTTAAGAAATGCAAATACCATATTTATGCCGATGATGTCCAAGTTTATCTATCGTTTAGACCGGAAGACTATAACTCGGCAGTCAGAGATTTGAATGATGACTTGGACAACATTGCCACCTGGTCAGAAGAACACTGCTTAGCATTAAACCCGATGAAGACCAAATATATGCTGTTCGGTACAAAACAACAGTTAAAGAAGATTCCTTTAACCCTTAATCTATTT